>JARJCP010000092.1:0-384156 GCA_029281795.1 Mycena crocata | reverse complement strand
GGCTGAAGAGCCCGGCGGTGTGTGCTGCGGAGGTGGCGAGACCGAAATGTGAGGCGGTGGGGGCACAGGCGGCGGCATGGTCGAGGATGCGCGAGATGTGGAAGGGCTGACATGCGTCGGCCTCATCCGGACATCTCGTGGGGTAGGGGGTCTCCGCTGAAGAGGAGCTGGTAGCGGGGTCGGCTGCGGTACTGGTGAGACCGAAACCAGGAAGGCGGGAGACGGCGATGGTGTCGGTGAAGGGGAACCCAAGGCCGTCGATCGAGACTTTGACCGAGAAGGCGATGGGGATGGAGAAGGAACCTTCTTGGAAGTTCCAGGCCTGAAAGATGGGTTGTTCGAAGCAAGCATCACCCGGCAGGGAGGCGCCTTTGTCGGCGCTGGAATCTTTGCAGGCACGGGTTTCTTCGAGCGTGGAACATTCGACGGTGGGATCCTCTTTTCACCCGCCGACGGTGCCAATTTTGAAAGATCAAGGAAGGGCAGATTCGGGCCTTTAAGTTTGAGCCGGGGTGGCTTAAGCGCAGACGGAGGCGCACGCACAGTTCCCGAGCGGAGCGCGCGTGGCTCAGAGGCGGAAGACGGACCCGCGTCGTTTCGAGACGAAGGCCGGCTTGCTGCGACAGAGCCTGCAGCCGAAGGAGGCCGAGATGATCCAGGCCTTAATGGCATTCGCCAATTTGAGTCAAGAAAGAAGTACTCCTGCAAAAGGATGTCAGTTCAATAAAAATTGGACAAGATTAGGAAGAAAGGACGTACTTCATCGGGAAAACGAGCGTCTGGGCAACAACCCTTAGCGTCCTCGCGACCCTGGTCGTCTAGCACCTCGAGATAGAACTTGCGGACTGGGTAGAGGTAGTTGACCTCGTCTAAGTCATGAGGGAATTTTGCTCGTTCTTGAAGATGTGCGCGCTGTGAAAATAGATCAGCAAAAATTGGATAGGCAAGGCGGGAGGACTGCTTACAATATATGGGAGGGTCCTTTGGAATTTTAAAAGCAGGTCGGAGACGCCGTTGGGATCCTTCGAGCGAAGAGTGGCGGAAAAGGACCTTGGAGTCCGCATGCTCTCGAGGAAATCAATGACATCGGGGTGTCGGATGTTGCGAAACAGATCAGGCGGGTCCTCAACGACCTTGGCCTTGCCCTTGGATTTGCGTAGGGGCATGGCTAAAGATCGAGAGGTTGGAAACCTAAATACCAGGCAGAACAACTATTAGTTGAAACGAATGTTTCTCAGATCAACTGAGAAACTCACGAAAGTGAAGGTAGTTGACACTACAAACAGGACAGAAAGCAAGCGGCCGAGTGGCAAGGACCTTGAGTGCTTGGGTGCACTCGCGACTCGACGCTAAAACCAAGAATCCGGGCGCTGAGTTCGGACGGCGCGGACGAGTTGAAATCCGGAAGTAGTGGGCCAGGAAAAGAAGCAAAGAGTTGTGTTGAAGTCGAAAGGGACCGTTCGAGCGGCGCTCGACACCACCCAACGGCCAGGGGATGGACTCTGCGCTGGTGGTGGCAGGAAGAAAACGACTTAGAAGAATTTGATGGACCGCAGTGCCTGGGATGACTTAGCCGTTATCCTGGGAACTCAATATAAAATTGAGGGCTGGTTTTGAGACGCACCTGGGAACGAAACCGCTGCAAAGTGGGTATCGTCAGGGAGCTCTTGAAGAGGAGAATGCGATTGTCCTGACGGGCAATGCGCACGGACCAATTCTCGGATGAGAATCCTAGTCGGTGATGGATCGGTGATGGGTCTATTTCGGGAATACCCCGCTGATCAGGGCGCTAGACGCCGTAGGCGCTTGTCAAAAATAGCTCCGGGAACCATTTGGTTCCGCAATAGCCGAGTGATGGGCGGACTTAGTGAAAAATGGCTGGCTATTCTTAACCGATTAGCCGGTTATGGTCCAACTCAGTCTAGGAATATTCTTGAGGGGTTCCTGACCTAAGATCTGACTAGATAGAAATGTTCTGAGGGAAAACCTGCATTGTGTTCGCACAAAATGTTGACTGGGGACAGTCAATTGTAAAGAAAAGGGGAGATGATAAGCCGTGTAAATCTGCACGCATGGAATTTTGCAATTTTGCTTTGTTTCATTGGCGTCCACGCACTCTCAGAGAAGCTATCATGAGCTCCGAATGAGTAGCTTCTAGTTGCATAGCATGGGTCAAGTCCAGGACTCATTATGGCGGTACCTCCACACTTGGGGCTAATATAATGCTTATCGGGATAAGACTTAAAATCATAACAGTACCCGAAATCTCATACGGATGAGCTGTTTGCTAGACTAGGATCAAGGAGATATAAAATACGCATGCAGGCGTACCGAGGATGGTCTAAATCCACCACTTTGACTTTTGTGGGCCTAAGTGCCAACTGGAGACGCGACGCGACAGATCATGTGACCGTGCTGGTCTAGAACAGGCAATGACGGACTTGTCGGATATTCCGGATCCGAGACTCCATAAGGCAATTATGCCGAGTCACTCTTCCGCGTGGGACCCGATCACTCGGATAACCTCGTGACATATCAGAAATATCAACCTTAGTTTGGTATGCCCTCTTTAGGTTCATTCGAAAGCCAGCAACAACACGATTCGAATAAGTGGCTTATCCCGATAAGGGTACTTGACCGTGTACCAGGCGAAGAAGATTCGAGCTCGTTCAGAGATCAAGACTCCGAGCATCTCCACATGCGAGATTGATATTTGTGGAAGGAAATGAGTCAATGGCCCATGCCTCAGCCAATAGGACGCTTGATACAGATCTGCTTATTCATTGCTTAGTTTTGGTAGACCAATTGCGTTCATGTAAGCAGTATTGTAGGTGTATATAAGGACCAGAGTAGAGTAGTTTTAAGCTAGTTAGCTGCGCCCTGATCCGGCCAGTATCTCATTTTGCCATTGGTTGTAGGGGAGGCAGCTTTAAAGTTAGGAAGTGCTTGTCCCTCACCCTCTTGTGGAATAAACTTGATTGGATTGACTTGACTGTGTGAATTGGATTTTCGGTTAATAAGACGAAGTAACAGTAGTCTCGAGAGCACCTCAAACTCTCAGTTACGGGATTCATAAGACGAATTAACAGTAGTCTTCAGAGGCACCTCAAACCTCGACCTATAAACCTATAAAACCCACTTTTGCCGGTCACTAGATCGTTATATTATACAAACCCGTCCCTTACCGCAATAACATTGTGTTTACTCGGCCTACAAGCCAAGTTTTCGATTAAACTCGTTATCGGGATAAGACCAAAAAGACCGAATCAGACATTTTGAGGGATCTATTCTCTGTTCTGGGATCTAATACTTGATCCGCACCCCCGAACACCCCGGTTCTCTCACATTAAGAGGAGTAGTTGTTGGTTGGTTAGTGGTTTAGTTGGTGTTTTGTGTGTTGGTTTTCCAGCAGCTTGCATTAGCTTTTCTATTAGATCATTCACGCGTACCCGAGAGTCACCGTTTCACCGGGTCCTCCGCTAGATTGCATTGATGTGGATCCATGACACAAAGAAATCAGTCGACGAAAAGAAACCAGACATGGCTACTGTTAGTGATGTAACTGGCCTGGCCTGAAGCCCTGAAGCCTGCTAGGCCGGGCTGGGCCCTAAACAGGGCTTCAGCGGGCCCAGGGCTTGATTTCAAGCCCAGGCTTGTGTGATCAGTAAAGTGGGTTTCCGACAAATTTCCAGCATCAAATTTTGGCCAAACAACTGCAATATTTCGAGGTACGAGTGGTGTATATATTCTTATCTAGTCAGTTGATGATCACCCCACAAGAAAGTATTATTTTGGTTATTCAAAATTTTCAACCCTGGATCCCAAAATGGAAATTAGAAATTCTTGGGCGTGAAATTGTGTTTATGAACACACCAGATGTTCTAAACCAAAATCCAAGGCCCTTAATACATCCAAGGTATTATTATTAGTCACACCAAAGGCTGAAAAACAGGCAGAAAAAATCTCCTTGCAAGCCCGGGCCTGATCCCAAGCCCCAGGCCTGAAGCCTTATCCAGGGCCTCGGGCTCGGGCTTGGGGATTTTGAAGCCCAAGCCAGGGCTTTCAGGCCAGGTCGGACCTGTTACATCACTAGAGCCTACTGTTGGATAGACAGAATTGCGGTGATATGTCTCTTCGCAGCCTGGTTCAAGCTAGAATAAGCCTCTTTGTGCAGTTCCTGCTAATAGTATCTTGCTCTCAGTCTTGGCATTTTTCCTTGAAGTTGAATTCAACAGAACAACTCCTAGAGAAATTAAAGAAGATGACCAAACTAAAGTACTCAACGTCTAGTTGTCGTATTCAAAAGTGAAATATAAAAATTGCAATTTTGCCATGAATAAATAATAGAATAACGGCAAGTCTCAGCATTGACCCAATATTTTTGGGGCAATAACTGTGGCACTAGTGGTGGCAAAGTTCGGTTCGGTCCAGGTTTGGGGCCTTTCTTCCCGAATGCCGAAGGCAAACATGGTGTCCAGTTCTGCCATTTGCTAAACCCTCAACCCGAACAGGGGTTCAGATTCGGTTTGCATTCGAACACATTCGGACCCAAGGAATTTTCAGCCTTCTCAGAGACCAAAAATTCACCGTGGAAGAGCATGCAAAGGGCAGTGCCTTGTAGCACTTGGGTGACTAGGTTCAAAAGACGGATTTAAGCGCTTGAAGGAAACCCAGATCAAGAAATTGTGAAGTTGTGAATGCAACAGAAGAGTTGAACCAGAGGATGGGTCATATATCTAGGCAATGAAGGTCCAAAAAAACACGCATCATAGGAACAGGAATGCACAACAATGAAAAGTTCAATCAAACCCAAAATGCCTGAATAGTCACTGGGGGCAAAGGCTGAGGCACCTGAATTCCAGGTGCCTCTGACGCATGTGGACCGAGACTCACACTAGGTTTTTGTGCACAAAGGAGATAAAAGCGAGAATTCCTTTATTTCCTTTGTGCACACTGCCACCTGCCGGCCACATGCCTTGGAGGCACCTGGAGTCCAGGTGCCCTGGATTTTGCCCCCAGTGAGTGGCAAAATATACTCAACTTTGAGCAATTCTGATTTGGTGTTTGGTTCAAGTTTGAACTTCACCTCAGCCCGAACACCAAACTTGAACGTTGAGTTCAGTTTGGCACCTGGCCAAATACTGAACCTGAACAGTGAACAGTGTTCAGTTCGGTGTGGAAGTGTCTGTGCAAGGTCTCTATTTTCACTTTTAAGGTGAAAAATTTAAAACAAAAGTCAGAAAGTGTTGAAAAAGTTTTTAAGTTTTTCACCTACTTTTTCAGTGAAAAATTTGTGTAAAACTCAAACTACTTTTCACCAATTTTTTCACCGAAAAACTTGAAAAGCAGTGAAAAAATTGAAATATTCAACCAGTGTGCTCCATCAAATCATGTGACTGTGTGACACTATGTGTGTCTCACCTCAAACACATTGTGGGAAGTACATACTGGCAGCGGTCATCTCAACTTGTATTTTCCCTCATACCTATCAAGCATATCTCACATTTCATATCCTTTTCTTTTGCTCACATTCATTATTCCAATACAAACTCTACATAGGATCCAATGGCACACTCATACCCGAGGCATCACCCATCTTGGACTACTGGGGATCAAGATGATGGTGGATTGGGCACTCATTTGACAGCATTGAGGCAGCAGTGTTCCTCTCCCTATCACGTCTTTGCACTGTTCCCGAGTGGTTCAACGGTCACACCGGGAACATTGTCCCATGCATGTCGGACCCGAGTGCGTGAAACACATTCCTTGTGTAGGTATTCCGCATTCCCATCAGATTTTTTCAATGGTCCATCGAAGACTTTTTGTCCACCACATACAAATTAGCTTCTCTTTGGCTACAAAAAATATACCAACTAATTTTGAACGACTAATCATCAAGTTTGCTTGCTTTTTCACCCTTCTTGGATGTCTGATCCCTTCCTGCTGTGTGTTGGAGTCTCAACCGAAACACCAGCGCACTGCCGCTATGTGGGCGCTGACACAACAACTCACCTTTGCCATGGTTTTACTCATCTGGACTCACCCGCTGTTTGTTTCCTTATCACCGTAGCTGTACTGACTCCTACCTATTCACTCACGCACTGGTACTGTGTTACAATTACTTCCCCCATTTGGTACATGTGTTGTATTTAAGCTGTAGTTTCAATCAATACCTCTACGCGTTTGCAGAGGGTCACTGTGCATCGGGCCGATTTCCAACACTGTGAGTTGGCCATACATGCGGCCCGGCACCAGTATGATGTGCTTTTTGATTTTCCATCAGTGAGGCTTTGCATTTCCTTGGCCTTGGCACATCACCTTGACACCACCTTTGTTCTTTCCACCACTCTATATATGTGCAGCATTGCTCGCCACTTCAAGATGACAAGGACAAAAAGCACGTCAGTCAAGTCTTGATCACCCAATCATGCCTTCTTTTGCTTATTTTGCCACGTCCGCCTCTCATCTCTCGACTTGGTTTTTATTCCACTCCTGTGGGGTCGTTGATCCAGCTACGTGGCAGGGCCATCGTTTGCTGATCCAACTCGGGTGGGGACAGACCCCAAAGCAGCGTAGCTCAACACAGCATGCTGCACGGAGTCCATACAGATGGACAGGATACACTCAACTGAAACAATCAAGCAGGAGCAGCGCTGTTGAGTGGAATTTTAGTTCACCAAAGAGAGCTTCCAATTCCTAAGAATTGTAATAAATCCAGTATGGTGCTTTGGCTCTCATAATATTCCCATTTCCAGGAATTTAGCGGTGAGTGACGGATGGGGGTAACTCGGTGATGTGGTCGGTTCAGTGTCTGTCTGTGCGGTACGGTGTAACAATTAAAGACCTATGAGTCTTTGAACTGTTGAGGCTTATTGGTAAGAATGATAGTGTGCTGCTTAAACTTTATTGGTCTGCTTAATTCATATAGAAGCCTTAATAGACTAGCTATTTGAATCACTCCGTATAAAGTTAAGAAAAACTTAATATTCAAGGGTAACTACACAGGGGTAATTAGGGGATTTTTGAAAGAGGTCCTCCTTATATACTAACTCTATGGTGAGTCATATATGAATGACTAGGACTATGACTTGGTTTACTGACTACATTTGACTTGAATCTTGACTCAAAAGGAAATGATTCGGAGTTCTGATTCATTCAGATTCTGAAGTGGTGCCGTTCTGAGCCGTGTATTCCGAATGATCCGAATTTTAATCCTAATATTTCCGATAGCAATTTTCAGGACAAATGTATTTTATAGGAAACAGATTTACACTGGTTCAGTGCTGAGTCACGAGCAACGTGCTGTCCTCGTGTTGATAGCAGCAGGCTTGAAATGTGACATGTCTGCCAGCAAGGTACAGGTAGTTTAGTACTAGTGAAATTGGTGAAGCATAGGTCTTGAATGTATGAACTTGACGCGAGATTTTCGCGAGGTATCGATCTAAAAGTAACGCAGAATTGCGTCTACATAAAGTGAGTAAATGGTAGAATAGCGAACTAATATAACATACCTCAGCTGCACTGCGTATAGTGGAACGACTGAGGTAGGAGAACAAATAAACAAAAAGATATGGGCAGAGCTGTACACATAAGCAAGATAAGATAAGTAAACCGGAGGAAGACCTATCGAAGGGTTTTGACACTCCCACTCGTGTACAGACGGAGTCCCATGGCCTTTACAAACTTCCAGTGCTTGTCATGCGGAAGTGACTTTGTAAAAATGTCAGCTACCATGTCGTCCGTGGGGACAAAACGAATTATGGCCTGCTTCTTAGCAACCAGGTCATCTCGAAGGTAGTGATACTTCCGTTGGATATGTTTCGTTCGGGCACGGAACTGAGCATCCTTTGTGTGGATGATAGCCGCTTGATTATCACACTTTAAATCGCTGGGTTCCTTCTGCGCATGCCCGATATCCTCGAAGAACGTTCGGAGCCAGGCGACATGTTGACCAGCATAGCACAGACCAATGTACTCGGACTCGGTAGAAGATAATGCGACCATCGTTTGGTGTTTGCTACCCCAGCCAATGGCGCCTCGGACAGAGATGAATACGAAACCGGAAGTGGACCGGGACGTGTCAGAGTCCCCGCTCCAGTCGGCGTCTGAATAACCATTGAATGACATGTCCATGGACACGTCGCTGCCATCGAAGCGGAGTTCTATCGCGGCTGTGGCTTTGAGGTAGCGCAAGGCTCGTTTGCAGCCTCCCAGTGACAATTTTTAGGGTTTGCACTGAAACGACCAAGTAACCCGACTGTGTAAGATATATCGGGTCGGGTGCCCATCATGGCATACATGAGACAGCCGACGATGGTGGCGTACAATACGTGCTTGCCATCAATGTCCATGTCGAGGATGGTGGAGTTGTCGACGGGATCGTCAGAGGTGAGTTTGCAGTTTGATGCAAGCGGCGTCGAAACAGGTTTTCCGTTCGAAATACCGCAGCGTTCAACCACTGACTTGATGTATTGCTCCTGAGAGAGCGAAATCGTACGTTGGTCGCGGTCGCGCTTGATCTGTGTGCCGAGGATGTAGGACGCGGGTCCCAAGTCTCGCATTTTGAAGATTGTGGATAACTTGGCTTTGATTGAATTCATGAACGCTCGGGAGTTGGCAGCCAGTATGAAGTCATCGACGTATACAACCAGGAAGCAGAGGTGGCCGTCCTTGCGAAAGACATATAAACAGGTTTTGGCATTGAGTCGGGTAAAGGCCAAGATCGTTAGTCAGCTTTCGATCAAGGGTGTGATTCCAAGTTCTGCCTGCCTGCTTTAATCCGTACAGAGACCGGCGCAAACGCCAGCAGTGACTAGCGGGGATGGACACACCCTCGGGAGGAGACATGTAGAGCTCCTCCTCGAGCTCACCGTTTAGGTACGCCATCGCTACATCCATCTGGTCAAGCTCAAGATCATATTTTGCGGCAAGTGCAAGGATAATCTGAATCGACTCGAGATTTGCGACAGGTGCGAAGACCTCTTTATAATCAACACCTTCCTTCTGGGCGAAGCCGCGCGCGACGATGCGGATCTTGAAGCGCTCGATGTTGCCGTTGGCATCGAGTTTAATCCGCATTACGACTTTGGATGTGATGAGTTTTACGCCGACCGGAATCGGTACGACTTCATACACATTGTTGTCTATGAGGCTCTGAAGCTCCTCTTGTAGAGCACCATGCCATTGCGGACCATCGGGTCCCTCGAAAGCTTCCCAGATTGTGTTTGGGACTGGCCGATGTGATGGGCCAGTTCCAGCAATGCCCGCGAAGAAGATGTCGTCGGGGTCTGCCGGCGGCTCGTCTGAGTCGTCGTCGTCGTCGTCGATGGGTGCTTCCTGAGCTCGCACTTGGATATCGCGGAGTGTGTGATGAGGTCGCTTGGCATCTGCACCTTGGTCTTCAGAGGTACGTGCTCGTTTTGCCTTTTGATCCTCTTTAGCTTGCGCTTCAAGGTTTACAGCTCGATTATACTCCTTATTCCTATCGACCAGTTTACGCTCTCGTCGAGGTCTGGTAGCGGTGATGGAAGTGGGATCGGGAGCTGAAACCGGAGTCTTCGCGCGTCCACGTTTGCGACCGCGGGGATTTTCAGGTTCAGGACGAGTTGTGTCAACGGGAGGAGTTGGTGGTCGAGGCAATTGCAGGTGAGGGAGAGATTGTGGATTCAAATCAGGTGGAGGAGTGCTAGCTCCCACTGACCCAGGCGCGTTGTCGGTACCTCCCACTGGCTTGGGATCATTGATAGCTCCCACTGACGGAATGACTTTTGTAGCCTTCGGTGCCGGAACACGCTCATCGTCCGAACCTGTGACGTCGGGAGTGGTTGGTCGCCCTGGACGCGGTTTGGTGCGCAATATATCCTCCCACCGCTCTGGGGTGGAGGGTGTGTCTTTGGTACGCAGATCAACGATGACGGGTGCGGCGTCCGTCTCGTCAAACTGGATGTGCTGGCTGTGGGATACCTTTCGGGTGACAGTGTCCAAGAGTCGATAGGCCTTCTTTCCAGTTGTGTAACCGAGCATAATGCATTTGCGGCCTTTATTTGCAAACTTCCAGGAGCGCTTCCCCTTTGGAATGAGTGCATATGCAACACAACCGAATGGACGAAACCAGGATGCGTCGACCTTACACTTGAAGATCTTCCCGTAAGGAGTCTTTCCACGAAGCCCAGATGCCGGGCTTCGGCCCGTGAGGAAACCGGCGGTGGACATGGTGTCTGTCCAGAACGATTTGGGCAACCCAGAGTTGATGAGCATTGCTGTGGCTGCGGTCGTAAGTGTCTGATTCATCCGTTCTGCCAGGCCATCCTGCTCTGGCGTGTCAGCTGCGGTAGTCTGATGGACTACCCCGCTTCGGGAGAACTCAGCCTTGAAGGATTTGTTTACGAATTCACCTCCACCGTCACTTTGGAAGAACTCGAGCCAATTCGGGGTCAAGTGGAATTCACCGATTTCCTCGTGGAAGAAAACTTCTACATCTTGTTTCCACTGTCGGAATATTGTGAAAGCTTCGCTCTTCTGCCTCATGAAGTAGATCCATGGGAAGCGGCCGAAGTCATCGGTGAATGTTATCCAGAAGCGGTTTCCGTGGCGGTCAGCTGGAGTAACTGGTCCACCAACGTCGCAATGAATGACTTGCAGTGGCCGTGTAGCTCGCTGCCCTTTATGCTTGAATGGCAGTTTCTTCATCTTTCCGAGGACGCATGGTTCACAGAATTTCGGCGTACCCGAGACGCTGTCAATCTCCTCGAGATGACCGTGTTTGACCATCCGTTTCAGGCTCTTCGGGGCGATGTGGCCCATGTGTCGATGTAGGACATTGATGTCGACCGTGAGGTGAGCTTGTTTGACAGGTAGGATGGGAGTGATGTCGAGATGATAAAGTCCGCCTTTATGATGTCCGTGGAGAACAGGCTTACGTCCTTTGGAGGATTTGACTTGGCAGGACTCGCCTTTGAAGACGGAATAGTAACCAGCTTTGTTCAGACGGTAAACTGATATGAGCGTCACAGAGAAACTTGGGACATATAACACTTTGTCGAGCTGAATGGTCTTTCCAGTGAGAGGGCTCTTGAATGAAATCGAGCCAATACCAATAGCTTCGACTGAGGAGTCGTCACCGAAGCGAACCTTTCGAGGTGGATTTAGTGGTTTATATGTGAGAAACCATGCTCGGTGAGGTGCCATGTGGCCGGATGCACCGGAGTCGATAAGCGTGAGGTAGTCGAGAAACTTAGATGCCGACCCAAAATAAGCCAGAATACGTGTCATTAAAGCCTTGTCAACTTTTACATGGTGGCTACGGGTTTTGCTTCGTCCGCCTTTTGTCGCAGAGAACTGGGCCCGATCATGGTCGGAGTTGGAGTCAGTCTCATCAGAGCTGCTCAAGTCCGATTCTGAGTCTGACCCATCATCCGCTTGGTGTGCTTTCTCTCGCTCTCGCTTCCGACTTTTTCCCTTGTCCTTCTTTCCATCTCTCTTCTGTTTTGCAAGTGCGAAACAGTCCTCCGTGTTGTGCGAAGTGGCGCGGTGGAAACTGCACCACTTGTCAGATTTTTTCGACTTCTTTGGAGGTTTCGAGGATTTCGACTTGAGCGCGGATTCAGATGCGGGTGATTCCGCGGAGCTTCCTCCGGCTCGAGTGACGTCGGCGATGAGGTGTTCTGATATGTCGTCAAAGTCGAGTGAGGTACCGGGAGCGAGCGAGCTGACGACAGAGGATTTGAAGCCTTCCCATTTGACATCCGTGGGGAGAGATTGGAGGAGGAGAAATGCAAGAACCTCCTTGTCTAAGGGTTTTCACATGGCTGTGAGTTTGGCGGAGGCGGCGTTGATCAGACCAATGTGCTCTTCTACAGAACTTTCCCCGTCCCAACTGAGTTTCATCAACCACATAAAAGGCGTTGACACCCATGTTTACGGTTTGGTGGATTTGGATGAGCTCGTTGTAGAGTCCTTGAGCAGTGTTGAAGGATTCGAGTTTGAGGGCGAGACGGTCGGAGATGTGGTCAATGATGATGCCGTGTGCTTTTCCATCGCGGACTTCCCAGGTGTCGAGGTAATTGCCCGAAGCATCTCCTGGCAGCGGAACCTGAGTGGCGGTAGGTTTCCCTTTAAAGGGTGTCGGCAACCATCTCTCGTCGAAGCTTGCCAACAATTCAGATGTTCCAGATCGGGAAGTTCTTGGGCCCGTCGAGGACAGGGCAAGTGGTTGTGTCTTTCGAGGATAAGGAAGACATGGTGGCAGTGAGTCGCCGGTGACGTGGCAAGTGATGTCCACGGAGAAGAAGCCCAACGGTGTAGGCTGTGAGAGTGGGTAGACGAGCGTGAGCTGGCGAGTCGTTGCAGATCTAATACGGGAGCCTAGTGCGCTAGGTGGGGCCCATAACCTTTCGCGAGGTATCGATCTAAAAGTAACGCAGAATTGTGTCTACATAAAGTGAGTAAATGGTAGAATAGCAAACTAATATAACATACCTCAGCCGCACTGCGTATAGTGGAACGACTGAGGTAGGAGAACAAATAAACAAAAAGATATGGGCAGAGCTGTACACATAAGCAAGATAAGATAAGTAAACCGGAGGAAGACCTATCGAAGGGTTTTGACAGAGATATCATGGATCCTGTATACGCCCAGAAACAAAAAAAAAATGTGGTTGACTTTGGGTTGACTAAAGGGAATGTAACGGCTCTGATGAGTCCCTGAGAATAAAGCAGCCTTCATTGATGTCCTCATCATTTCATCACTGCCCAGCATCTGCAGCTGAATTGTCATTTGCTGGAACCACACTTCTATATAAAGCAAGAAATGGGTTGAAAAAAGGGAGAAGTATGCCAAGATTACCTGACACATTTTTTGTACATAAAGATAGATTAATTTGTCCTGTCCGACAAGAGGCCTTTGCACTGGGTGAACATTTCGGAATTTTGACTGAGAAATTTGGTAAAAACTATTTTGAATTTCACACAAATTTTTCGGTTGAAAATTTGTGAAAAACTTGAAACCTTTTGATGAAAATTTTGATTTTGAGTCAAAAAATGCTGAAAAAATTGAAATATCACAAAATATCTACCAAAAAGTTCCAAGTTTTTCACTTATTTTTTCACTGAGAAATTGGTGTAAAATTCAAAATAGTTTTTACCAAATTTCTCAGTCAAAAATCTGAAATGTTCAACCAGTGTTGTTTGAATAATCACTCTTTGAAAAAAATGGTATAAATTTTCTTTTGAACTAAAGCAATTTTTGCACCTCAAAAAAAAATCGGGTGTGACCGTGATGTAAACACTTGGTTGGAATAGTACAGTACCTACACAAGTGATGCATGCGTGGATCATTTCCCCCGATGTCAGAGGTACAGGTTCCCTAGTGGATTTTTAACATTCCCATGGACACTCAAAGGGGATTCCAATTTGTGAAATCCATACCATACCTCAAATTTTCATTTTTGTGGGTTTTGGTGGACCTGTCCCGTTGTTAGTGACATCATACTACCCATTTAGGACGTTGATTCAGAATTTCCCACAGCCTCCAGAAGAAGAAAAGATCAAGTTGAGTCCTCAAGTATGTTTTTACCGCTTCTATCCATTGTATGAGCTACTTGTGGGCTCCACAAACATGCCTGTTCATTTTGGAGAGCCTTTTGATGCGACAAGGATTCTGCATCTCATTACTCATGTTGATTATAGCGCAATGTTGGTGCAACGGCAAACCTCTCAGCACCTGAATTAGGAAATAATGTTTTTTTCTCTAGCTCAACAAACATGAATTCTGAGGCCTTCAGACTTCAATTCACTGTCGAAAGGTGAGTAACAATTCCAGAATCTGAGGTGCTTGATTTTCTCTTGAATCAACACCCCCATGTGACATGCTACATATAATTCATTTACTATGCCTCTATTTGTGGTTACTTTCATCGGGCTCTGGTGGCGCATGAGTACGTGTTGCAGCCAAACTGTTCCATGATGTGTCATTTCAAATCACATAAGGGGGGATTCCTCTCTTGCTTCCTTCCTCCATGTGGTGCGAGCTTCTGAGTTTTTCCCTCTGAGTTTCTGAGTCCTGAGTTGTGAGTCCTTGCGCTAAATATCTACAGCGAGTCACTGCATGGAACCTACCACCACTGAGTTGAAATCATTGTGTCTCTCTGCTGTTTTTCCACTCTACTCTTACAGGTCTGAGGTTGGATACGGTACAACCGACGTGTCTCTTGGTCCACGCTAGGACCTACATTTACTTCTTCATCAGTCCAGTTCAGATTCAAACCGATATTCACTGGTTGAACATTTCAAGTTTTTCAGTGAAAAAATGGATGAATTTTGTTTTGAATATTACACCAAGTTTTCACTGAAAAAGTTGGTGAAAAACACTGGATGAACATTTCGAGTTTTTGACTGCTAAAACTGGTGAAAAATATTTAAAGTTTTACATCAATTTTTCACTGCAAAAGTTGGTGAAAAATTCAAAAGTTTCTTACCACTTTTCCAAGTTGGAATGAAAGTGAAAAACTCGAAATAAAATTGATAGTTTCTTTTACAGTGCCAGGCGGCACATCTCCAACACGTGTCATACACATGGAAGAATTTTTTTGTGATTTTTTTCTGATTTTCCCGGCCAGGAACCTGGCCAAAAGAATGCATTTGACACCGAGATCTCATTTCTTCCCACGGTGTTTCACTTTTTCGGCCGGCGAAAAAAATAAAACATTCTAAAATGGCTCTTTGAAGAATGGGATGAGTCACAGGCATGTTTCAATAAGCTACTGAGGTATTTCTGATGTATTCTGGCTTTCCATCCACTGTCTCTGAGGTGATGATAAATTTGGGTAGCCAGATAGGGGTATCCATATATGGAACCTTCCCACGATCCTGACCCTAGCGTAGGGTTTGTTTCACTTTTGAGATGGACAAAATTTCAAAATTGATCCCACCAAGTTTTCCTGCACAAGTTGGATAGAGTAGGTGGTTCTAAGCTCATTGCAACAGTTTTCGAGCCAATAAGTGTTTCTCAAAAAATGTAATTACAAGTTCAAAGTTTTGACTTGTTTACTGCCAAAAGCGGAACCGTGATGTGATGAGGTGCACTGTAGAAGATTTTCATCAATAATGTTTCGGATTTTACAGAACATTTCTGGCTGCAAAAGTTGGTGAAAAATTTGAAAGTTTCTTATCATGTTTCTGAGTTAGAACAAAAGTGAAAAACTTGAAATAAAATTGATAGTGTCTTTTAGTCTTTTTTTTTTTTCGTCAGGACAACTTGGCCTATGGCAGTCAATCCGCGCATTTAAGTTTTGAGGCATATTTTTCCTGATACAGTGTGGTTTTCAGCTGTTTTCAGAAAATTGCTGAAGTGAGTGAATTTTCAGATGTTCAGAAAAAAATCTTGTTTTCCTGAAAAGGGTAATGAAGGTTTTTACAATGGCCTCGGTCTACTCAACACCACCCTCACATCCGACTTCCGCCAAGGTTTGCCTCTAGCGGAAATAAAATACCTCTATTATTTCCGCTGGGAGCAAACCTTGGCGGAAGTTGAATTAGAGTGTGGTTTTGGATGCCTGGCACCCAGGGGCACCCATTTGTCCACTTGGATTCACCGCCAAGCCATCCGTGCCACAATGGATTTAACTTCCGCTTTCTCCTTGCAAACAGGTGATTATAGAGGTATTTTATTTCCGCTGGGAGCAAACCTTGGCGGAAGTTGAATTGAGCCAATTATAGAGGTATTTTATTTCCGCGGGGACCAAACCTTGGCGGAAGTTGAATTTGAGTGTGGTTTTGGATGCCTGGTACCCAGGGGCACCCATTCGTGGACTCGAATCCACCGCCAAGCCGTCGGTGCCACAATGGATTTAACTTCCGCTTTCTCCCTGCAACCAGCCAATTATAGAGGTATTTTATTTCCGCTAGAGGCAAACCTTGGCGGAAGTCGGATGTGAGGGTGGTGTTGAGTAGACCGAGGCCATTGTAAAAACCTTCATTACCCTTTTCAGGAAAACAAGATTTTTTTCTGAACATCTGAAAATTCACTCACTTCAGCAATTTTCACCGAAAACAGCTGAAAACCACACTGTATCAGGAAAAATATGCCTCAAAACCCAAATGCGCGGATTGACTGCCATAGGCCAAGTTGTCCTGACGGAAAAAAAAAGACTAAAAGACACTATCAATTTTATTTCAAGTTTTTCACTTTTGTTCTAACTCAGAACCATGATAAGAAACTTTCAAATTTTTCACCAACTTTTGCAGCCAGAAATGTTCTGTAAAATCCGAAACATTATTGATGAAAATCTTCTACATAAAAGAAACTATCAATTTTATTTCGAGTTTTTCACTTTCATTCTAACTTGGAAAAGTGGTAAGAAACTTTTAAATTTTTCACCAACTTTTGCAGTAAGAAATGTTCTGTAAAATCCGAAACATTATTGATGAAAATCTTCTAAAAGAAACTATCAATTTTATTTCGAGTTTTTCACTTTCATTCTAACCTGGAAAAGTGGTAAGAAACTTTTAAATTTTTCACCAACTTTGCAGTGAAAAATTGATGTAAAACTTTAAATATTTTTCACCAGTTTTAGCAGTCAAAAACTCGAAATGTTCATCCAGTGAAACTCGAAACATTCTGGTGAATTAGTTGAAATGATTCAAGTTTTTCACCAACTTTTTCAGTGAAAACTTGGTGTAAAATTGAAAACAAAATGCATCCATTTTTTCACTGAAAAACTTGAAATGTTCAGCCAGTGATTTGAACCGAACCTTGGCACCACTATGTTGAACTGCCGCACCAGTAATCTCCATACCACCCCATTTACAGCTGTCAATAGTTCTATTCTTTGAAAGGAACAAATATTCTCCCAGTTGTGTTTCAGCCAACAGGAAAAACAAGTTGCATCTACCAAAAGTTGCCGTATCTTCTAGTTGCCTTTTCGAAAAAAAAAACCTCGAAGTTGCATTTAGGAAAGTTGTAAGTTGTCATAGCACACCAAAAGCATTTCCCAAACTTGCCTTATTGTAAAGTTGTCAACTTCCCAAGCTGCATTTGAGGAAAGTTGTAGTTGCACTTTTGGAAAAAGTTGAAAGTTGCATCTTTTCCCGAAGTTGTCACTTTTTTCTTCTCGACTTTCAGCAAGTTACAAACAAAACTTTCTGCACAGTATTTCACCCATACTCATATATTACTGACAATCCAAAATTCTCACCTTTTTTCGATGATGTCTGTGGGGCTCTTGATAGGACACAGATTGGCACTTCCCCCCAGACAACGATGGTTTTGCAACCACAAAGGCTTCCTTTCTCCACCAATGTCCAGGCCTCCATGGACTTTGAGCAACAATACATTTATTTGCTCATGGGTTGGGAGGGCAGTGCTTCTGACAGCACAATATTCAATGCTGTACGGAGGTTCCAGTTTGGGGGAAGGAGTACCATCTTCATGAATGGGGGCAAACAATTTGACTAAACTTTTTTTTAATCCATTTCAATTGACATCCTTGTATATATGGACTTGTGCTTTGGCAGCCATCAAAGGTCCATATCTGTTCAAAAATCCACTCTGTGGGCAAGTCCGTCTCACTTTGCTCCTGGGGTGAATTATGCCATCAACCAGTACCATTTTTGGTGCAGATTTAAATTCCATGAGTGTAATTACAGTTGGACTTGTGTTTGGGCAGCCATTGAAGAGGTGCCCTGGGTCCATCTCCATGCAAAAATTCTACTCCACAGGCAAGTCCGTCTCACTTTGCTCCTTTCTGGGGTGAATTACACTGTGAAACAGTTATTTTGCACCATTTTCAGTGCAGATTTAAGTTCCACAAGTGCGATTGGTTGGACTTGTATTTTGGCAGCCATCAAAGGTGCCCTGGGTCCATACCTGTTTAAAAACCCACTCAGCAGGAAAGTCCATCTCACTTTGCTCCTTCCTGGGGCAGATTACCAAAATATAAAATCCTGGCCCAAACTGAATTTTTGGAATCAAACCCTTGGACTGAAAAGCTGTTGAACATTCTCTTCTGGTACAATGTCTCCCGTGAAACTTTGATTTCTTGCTGGTTTCAATTATCTTGGTGGTTACAGCTGTTTCAAAAATGATAGAGAATTTTTGTTTTCGAGCAGAGTTTGGTTAGCTTCGGCAAAATTCGGCACAGCTCCACACTCATCTATTCTCAGATTTAACTCGGATTGATGACTCACCATTCTCGTGAAGAGACTCCATGTTTGGCACAATTTGACAGTTGTGCTGAACTGAGCCGAACTGAACTTGAAAACAAGTATTCTCTATTGTTTTTGAAACAGCTGTAAACACTGTGAATTTCAACAGCTATCACACCTCTTCTGCACTACTTGACACCCAGTGAGAAAGCCGTCTGGTCGGGTCGAGGGAAATAGAGCAAAACAGAGGCCCTCGTTGTCCCTCGTTGTCCCTCGCTGTTTTCAAGAATGTCCCGTTTTCACTCGTTCCAGTATCTAACACGATCGAGGGAATTCTAACAGTAATCTATTCATCATCATATTATTCGAGGGAAAACGAGTCAGATAGATCAATAAAATCGAGGGAAAACGAATCGGATATCATTGCCTAATTAGGTAGATAGACTATTGATATGATGCGCCCGCCCGCCCGTTTCTCTCATCCTGCCCCGTCTGACCTCCCTGGCCACAAGCACAACACAGGCGAACAAGGGGAGGGCTGCCACACCGCCGCTCACGCAATGGCCAGCGCTGTCTAAGAAATCTGGATGAGTATGAGGCTAGACATGGATGATTGTGGACATACATTTGCTTCCGCAGTCGCTTTAGCCTGCACAGATTGTGTATTCCAGCGCTACAGGGGGAGCTGTCAGACAGAGTAACAATGGGGGCACGACAACATACCTGTTCCTCCTCTGTACCCGCAATACTGGTCCAGTATGCACTGTACACGGAGCGGAGGCCACCGGGATTCTTCGCCATCCAGGCCCGAGCACATAGATTCCTGCAGACCCAAGTCAGCTGCTCTACGGAACCACCGGAGACGTGTGCATACCGCGCGGTGAGGCTATTCGTTGCTGTCATTTTCGAGCCTTTGACACCTTGTGGCGTGGGGACAATTGGTGCCGACACCTGACTTTGTGCTGTCGACAGTGGAGTGGGTGGTACTGGCAGTGTCTGTGGCGGAAAGGCTGACTGAATTAGAGCAGCAGTGGTGGCTGCTTCCGCTGCAGCATCGGTGGTGGGTGTCGTGGTCGTAATGGTCGGAGTGGTGATCGAGTCCGTTCCAGTTATGGGAAGGTGAGTGACATCTTCAGCTGCCAAGGGTACCGAAGCAGAAGCTATTGGAGTGGGTGCACTGCTTGCAGTCGTAGCTGTGGCGGTCAGCACGACCGAGTCCGCTACAATGGGTACAGCCGGTACAGAGGTTACTGTAGCGGGGCCGGCAGCAGCCAAAACTGCACCAGTGACAGGAACGCCGGTGGACAATATTCTAGAATGTATGTTTGAATTAGATGCATACGTGTCCCAAAATGGACTGGCCCGTACGTACTCATTGCGTTCCTCTGGGTCGACGGGAGCGCTAGAAGCGGGAGGAACCTCCCATCTATTGAAAATCATAAGTCAAAGGATACTATGAAGTGGAAGACAGCGACATACAGGGGATTGAAGCTCTAAGCAAAAGAAAGGACCGGTGGTCAGTATAATAAAACTAAAAAGAAGGGATACACATACCAGCAGATTGTCCATTTCGGCATCCAGCTTGATTTTTTTCCCTCAGCTCGGGAGGAGGGGGGCGATGTGGTGGAATTGCGGCGCTGTTTTGACTTCCTCGTCTTGCCTTTTCCGGAGTCATTCTCGTCCTTCCCGTGGGTTTTGATCCAGGATGGATAGTTTGTCGTGGCAATCTGCTGGGCCTTCCAGTTGTTAGCGCAAAGCCGCAGCTCAGGAAATTCGCGACACATCTCGGTATTGTAAATCGTCATGACATCGACGGTCCCATGGCTCCATTTCCGTGGAGCTTTCCCATGCGCGAGGAGATAGAACCAGATCTGGGCGGCAAATCTGTACATGGCCGACAGTCTGAAACCATCCACAACCTGGCCGTCCTGCTCCTCGATATAGCGGCCTGTTGTATTGACTCCCTGCAATATTAAAGTGCCGCCATGTGGGTTCGGACCACCGTTATTTGAGATACCGTCGGAAGCTGTAGCCTTGTTGTAATCGAGGCGAATCCGGAAGTGGACATTCGGGTAGTCGGCCTGTGTCAGTGGCGGAAGCGGGCTTTTCACCCCAAAGGCGAGACCGGCTTGAATCGGAGTTGGTAAATCAAAGGGGTTCGACGTGGCAGCAATAAGGCCGGGGACGGCATTGACCAGCTCGTGATACGCTGCCCTAACCGGGACCCACAACTGTCAGTGTCTCCCAACGTCGGATAGAAGCAAGATATGTACTTGATTGTAACATTTTCCACCCGCAGACAGGAATTCTCGCTCTCCAGACTCTGCAAACGGGTCTCAAGATTGTGAATAGCAGTGACAGATGGGGAGCGGCAGGAAGATGGAAGCATTAATCCCGAAGAATTGGCAGGACTGCTGGAGCGAAAGGACCACTGTGGATCCGAGTTTAGATTATGTCGCGAGTAACTGTCGGAGCCTACGCCAGAATCCCCATACATGGAGCTCGCTGGGCTGGAGTTCCCAGAGAAGTCCATCATGGGAAGAGAAAAGAGAGTCGTCAGTTTTTTTGAGGGCAAAAGTCACATTATAGTCACGGTGACATCACCGTTCCACCCGAGGTGCGCCCGCACTGGCACATCATACTCAAACGCGATTGACGCATACAGCACCCATTACACGCCAAGGGGCTCGCTTCCACTTGCTTAACCATGGCCTCGCAGTCCTCCGTGCTGCAGGGCAAAGTGATTTGTTATTGCATACAACGCTGTGGAGGACCCACCGGCACAGGTATAGAACGCGGATATTCTACCCAACGCGCACATATGCGTGAGGATACAAGAGCCGCTATCTCCACAAACTTCACCCGCTCTCTCGAAGCCATTAGCGGGCCTGCAATCCACACCAGACCTACGGATGAAATTCATAATACATCACATACCAAGCGAAGACGCACTCAGGCTGGACAAATTAGCAGTCTAGACAACAGTCTGTTAATTCCATTGGTATGTTCCAGTTTGTCTGCTAGGAGGTACATTCTCTTACCCAACTCAGACTTCTCCACAGTCTATTCCGGACGACCGCGATGATCACAGCAGTCGTGTACATACACAGAGCACCCCAGTGATTCTGGATAAATCTATCAATATGATACTTCCTAACGATCCACCGGATGTCGAACCCAATGAGCCTGGTTTCAGCCCACCGCCTCCGGGCGACGAAAAAGAACCCGACAATGAGGAAATTCCCCCTCGCCGTGACGATGAAATTCCTGAAGAGCCACCACCATCCCTGAATGAACCTACCAGGACAGACGACGACACTGGGCCCCCGGCCCCGGATTTTATTTCACCTATCGACAATATTCGGATCGCAAACAAATTCATCGAGAGCCTGAGGGCTGCTACACTCGACAACGAAGATGAACCCCTCCCATTCGAGCTTTTAGAACAACTCCGCAATCTGCCTCAGACTTCTTTGACACTCAATAACCCAGACCATCGCCTCTCCCTTGACATATTTCTGTCTGTCAGCAACACTTCGGAAGAGACCTATAATAACATTCGTCTTGGTATCCTTCAACGTCATCCTGAGGACGATATTCTGACCTATCACCGTGTCAAAAAGCTTGTCTCCGACCTCAGTGGAGTCACTTCCATTGCGCATGACATGTGTATCAATTCATGCATCGGATATGCGGGTCCTTTTGCACATCTCAATGGCTGTTACATTTGTGGAGCTTCCAGATACGAGCCTGGCCGAGCAGCGAACATCCCTCGCAAACAGTTTCATACCATTCCGCTTGGCCCGCAGCTACAGGCCCTTTGGAGGACTCCTGCAAGTGCACACAATATGCGGTATCGCAAACGTTGTACCGACGCGATTCTAAATGAACTGCGCCGCACAAAAGGACAGCGTACAACCCCGTACCGGGATTTTTTTGACGGGATGGATTATCTCCGTGCAGTCCGGGAGGGAAAGATCACTGAGGATGATATGGTTCTAATCTTCTCCATCGATGGTGCTCAGCTCTACCGCAACAAAGCCTCTGACTGTTGGATTTATATCTGGATAATTCTAAATCTTCCACCCAAGCTCCGCTACAAGAAGCGCCACATTCTTCCTGGTGGCTTTATTACGGGCCCGCAGAAACCGAAACACCTCGACAGCTTTATCTATCCAGGGCTTCATCATGTTGCAGCGCTGCAAAAGGAAGGTCTTCGCATCTGGGATGCAGGAAGTCTTCGCATTTTTGTATCAAGACTTTTCCTTGCTCTGGGAAGTGCAGACGGCCCCGGGATGGCTGCATTGAATGGATGTGTCGGTCACCACGACAAGTACTCTTGCCGCTTATATTGCCCGCTCATTGGACGGCGCAAGCCGGGTGGTACACACTACTATCCAGCTCGCTTCCTGCCAACGTCGTTCGATGTTGCAGGCTGAAATCATCCGGATGTTGACTTGAACTTGTTGTTGAAAACCTTTACCTCTGCCGAAGCGATACAGCGGTATGAAAAAAACCTTACTGACGTCTCGCAATCTCCGAACAAGACCCAATACGAGAAGCGCCGTCTGGAAACCGGTATCTGCAAACCGACAATTTTTAGCGGGTTCCATCCAGATCGCATTCTGGGAGTTCCGACCTACTTTGGATATTATGCATCTCCCTGGTCTCAATCTTCCTGATTTGTTCATTCCACTGTGGCGCGGAACATTTGATTGTGACCGGAGCGATAGCACAGCACTAACCAGCTGGCCCTGGGCGGTCTTGCAAGATTCCAAAATCTAGAAAGAACACGGTGAGTTATGTATGTTGCAATTGGACCATCTTTTTGACTCGTGATTGCGAAACAGGGAAGCTGGTCGCGGAAACAACACCATATATCCCAGGGTCTTTTGACCGACCTCCACGTAACCCTGCAGAGAAAATCTCGAGTGGTTATAAATCCTGGGAATTTCTACTGTACTTCTTTGGCCTTGGGCCTGCGCTCCTCTATGGTTTACTTCCAGATGAATACTGGATGCATTATTGCAAGTGCGTCCGAGGTATTCGGATTTTGATGCAAGAAGACATCTTTCCTTCTGAAGTCGCCGCTGCCCATGCCCTTCTCACCCAATTCTCAGATGATTTTGAGCGGCTCTACGTCCAGCGCCACACTGATCGCATTCACTTTGTACGACCCTGTTATATCCATGCACATTGACCTTCCGTCCGTACCGGAAGCTCCGGCCTTCGGAGCGTCCGGTCTTTCGGAAACTGTCGGTCCGCCTTCGGACGGACTCGGCTGATCGGGTTTTCACGCAATGAAGGATTACTGAGTGTTTCCCGTTTATCCGTTATCTATCTCATCCATCTGTCTTCTCCGTCTCCGTATGTACTTCGCTTTGTTATATAAGTCCCGCTTTTGGTAGTCGCTTTGTCTTACCATATTAGGATATTGATCTTCAACTACTATATAAACCTTATGTACTATGCCTGTATTCTTCAGTTTGATTATTACCGTGCTTTGCTCTTCGCTCTGCTCTGAGTCGTTCCGGCTTCACCGGAACTTCCGACTTCCTACTTCGTCCCCTTCAGCACGGGTAGTACGCACACCCTTATCTTCCTGTGGTGCTTGCGCTATATCTACTGACTTCCGTCCTTCCGTCCTTCCGGTCTTCTCGGAACTTCGGATCACTTCCCCACGTCGGCTCGGTATATAACAGTATAATCAAACTCACCTACCTCTGCTGTTTCTATGGATTCCGACTCTCCCTACGTTGCTGCGGCGGTCATCTCCGAGAGGGCTGACCGCCCCAGACGCGAATCTCGCCTTTTCGCAAATATTATCCCGATGACTCCGCCCGTTAACACCATGTTGGACATTCCGACGTCCTACAATCCTCGTCCTCCTCCGGTTCAGATCCGCGGTCGCTCGCCTGCGCCTGCGGTTGCTTCTACGGTTCACGCTCCGGGATTAGTCACCAGTCCTCGGACCCCGGAGCATCCGGTCCGGTACCCTGCCTCACCTCACCCTCGTCGTAATCGCTCGGCTCAATTCGAAACTACTGGCATACCTTTCGTACAAGGTGGTCACATCTCCGACGTCGATAGCGAAGACGAAACTCCTGGTCTTGCTCCTATTGTGGAAGGTCAGGAATCCTCTCATCCGGAGGCTGATCCTACGTCTTCTCCTGCGGATGAACCAGCCGATGACCCGCCTGAGTTTCCTTCCGGAGGCGCTCCGGGTCCTTCCGGTCCTGGTCCCAACCGTGGTCGACCATCCGGTAGACCATCTGGTGGGGGTGGTGGTGGCGGAGGTGGTGGTGGAGGTGGTGGCGGAGGCGGTGGAGGCGGTGGTGGCCCTCCGGCCCCGTCGTCTAGCAGTTCTTCCACTGATCCGGAAGATCATGGAGATCCCCTCCTCGAATCGACCCTCCGGGGTCTCCGGGGTTTTCTTCAAGACTTCACCGCTCGTCAGGCTAATCCTCTTCCTCCTCGTTCAACTCGCTCGAACCTCCGGAATCCGGATACGTTCGATGGCTCCGATTCCTCGAAGCTTCAGTCCTTCCTTACTCAGTGTTATCTTCATTTCCCTGAGCGCGCCCAGGATTTTTCCACCGATGACGACAAGATCTTCTACATCATGTCATATCTTCGGGGCACCGCGCAAGCTTGGTTCGAACCAAATCTCTACGACCAGGCTTCCGGTTCCGTTCCGGCATGGGACGGGAATTTCAAGCGCTTTATTTTGGAGCTTCAGGACAACTTCGGCCCGCA
Organism: Mycena crocata; assembly: GCA_029281795.1. NCBI lineage: Eukaryota > Fungi > Basidiomycota > Agaricomycetes > Agaricales > Mycenaceae > Mycena > Mycena crocata. Next base: position 359,259 of record JARJCP010000092.1, on the reverse strand, counting down.
CGACCCAATCGGGGATGCGGAGGATCTCATCCGGTCGGTCCGTATGAAACCGGGCGATCGGATCGCCATCTACACCGTCGAATTCGATCGATACGCTATGCTCACTCAGTGGGGCGATAATGCGCTCCGGCACCAGTATTACGAAGGCTTGCCACGCCGCATCAAGGACGATATGGTTCATCACAACTATGTCAACACTCTCCTTGGCGTTAAGCAAATTGCCCGGAAGATCGATCATCGGTGGTGGAAGCGCGAGTTGGAGAGGGTTCGGGAGCGTGAGCGAGAGAAGCTCAGCTCCGGTCACCAGGGCTCGTCCGGACAGTCGTCCGGTCAGCCATCTGGTGGACAGAAGGGCGGGAACAAGGGGTCATCAAACAAGACCTCCTCGGGTTCCTCTCCCTCCAACAATTCCTCCGGTCAGAAGTCCGGTTCCGGAAAGTCTTCCGGGTCGGCTTCGACTACTGCGACCTCCGGTCAGGCCTCTTCCTCCAAGAAGACGCCCAAGCCCTACGCCGACAAGCTCGACAAGTCGGGGAGGATCACGCAGGAGGAGCGCGATCGGCGCACTCGCCTCAACCTCTGCATGTATTGCGGTGGTCCCGGACACCAGGCTTCCGATTGCCGGAAGCGTTCCGGTGCAACGGCGAAGGCCGCCTCGGCCGAGTCCACCTCCGAGTCAAAAAAAATGATCAGCAGCTCGGACACCTCCGTACCTGTGCCGAGTTGCGTTGACTCCGAGGTACTCCCCGAGGTTCGTCTCAACGCTTCCGCTCTTTCCGCTAATGCCCTTTATGTCGATATACTTGTATCTCTGTTCCGTCCGGACGTTATCTCTTCCGGTACGGATTTATGCTCAACCATACTTCCTTCCGATGTATTACGAATTGCCGCGGGATTCAACTCCCGCTTACGATCTCTTATTGATTCTGGTTCCTCGCATTGTTTTATCTCCGCGAAGGCCTGCGAAATCTATGGGTTGATTCCGTATGCGGTAGATCCGGTCCGACTCCGGTATCTCGACGGCTCTTCTTCGATCATTAATAAGCAGCTCCGCCTGCTTCTTCAATTCCCTTCCGGCGAAGTCCATTCTATGGAATTCTACGTCACCCGGTCTTGATTCTCCCTCCGATATGGTTCTTGGATACAACTGGCTCTCCCGCATTAATCCGTTCATTAACTGGTCCGACGCCACAATCTCTTTCCGTTCCAACTCATCCGGAGTCTCTGTGTCGACACACCAGGATACTACTCCTGATCTAGTTCCGGTTGCTCCAACTATGGACAAGGTTCTTCCGGTTCCGGCATCCCCGACCGTGGTTCCTACACCGGCCCCGACGTCTTCGCCACCTCCAGGTCCTTCCATGGACATTCCCAGTCCCTTTACGGACGCTCCGGAGGCCTCTGAGCCTCGTCCCTTCTCTTCTCCGCCGCTTGTTTCCCTTGTTTCCGCCGCGGCATACAGCACCATCATTCGAGACAAGTCCACTGTTCAGTATACGCTTCGCGCGTGTCCTTCCGAGGAAGCCATGGCTCGTGCCGGCTCCACGGAAGTTCCGGACCTTTCTGGTCTGCCTTCCGAATATCACGACTTCGCTGACGTCTTCTCTGAGCAGGAAGCGTACAATCTTCCTCCTCATCGAGAGTTCGATCTCAAGATCGAGACGAACGAAAGCGAAGTCCCTCCGGTCGGACACGTTTACTCCCTTTCCCAAAACGAGCTCTCTGCTCTCCGAGAGTTCATCGACAAGAACTTGAAATCCGGATTTATATATCCATCTCGTTCGAGTCACGGGGCTCCTATTCTATTCGCCAAGAAGAAAGATGGTAGTCTCCGGTTATGCGTCGACTACCGGGGTCTCAACCGGATCACGAAGAAGGATCGCTATCCGCTTCCTCTGATCTCCGACCTCCTAGACGCACCGGGGAAGGCGTGTATTTATACTAAGCTTGATCTGCGGCATGCTTATCACCTCCTCCGAATCGCTGAGGGCGACGAGCCCAAAACAGTGTTCCGGACTCTCTATGGTTCCTATCAGTTCCGGGTTGTTCCGGAAGGCCTCACCAATGCTCCGGCGGCGTTTCAGCGCTTCCTGAACACCCTCTTTGCCGACTTGCTGGACGTCTACGTCATAGTATATTTGGACGACATCCTCATCTACTCCGACGATCCATCCCAGCACTCCGAGCACGTCCGGGAAGTTCTCAGTCGCCTTCGAGCTTCCGGCCTTTACTGCAAACTCTCAAAATGCGAGTTCGGCGTCGACACCTGTGAATACCTCGGCTACATTCTGTCGCCGGACGGTTTCCGGATGTCTCCGGAAAAAGTCTCCGCTATCACGGACTGGCCAGTACCGCGCAAGGTCAAGGACGTTCAATCGTTCCTGGGCTTCTGCAATTTCTATCGGCGATTTATCTGGAACTATTCCGCTATTACTATTCCTTTAACGCGGCTTACTCGTTCCAATATCAGATGGAATTGGTCAGACGAATGTCAAACGGCTTTCGAAACACTCAAGCGCGCTTTTACGGAAGCTCCGGTGCTCGCGCACTGGATTCCGGGTCGACAAATCACAGTCGAAACCGACGCTTCCGACTACGCCATCGCCTCCATTCTCTCGATCCTCGGCGACGACGGCGAAATTCACCCAATTGCGTTCCGGTCCCGGACACTCGGTCCGGCCGAACTCAATTACGACACGCACGACAAGGAGTTGCTTGCGATCTTCGACGCCTTTACTATCTGGCGACATTATCTCGAAGGATCGCCTCTTCCGGTCGACGTTGTCACGGACCACAAGAACCTCGAATACTTTGTGACTACGAAGATACTCACTCGTCGCCAAGTTCGATGGTCCGAGTACCTCTGCCGGTTCAATATGGTCATCCGGATCCGGCCCGGTAAACTCGGAGGTAAACCTGATGCTATGACTAGACGATGGGACGTCTACCCAAAAGAGGGGGATAGGGCTTATGGCCAGCTTAACCCTCAGAATTTTCGCCCCATTTTTACTCAGGATCAACTCACGGCATCACTCCGGGCGACCTATCTCGAGGAAATCGTTCTTCGAGCCACCGTTGTTATGGACGTCGAGAAACTTCATTCCGACATCCGGTCCAATTACGACAACGATCCCGCCGCACTCGCTGGCATTGCCGCCGCGACTTCCGGCAAAACCACGCGCTGGTCACTTGACCCTTCCGGACAACTCCGGTATGATGGACGCGTATGGGTTCCCTTGGCCTCCGGAAACTCTCCGGAGTTGCGAGTACGTGTACTTCAACACTTGCATGACCATGTCCTCTCTGGCCATTTTGGACAGAACAGAACCCTCGCACTCGTCCGACGCGAATATACTTGGCCGGAGTGCCGGACTTTCGTCCGGGACTACTGTCGGTCTTGTATCGTTTGCAAGCGCAACAAGAAGCAACGGCACCGTCCTTACGGATTGCTGAAGCCTCTTCCGGTTCCCATCCGTCCTTGGGATTCTATCTCCATCGACTTCATCGAGCAACTTCCGGTTTCCGGCGAGTACGATACTATCCTCGTAATCGTTGATCGTTCCACCAAGCAGGTTATTCTCATTCCCTGCGATCAACATATCGACTCTCCGGAACTCGCTCGACTTTTCCTTATTCACGTTTTCTCCAAACGCGGTGTTCCCTCACACGTTACGTGCGACCGTGGTTCCGAATTTATTTCCTCCTTCTTCCGGTCCTTGGGTGAACTCCTCTCCATGGAGTTGCACTATACTTCCGGTTACCATCCGGAAGCCGACGGACAAACCGAACGTATGAATCAGACTGTTGAGCAATATATTCGCATGTACTGCTCATACCAACAGGATGATTGGCATCACCTCCTTCCGCTCGCCGAATTCGCTCTCAACAACTCTCCGAACGCTTCGACCGGAATTTCTCCGTTCTTCGCGAACAAGGGTTATGATCCGGCAATTACCATTCATGCGGAACGCGACGTCGCTAACATGTACGCCAAGGACTACGTGGTCGACCTTCAAAGCCTGCATCAGTTTCTCCGGGAACAGATCACTTTCGCTCAGCAGCGTTACAAAGAAACTGCTGCCCGGAACCGGATTCCGGATCCCCGATTGCAGGTTGGCGACCGGGCGTTCATTTCGACGAAGTTCTTCCGTACTAAACGTCCGACTCCGAAATTTTCGGAAACCTATCTCGGACCGTACGAGGTTATCGCCAAGCCCTCCGCGGCTTCCTACACCATCCGTCTTCCGAAGACTCTTTCACAAGTTCATCCGGTTTTCCATATTTCTCAACTCGAGCCCCACGTTCCGAATCCATTTCCCGGCCGTGAGGAACCTCCTCCGGCCGCGGTCGAGGTCATCGACGGTGACGAACACTTCGAAATCAAGCAAATCGTTGATTCGAAGATCGACCGGAGATTCCGAACTCCCAGAACACGACTCCGCTATTATGTGGAGTGGCTAGGGTACGAGAATACCGATGAACAGTTTGATTGGGTTAGTGCTGACGACCTTGACGCCGATGAACATATCGACAACTTCCTTCGTCGTTTCCCGAACAAACCGGGCCCCAACTTATAACTCACGCGATTTCGGATCTTCCGGTTTTCTCGGACCTTCCGACCATTCACACGAATATACCAAGAAAAAATCTGCGTTGAGTTTCAAGAGAAAATCTATATACATTTTATTTTGACCATTCTTCCGGTCATACGTCGACTTCCATCTCCTCGGCCTCGTCTTTCTCCTCGCCCTGGTTGTCCTCCCCGATCTCGTCCTTCTCCTGCTCTTCTCCGTCCTCCGGAGCTTCCGCATCCACCGGAGCCTCCGGCGATTGCGGAACGTCCTGCGTGACGATCGGCGGCACCAGGTCTTCATCGTCCATCTTCTTCTCCTCCTCCGACTCCGTCTCCGACTCGTCGCTACTCCCTTGCACCGCTTCCAACCTCAGCTTCTCGCGATCGGCTTCCTCGTCCGAATCCAGCACGGAAATGTGCGAACGGCCGTCGTCCGCGAACTCGAGGTCGGACGGCCAACCTCCGTCGAGGTCGATCTCCTTCGGCTCCTCCTGCGGGGTCTTCGACTTCTCGCGAGCCTCCGGCGATTTCGGAGCTTCCGGGGCTTTCGGAGCGTCCGGTTCCTGCGGAGCTTCCGACTCCTCGTCCGAGTCGTCCACGACGATTGCCCGCGCTCTGCGCCGCTCTTCCTCCACTTCCACCGACGCCCGATCCCTTTCCAACTCCTCCATCGCTGCAAGCAGCCACTCCGGTTTCTCGTTCTTGTACACGTTGTGGTGGAATATTGCCACCGTGTTCGAGAGGACGGAGTGAGTGGTGCGATATCGGCGGCGGTAGGTGTTCCGACTCGCCTCGAGATCGTCAACGCGACGATCGAGGCGACGTAGCGTGTTGCGGAGGTCGTCGATACGGGTCCGGGGTGGTATGGTCGGAACGTCCGGTCCGTCGTCGTCCTCGTCGGACGAGACGATACGACGACGTACGCTGGCCAAAGCCCTGCGGCTAGGCCCCGTGACGTCATCACCGGAACGTCCGGTCTTCTTGGGCTTCTTCTTGCCCTTCATTTTCTTGTTTTTCTTCGCCACGGAGGCGGCGACTGATCCTTCCCGACGCTTGTTGACGCGAGTCGGGTGCTGCGGAAGCAGCGAGCACTTGGCGTGCGTCCGCTGGCACTCCGTACAGGTGCGGGTGGTGGCCTTGCTGCCAGTCTCAATCTTGCAAACGAGGCCCTTGTTGTGGCATCGTTTGCACGCTACGGAACTTCCGGTTAGTACGGACCTTCCGACGAGCCCACTGCGACGTACCTTCGACCTCCCTTTTGCTGTCCGTCTCCACGTTCTTCTCGTTCGCCCCGTCGTCTCCTCCCGACCCCGAGTCGCTCCGCTCCGTGTCGTCTCCGCCTCCGGGGTTCTGGAGCTGTTGCATGCGCGCCGCGATCTGCGCTAGCACTTGCTCCTCCCCCCGACGACGCATCTCCGCCTCCCTCAGGCGCTCCTGCAACGCCTTCATCTCTTCCTCCGTCGCAGCCTTCCGCGCCCGCTTCTTCCGACGAGCCTCCTCCGCGAGCTCCTCGTCGAGCTCATGTTCAGTGGCGCGCTTCTTGCCCTTGTCCGGGCGCTTCTTCTTGTCGTCGTCGCTTCCGTCGCTCGGAGCCTCCGAGCGCGTGATGGTGAGCCCAGTAGCGAGAGGCGGCATGAGGGATGGTGGTGGAAGCAGGAAGAAAAGATGAGTCACTCCCGCTTCGGTTCCGAACTTTGTGGGTCCAGTCACGTGACTTTCTCGAACATTCGACGCTTGGACGGCTATTCGGCTATACGGCTATTTCGACTTCAACAAACTTTTTTCGACAAAGTTTCTTCGACATATCTCGACTCGTTTCCTATGTTCCTTGGGGGCAAGGAACGTAAGAGGGGGATACTGTTATATCCATGCACATTGACCTTCCGTCCGTACCGGAAGCTCCGGCCTTCGGAGCGTCCGGTCTTTCGGAAACTGTCGGTCCGCCTTCGGACGGACTCGGCTGATCGGGTTTTCACGCAATGAAGGATTACTGAGTGTTTCCCGTTTATCCGTTATCTATCTCATCCATCTGTCTTCTCCGTCTCCGTATGTACTTCGCTTTGTTATATAAGTCCCGCTTTTGGTAGTCGCTTTGTCTTACCATATTAGGATATTGATCTTCAACTACTATATAAACCTTATGTACTATGCCTGTATTCTTCAGTTTGATTATTACCGTGCTTTGCTCTTCGCTCTGCTCTGAGTCGTTCCGGCTTCACCGGAACTTCCGACTTCCTACTTCGTCCCCTTCAGCACGGGTAGTACGCACACCCTTATCTTCCTGTGGTGCTTGCGCTATATCTACTGACTTCCGTCCTTCCGTCCTTCCGGTCTTCTCGGAACTTCGGATCACTTCCCCACGTCGGCTCGGTATATAACAGACCCAGCGTACACACGCTCTTGCACTTCGCCCCCGAGACAGTTCGTGTCGGGCCAGGAATTATCTACTCACAGTGGGGAATGGAACACACGATCGGAAACCTCGGTGAAGAGATCAAACAGCATTCCAATGCTTTTGCCAATCTTGCGCAGCGTGGAATTCGATGTTGTCAGGTAAATGCGTTGAAAGCCATGATTCCAGATTTAGAGCCACCAGAAAACCCTCTGCCTCGTGGAGCCCGCGATCTTGGTAACGGATATGCACTGCTATGTGCAATGGACAATGCCGCTCGGCCAGTCCGCCCATGCGAAGAGCAGGCAATTGGGACTTACCTCCAAAGTCATGGCGGAGTTTTCGGAAAGGATTCAGGCAACATAGTTCGCTGGGCCCGAATGCGTCTACCAAATGGCCAAATTGCACGGCCCAATGGAAGGAGAGTCTAAAGGCCCTCGAAGATTCGCGTACATCCAGGAACGTAACGGTAAGTTCCATATGTTTCACGTCGCGAGAGCCTGGCTGATTTAAGTATAGCTTGTACTTGACGGAAAGTCTTATATTGCAGAAGTTCTTTTTTTTGTGCGACTTCATATCAACGACACTATCGGTGTCAAACCGGTCGCCATGGTGTCATTCTACGGCCCACCACATCCAGGATTACTTGCAGCATCATCACAGACATATTGGACCGCTCAGCATCTACGTGATGCAGCAGTGCGAGTCGTCGACACAAGTTGTATCAAATCTGCCGTTATGATGGCTCCCGACCAGCGTTACAAGACAAGATTCCACGATGGTACTGAGGTAGACCGGTGGTATTTGATGGAGAAGCCGGGACTGAAGCTGTTGGAACGGGCGGGATTAGAAGAACTTCTTTCAAATCCCCTTGATGAATATAACACAGCCAATATATGCGTGTTAATTATGTAGTAATATGGAGGACATAGGGATATCGCCTTCTACGACCTCGGTAACATTTTCTTCTTTCCAAGCTTTCTCAGATCCCCCTGCTGAGGAAGCCTGCTGCCGGAGGGCAAAAAGTGTTTGCTGTGATTTGTAAAGCTTCTCGTAGTAGAAGCGTCGCTCTTTCCGCACCCGATGGAGTGTCTCTTCAAGCTTTTTGGCATAAGCCTTGTAATAGGCAGCTTCACATTGTGGACTATGTGACCAAATCCTGTGATTCACTGGAATGACTTTAGTGAGGAAGGTTGCGGGGGTAAATGAGGCAGATAAACACACCAGATGTAAAAGATTCCTCTTTCAATTCATCTGAAGTGAGGGCAGCCTCGTATGTCGTCTTTTCAAAGTGAATTTCTTCGCAGGCCAGACAGCCACCATAGTACCAGTTCGGCAGATTCACAGGACGGTTGTCAAGTTCTGTCATAAGACATTCATGGGACACTGCTTGAGACGGTGGTCCAGCAGGTAAGAGCCCAGCAGGAGGAGTCCATACAGACATTGTGCCAGACGAAGAGCAAGAATTGTGATCGGTGTTGACTTGATTACGAAGCGTGTACAAAGCTATTGACACGCGCAGAAAGCTCAGTAAAATAAAAACAGACTAGATTTATTCCGGAGGGAGAACGAGGGATATCGAGACTGTATGTGCAGCACTGGTTGAACATTTCAAGTTTTTCAGTGAAAAAAAATGGTGAAAAGTAGTTTGAGTTTTACATAAATTTTTCATTGAAAAAGTAGGTGAAAAACTTTTGAGTTTTTCAAACATTTCCACTTTTAAGGTGAAAAATCTAAAACAAAGTTAGAAAGTGGTGAAAAAGTTTTAAATTTTTCACCTACTTTTTCAGTGAAAAATTTGTGTAAAACTCAAACTACTTTTCACCAATTCTTTGGCCGAAAAACTTGAAATGTTCAACCAGTGCGGCAAAAGATGGAACTCTGAGTCACTCGATCTGCCTCAATCAAATTTGATGGGCAGCGGTCCGACTCTATTTCCCTCGACCCGACCAGACGGCTTTCTCACTGGCCTTGACATGTTGCACCGACCCTGTGTTCTTTTTTTGCAACTGCACTGCAGTGGCCCACAGCAATCATCACTGTTGAACTGCAGATGGAGGCTATTTGAACTGATGCTAAAATGGATTAATGCAACAGTGCCAATTCATGTGATTCTTTCGTTCCACCTGCTGCTATTCTCCCACAATTTATTTTCCTATTCAAACCTGGTGCTTTGTGAATCTGTCTCCTCTTCTACATCTCCGAGTGGCTAGATGAAATGGTTAGATACAGTTATTTCACCAGCATGCATTTTCTGAGATCCCATTACTGGAGCACAGCAAAGGCATGTATTGTACAGGTACAAATGGTGGATGGTAATTATTGACCGTTTTTTGTACTGCATTCAATGGATCCCCTGTGTGGTACTAAGATTGAGTTGTTAGAACATTCCAATGTGAGTCTGCTGATTTTGTTATGCATATTGTTATGTCTGGTTGTAGATTATTGTCATTGGTTGTATGGCTCAGTTGGATCTTTCGATTCTATTATTTTATAGCCGCGGTGTCTCTCCTTCGAACCTGTCTCAAGTGTTTTTTTTTTTTTTCTTTTTCCAAATCTTTAAAGAACACAAAGACAGAGCTGGATACTTGTTGTAACCTTCTCATCACAAGTCTACAATGTCTGTCAGGAATTTGGTCTCTTGAGATCTTCTCAAAAATAGTGAAGATGCTGTAATATGAAGGTGACTATGGCTCATAATATTGGATGGAATACATCCATATTTCATTTCACTATGTATGTACCCCACCAAATATCCTCAAATTAATTGACACAATATTAATTGAGAATGAGTGGAATCATTCAATGTTTGTCTGTGTTGAATTCTGGGGAAAGTCATGACAGCTGTCATCCCAAAAGGGCAACTAGTGGTTCAACTTTGCCACTTTGGCGTCCTTTCTTGTTCTAGTTGCTTTGTTGAGCTCAGAGTATACCATATGCCCTACAGAGATGCTATACAGAACTAAATCCATGCATTAAACAACAAATGGCCCTTATGGTCAAATATAAAGGATCCAAAACCTGGATCATACAAACTACAATATGGGAAGCAACCAAATATGCATTGCCTTGCTGAGATAAATAGATTTGAGCCTCTGGGAGGCTTAGAAACCAAGTTAGGAAATGAATCCCATTGCAACCCAAGAAGCACATCAATGAAATCCTAACAATCAGATGACCTCAATTTATTTCCTTTTTTAGAAGGTCTTGCATCAGAAAAGCTTCTCAATTACTGAATCAGGAAATTCAACATTTTCTGGCTCAGAAAATGTTAGGTAATTGATGGGAAAATGATGAGCTTTTGTATCATTTACCAGGTCAGCAAATGACATGAAAAAGGTCAGAAAATGATACAAAAGCTGGCCATTTACCAGGCCAGTAAATGACAAGTAAATGATCAGAAAATGTAAAAAATACCTGGAATTTACTTGGAATTTACAGGGTCAGTAAATGATAGTGTGTGCCCAGTGTGTCCCACATACCCCATGGGTTCAACGTAACATTCCCATTCCTCCCGGCATTTATGACGAAGTCTGCAAGGTTATCCGTAACCGCTGCAGTGTATGATAGCCCTCCAGAAGCGCCGTGATCACTTACCTGAGCTCCATTTCGAACGTCTTCCAGGTTCGCGTCCAGGCAGCCATTCGTTTCGAGCGCGAACACGTGTCCACGATCCGTGATTTCAACTTCCAACGCGGTGATTTGGTCTTGATGCGGAATACGGCTATCGAGAAATCATTAAATCGGAAGATGCGCACGAGATACCTCGGACCACTTATCGTCGTATCCCGGAACCGCGGCGGTGCATCATCCTTTGCGAACTCGACGGCTCGGTTCTACACCGTCCAATTGCGGTGTTTCGCGTCATCCCGTACTTTGCACGCGAGAAGATCCCCGTGGCTGATTTGTTTAATTTTGGATGCTGTTATCGACATATTGACTGACCGCCTGCGCAAAATAGGAGTCGGTGTTGGAGAACCCAGAGGAGGATGAGCCCGATGCACCAGCGTAGTTGCACGATGCACGAGAGTCAAAATTTCAGTTGGGAGGACACCACTGCGACACACCTTTATCTTTCGTACCCAATCCCAATCCGTCTCCCGTGTTTTCCCCGGCCCTCGCTTCTATCGCACCTTCCATTTCCAGTTTGCCTTGTCGCCGTTTCCGCCAGTGACCGAGGACGGTGTCACTTTTTGAGTTGGGAGGAGATGATGAGCATTGTCGAGCCGTGAGCCCGGACACCGCCACTGATCGCCGTACGAGCCGTCCCCATTCGGAGATATCAAAGCACCCGCGCCTTTCACCGCGCACCACCGCAGCAACTCGCCGACTGCCACGTCTAGCCATGTCGACCTCGCCATATGCTTCCGCAGTCAGCTTTTCCATTTTCTTACAATCCTCCGACACAACTCCGACACTCAATATATTCCTACTCCCCTGAACTTTCCCATTTTTCAAAGTCTTTCCGGTCTCAGAATGCTTTCCCCGACTCGCGCCATTTATTTCGCATTTGGGGATGGTAAGTTGGCATCATGTAAAGCCGGAGTAGGCGAGAGTGCCAAAGGTCCTGCCACCGCATTAGGCAATTGCCGGGCATCAAACGAGCGTGGTGCTCCGGCTTTCCATAATCTTGGGTTAAAAAATTGGGATAACAGTTGCCTGTATTCTGAAGTGGAGAGCGTTATTCTGGAGGAATCACGAAGTTTTCAACCAAAAAAATTGCACATGTATGTTACATCAAAAGCTTGACCCCACAGTAGCTTTTTACAAGCCATTGGGAGTTCAGGTAAGATGAACATTGAGTCTCGTCGGCCTGAGGCCACGGCAGAGACATCATACATAGTTGTGTAAGTTGAGCTCGAGATCTACGCACAATTAGATCCGACTCGAACCAATGTTTAAATCTCGCACCAATGGACTTGTCGCATTGCCACAGAGCCGAGTAGCTGCAGATGATCATTCACCAATACAGCGCCGATACTCAACCGATACTCCGCTCCCTTCTGCTCTCTTGTGCCCATCAGCTCTTCTGTCAGCAATCCACCGAGTTGCGGCCCCTCGACAGTGCAAACCACGGCCGATTCGTATGCATCTCTGACACACACTACCACCTTCTTCCTCTCTCTGTCATCCCGGGCGACATTGTTCACGCCGGAGATCTTATCCAGTCTGGCACTCTGTCCGAAATGTGTATTACACTCGACTGGATGTGGTTGCTTCCTCACCTTCACAAAATACACATCGCCGGCAACTACGATGACTTGTTCTCGCTGATTCTCCGCCCGGTGATTCTTGGCTTCAACGGTCTCGGCAAAAAAAAGTGGGCACAGGTAAATATGTTTCGGAGCAATACAAAAGTCGAGGTTCTGCCTTGAATGGACATTTGTATGGACTGCGTCATCGGGGTTGACTTTGATATCGTCTCCCGAGCGCGCCATGTTCGGGTGCTCCCCTCCAGATATAAACTGCAACGGAATCTGACGCATAAACGACGAGAGTAATTCACTCGCAAAGGTGCACCCATTCAAGTTTAAAGTTTGCCGATAGCTACATTGCACTACTCGGCTGGCTTCTTTCGCGTGTGCAGAGGTTCTTATGACGGTTCGTTTGTACAAATAAAATTTTGCGCGCGCTGATAAGGCGTGCACAAAGCACGCATGAAAATGCTATTTTTCATTCATTTCATTGACTTACCATTCTCATAAGTGAGGCTTAGTATCAGAATGTACATTCTCCTCGGAATGGTACATTAGACCTTTGAAGGCCAAAAGCCATCGGGACAACACGACATAGTAACTAAGAAGGGTCCTTAACGGGGTCCGACTCAGGATATTATGCATACCGTTGGGCGCCGGGAGCCAGTTGACAGCCGGCTTCTTGTGTGCTGGAGGTTAAACAAGAGGAACTACCTTGAGTGTTTGAGTTGGTTATCAGGCCGGCTCGACCCATTATGGATCCACGGAACGAAACGGGACAGAGATTAGATTACGAGTACAGCCAGCCCGGCTGGACACGTTAGAGAAACCAAGACTGATTAGAGATGATGTTATAGGGATGACTTACCAGGCGGCTAGCCTCCGGGCCCGGATAACACGGTTGAGACCCAGCCCGCCTGGCAGTTGAACCTGCTATAAAGGATAAGAGTAAGGGATTCAGGCCAGGCGGCCTCATCCCGCTACCTTCCTACAACAGAATACCAGCAAAGCACGGTCCATAGGTCCTGTGCAACTGGATAGGTACGGGGCGGCCTGATTCCTGGGCGGTTTTTGAGAGCAGTCCTGAGTCAGGCGGCCTGACCAAAGGGCGCACGCCATCTTGATGAGAATGATACCAGCAGGCGGCCAGACCCGTTGCCATGCACACTATACCCACGATAGACGAATAACTCAACCACCATTGGTTGCAGGCGGCCTGCCAAGCCTGGCGGCCTCGGTGGATTCAGAGCTCCGGTTTCACATTTATCTCCGTTTGTAATCCAAAGTTGTATAAAAGCAGTAGCATTACGCTTGTAAGAGTAGTAGACTTTCCCCCCCTTTTGTGGGTTACGAAGTAGACTGGAATTGATATTGATTTGACTTGATATTTTGATTTTGGGTTGCCCGTAATAAGAACTTAAGCCTCTCGTCGAGTACCCCCTCCGAGTCGCCATCTTGAAGTGAATCCCAGAATCTGACTTCGTTGAGTACCCCTCCGAGCCCCACTAAGCCCTACAATCAGTCCCCTGTTGAGTACCCCTCCAGGCTAGACCTTGTTTGAGTGCCGTGTCCTTCGTTGAGTACCCCTCCGAAGAAGAAAGCTAGTCCCAATCTCCAGTTGAATTGATTAACTTAGTGCCTATCCGGCCTGAGTATTGAAGTCCTAAAAAGTGCATTTCCGTTGAAAGTGGTCATCCCGCCTCAGCTATTGCTTGTGAAACAAACCCTTGATTTGAAGTACTCCATTATCTTGAAGGGCGATACACCTGCCCTACCTCCCCGAACACAAACACGAGACATTTGGTATTGAGTTGTTGAGATTTGATTTGTGTTTTTGAGTTGTTTAGTGTTGGTTGAGTTCGCTCGCTTTCACTCGCTCTTTAGCATAGTTTTCGATTTCACGGCTGCACCCGAGTGCACCAGCGCGCCACTGATTTTGTGTGCGCGCCACTGATTTTGTGTGCACACCACTGATTTTGCGGGCGCGCGCGCGTCAATGTTTTTTTGAAGGCCAGGACCTGGTCCAGACCATGCAGATTCTAGACCTGGCTCAGATAAGATATCTAGGAAAGGATTACTTCGAGAGAAATTGTAAGAAAACGAATCACGATGCAAATGCACACAGTACTAGTACAGAGTAGCTAAGCAGAGGTAAATGTAAAATTGTGTGATTGTTCTGGCTCTAATAGCTATAGCTACGAGCGCATCTGGCAGCCGGCGCAGAGGTCACGACTCGACGGTCCGACTCTGCGATATTTGATTGATCCTCAACGCATCGGCGCTGGACACTCAATTATGAGGTGAGGTGCATACCCCCAGCCAGTAGCAGACGACAGCCTGTGCAAACGAAATGGGAGGGAAGGGCAGCAGGAAGGAGCGGGGAAGGAATAAAAGACGCAAATGGTACAATACACTGCCACCTGTTCCCATCACTTGATGTTTTGGCCACTGCCAAGCCAGACGGCGGCAGATGCGTCATCCTTCCTTCCACTTCCACCGCAATATCCCTCCCGCAACGTCCCGCTCACGTCCCGCTCATCCCGTACACCCTGGCCTGGCTGCCATTGCTTCGCCACAACTCCACAGCCTGGAGTGTTCTTCGTCCTCACGGATGGCAGGACGACCTCGTACCAGTACTCCGCTGCAGGTGGAGCCAGTCGGTTGCCAGTCGGGCTCGTCTGTGTATTACCACTGACCAGACTCCCTGGTCATACCCTCGACAAGCCCGGCTTTACATAGCTAGTTAGTCAGTAATATAGACCGTTGAGCTCGCGCGCGCAAATCACGGGGGCGCGCGCAAAATCAATATTTGTACAAACGAACCGTCATAGTTCTCACAATAATATGCTTTATCAGGGGGTACAAAACTCGCCTTGGGATCGTGATGTGTGATGCGTACAATGTGACTCGGCCAGACTCGGGCCTGCCATAGGGCCCTGTATGTAATTCCCAGCAATCAAAAATGTGTTTAAATACCGGTTTATAAACAGGGTGTTTATAAACCTGTTTACAAACCGCCACCAAGATTCTTCCCACGGTCCACCAAAACCTGTTTTTCTCCTCCGTGGAGTCCCGAAGGTACGAAAAGAAGGGAACTGCAAGTCAGGATGAGAGATCCCATGGAAATGTTGTCTGCGGAGATTTCTGGTATCAAAACGTCACTGGGTGAATGTCCCAGACGGCTCTAATTCAACATATTGGCTCCAGATTGGCTCCGAGATTCATCCAATTGACAGTAGACATGAGATCTGGTGTTCATAAAGTGTTAATTTTCGAAGGGAAGGCGTCGATTTTTCAGCCATACCCCGCTCTGCCACCTACCCATCATGAATTAAAAACTGGTGATTTTGACCAAATCATTAAAAACAGGTTTATAAACACCTGTTTATGAACCGATTTGTAAACAGCCTTTACATACAGGGCCCTAGCCTGCCAGTGGTGAAAGATAAACCTCCCCAGTACCGTTGGCATTACACCCTCCGTCTCAGCCCGCATTGCCCGTCCCACCGTGCATGGCCATCTACAGTGCCGTCTCAAATTTGCCGGTGTCCCCCTCGATGGCTGTGACATGCTGAATTGTGGCGTGCGAGCGACGCAAGGCTCTCAATCAGCTCACATCAGGTGCAGATACAACTGAGCTCATGAGAAGTGTCAGATTACTGTAGAGATGTACGTTGGAATATCATTAACTCATCCCGTTTTGCTACTTGACACCTGTCGAAAGAGATTGAACGAAAAAAGAACATTGTGTAAAATTACTGTGAAAACCGAGGGTTGCGTCCTCCACACGCGCTCGGTCAACAGAGTCGACCAAGCGCTGTGTTCGGCCGCCCCACTACCACGAGTCTGGCAACTATCTGCAACTATCAAAATTGAAAGCTGTAACATATTGATCTGCACGGAGTAAATTTTCGAACATCGAAAGTGCACCCAAGGACATCGACATGGCATATTTCAGAATACATGCTAAAGAAAGCGAATAACGATGTCACGGACGACAACCAGAAAACGGAGGGACACCCGTCGTCTGTAAAGTAAACGACAGTACAGCATCTGATCCTCGAAACGGCAAATCAAATTGAGGTCTACGCGTACCCTATATCAAACCGACACACCTCCGTCCAATAAGAAAGAGCCAGAAATGTCAAATCACAACATCTACAGCAACCTTGCAGCAACTGGCTGTAAGTACAACAACCCATTGCACCCCATAAAGAGATTATACAGATGCAGAGAGAATCCAGTCATAGGTATCATTTTCCCCGGCACGGTACATCTTAGGGAAAGAAATGGAAAACACTAACAATTCTAGCAGGGTGGGATGGAAAATGTGGCAGATACCAGAAACTGCTA
This sequence comes from Mycena crocata, assembly GCA_029281795.1. Taxonomy (NCBI): domain Eukaryota; kingdom Fungi; phylum Basidiomycota; class Agaricomycetes; order Agaricales; family Mycenaceae; genus Mycena; species Mycena crocata. The sequence continues at coordinate 342,746 of JARJCP010000092.1, read as the reverse complement.
ACTAGTAACTGCTAAAAACGTGCAAGAAATACAAGTCTGCACAGCCCAAAAATTGTTAGGCTGTATGCATGGGAAAACTGGCCATATTTCAACAAACACGGCGACTTCGAGACGCGACCTTGACGCGTCAGCTGGACCATCAGCGTCCACCTTGACGGCGACGCCACGCGACAGATTAGACCCACGTGATGCTGGAGCGCCAAGACGCCAAGATATTGTTCGCATCATTGAGATCATCCCACGCATGCAAAATTAAGATCCTGAAACTTTTCAAAGAAATGGCGGTACGAAAGATGATAGAAACGAGTCCTTTAAACATTAGGACTTGTAACCGGCGCTTCCGGATGTTTAATCGCTTAGTACCACCACAACCCAAATGTGATGTCCGGTGAACATATAAAGCAGAACCTTATGATACCTCACATCAATACATGGAAGACTCAATTTACATTGACAGGTTCACAGCTGTGGAATCAGCGTCGATGCTCCGGGCCAGGCTCACCCGCACCAGAATGAGTGCGGGAACAAGGTTCTACGAAACCATGAGCTGTGCGTTGAACAAGGTTCTACGAAACCATGAGCTGTGTGTTGTTGAACAAGGTTCTACGAAACCATGAGCTGTGCGTTGTTGCAGTAGTTCCACCGTTTGAACTTACTATAAGTTGCCTGCACGCGCCGAAAATAATTGCAAGCCAGGGTGACCCAAACACATCCCTTCCACCAATGGTCTCCGCCAAGGCCAAGATCACAAATATTGTGAAGTAAAGTGCACTGGATTCCACCCTGGATCGTGGTGTCAGCGGAAAATTAACACATACTCAAAACGAACAGCGTCAGGACAGCAGTGTTGTATCTCTGAGTTTCATCTGGCCTGTGGCTCGTGAATGACTTCTTGTCCTCCATATCCGACCCGTGGTAAGTCCTGCCAACAGTAGATTCGTGGTACTCGTGCCCAAAACGGTAACAACACGAGCACTGGCACTGGAAAACCCAGAAATGTCTGAGGCTAGCTATGAGCAGCAACACCTAGCCACTGTCAGGAGTGGAGCATCACCTTCTGTCGAGAATGAAGTATTGGCGATCCCAAATACTGGAACCAAAGTCAATCTTTCCCAATTTGAAACGATGCCCACTCGTAGTGAAAAGCAGTAGAACTAGGGGAATGCCGGTCACCCATTTCCTGTGGCGAGATTGATCCCAGATGATGAAACAACGATAAGTCTGGGAGACATTTGGCACTTCCACCTTAAAAATCTCAGTTGAAAGACCCACGAAAAGGCCGTCTGCGGCAAAACTGCAACGGGGCTTAGCAGACAGTTTAACCGGAATACAAAGATTAACTCACGCACTTGTTGATGAGCATAAGAATGTTTTCCGAGGCAATCTTCACTTGTGCTAGATGCTGAATGGAATTCTGCCTCAGGTGACTGGGGTGCCCAACTACCTCCGAGGACACCAGTCGCAGTAACAAGACCGTAAACACAACTTGATGAAGCATCTGTGCTATCGCGAAGATACCACTCATGACTGTGGTACAAATAAGCACAATGTGTCCAGGCGAGCCACGACACTTGATTAAATAGCTATAGCAGGCAAGTATTGTGGCCAGAATGCAGAGACCTAGCCGCTGTCTAACTTTGATGGGCGAGAAAAGATAGAAGCTAGAGGCATACCGTTCAGAAACAGCGAACTCTGTCAGAGGTAATCGGGATTCAGGCCGTGCCAGAGTTCAGACACATACCACTGATTTGATGAGCTCAGAAAATACAACAGTCCAATCGTATTTATGGCAACAGGGACTGGACAGCTTGGTTTTCCAGCTTCTGCCGTGATGGATCTGTGATCCGGGTGGTGGCATCGCTGTTTGGGACGTAGGGACCCCAGAACTGCACCGGAAAATGGCTGCGGGGAACGCCTCGTGATTACATAAGCCATCCATATGGGGAATGGTTCAACTGTCGATGAGCTACCTTTCCGATACCACTGACTCCCTCTCAAGTTTCGGTACCACTCACTGCTGATTCACACGGTCCCCCCCACTCTCAACAAATGCCAAAATTCTGAGCCTTCGACAGTGTTGGTGCACCAGAAATTATGATGCAAATTTTGTGTCTTCCCACGTATCCGGTCCAAGGTACAAAGTATGTTTTTTTTACCTCCATGCCACACAGATATTCATACCTATCAATCTCCCGTGACTACGCACTCATTCTTGATCATAGTTGAGGCACGACTGCAATTTCTTTTTCTCCGGATTTTCCATTCTTGACATAATGCGGGTCGCACACACTGTGGTGGCAGTGCGAAGCCACGCAGCAGAAATTTGTTCGATATTTGGACTTCTGCAGAGCAGGGTATACCCCGTGACATGTCCCAGGGTAGTTCATACGTATGATCATGTTGTATCTCCAACTCATTTCCTTTCTAATATTTGTTCAGCCGACGCTGCCATGGAAATTTGTGTGATTTTTGGTGCCCCATCGAGCGGGTAAATGCTATCACACCAGAAAAGGGAATATCTCGACCTAGGTCGAGAGGCATCCTGAAAGTTTGAGCCAAATTTGCGACTGGTCCGGAACATGCCGAACCAATAGCAAAATTTGCGCTAACTTTCAGGAAGCCTCTCGACATAGGTCGAGAGTTTTCCTTTTACGGTGTGTATGTTGTCTTTCCTCATGCCTGCTCATACACAAATACTAATCCAAGCATCCAACTCTTCTTGAGTTAAGCATGTGCAGTGACAGATGCCGAATACTGTCCCGAAGTTTTTCAAGTCTCTTGACTGCCACCTAATTATATGTAATTTTTCCATGAGCCTGTGACAACACGTTTTGATGTGTTTTCTTCAAGTCTTTCGTCGTTATGTGAGCATCTCCACTGCGCAAACTCAAATCTTTGCATTCCCTCGGCAGGGATGGGCCCAAGGTATGTTTGATCTCATTTTTTTTCATGACATGTCTTTGACACGACTTGTTGAGTCTCGTGCCGCCCTCCCGCAAATTTGATTTTTGTGTCTGTGTTGAGTTCATTGGTGCATCTGTTTGATTTTGTTTTTAATTTTTTCAAATCCAACCTTGATCCAACCCTATTAGAGATTCCCATAATGACATTCAAGTTCAATTGTGCACTCTCACATGCCATTCAATTATTCTAACCCCCAGGTCGCGTGTCAATGGTTCTATTGCAACAAGTCTATAACGTGTTGGTACTTTGATTACAAGTCCTGGTGCCAATAACTTGATTTCCAGTTGAAAACACTTCCCGAAAGTTCAATTTTACGAGCCATATTCATTTTCTTTGCCAGAAAACTTCAAATTCCGGTCAATTACATCTCCAAAATGATGTGTCAGTTCAATTCTGCTTGCTCAATTACCTTTGCCCACTCTTCCAACTTTGCCTTCAATTGTTTTATCAGCCCTTTGTGAATCTCATATGACTGCTGTCCTTGCTGTCAAATATACCGGGACTTTTTGTTGAATAGCAAATGCAGAATGTACAAATCTTTCATCAGATTTTCACCAGTTTACTAGTCGCTTCATAAGTAATGTTGCTAGTCAGCAACACATTCGACCCTTGGCACTTGAGTTCTACATTCTTTGTAGGCGGGACTACAAATCAATACAAGTGGTGCAGCTGTGGAACCTCTTGATGGATGACCACTCATCGGGTAATGTTCTTGCACCATGATACAGCTAAATTGTCTCCCTTCTCAGGGAAAGGATTCCCGGCGCATATCGATCAGTTCATTGGGATGTATAAAATAATCAATGAATCAACTCAGCCCTTCTCAGCTCTGTTCAATGGACCAACATAAACCCTCGCTGATCGCTGCTATCGAACCACCTCATTTTCTATTCAGGACATATGTAACATGCATGGCACTTGTCAATTCTTCCAGTTAACTTGTTCAAGTTGTCCAATTAGTAACTCTATGGATGTACTGCTTCCCAGGTCAGTTAAATAACATCCTACAAACTACTTGATGATAGTTGCCATGCTTTGAACGATTCAACATCAGACTCTGGAGGTGTCGATTTTTGTTCTCAGGTCATTAACTTGCGATTTGGGACTTGGATGACGTTCAACAACCATAACAAACACTTTTTTTTTGTTTTTTTTGCTCAGGTCGTTGTCTGGGATTATTTGCTCACCCGTGATGTTTTAGTTCAGAGCTATCAAAATTACATTGGATCTACAACTCCTCATTCACCTGCACCTCTAGCTGTTCAAATGGTATTTCAACTTGAATTTGATCCACACTATTTCAACACCATCAGATGTTTTTGGAGGCACAGAAACAACACAGGTACAACACATTACAGGTATGTGAGCAGGTCTCACTGTAAATTCAGCTCTTGTTTTCTTTGCTATCTACCCAGCAGAATTATTTTGCAATCCCCAGCCTGTAGGGATGATCTCTGACTGCTGACGAGAAGATATCTGTATCCCATTTCAGTTTCTAATCTCTCTATACGGTGACTACGACGTCCCATTATTCCGTGTTCTTGGGATTGCGACGGGTAATACACCATTTTGTATTTTGCCATTACTTATTCTGATCCTCTTGGCATTTCTGATCTTATATTTTGTAAAACCGGACCAGCTGCTCGCTGCCTTCAAGCAGCATAACATGTAGTAGCATCAAAGCAAGGTACACAAACTTGACACAAACACTCTTTTCCCCTGCAGCATTGCACCAACTCTTACTTTCATAGATATCACTCTACATTGACAGTTGCTGGTTGATAGGAAGGTGAATTCGATTCGAAAGGATACTATGCAAGCAGTCACCGATTATGTGTGAACTAGAAAGTAATCCTGCTTGCAATGTTCAAACCAATTAATGCATTGATTGGCTTCAGCTAGCCTTCCCTACAAAAGGCCGAGCTACATTTGAACAAGTACCTTGACACCTAAAGGGCCCCCATGTCCATTATTGAATTGCAGCTGAGACAATTGGTTATCTTCAACCATAGTACATAAGGGAAATGTACTTATATTGATGCAACCAAAACCATACAAGCAATGAATGGTTGAACTCCATCGACATAGGCGTCCAAGGATCAGCAAGGATCGTATCAACTTACCTACACGTTTATCCTCGGGCAGGTATGCTTGCGGCGTTGCGTTTCTACCGCTAGTCCCATCACTTGCTTCCGCGCTGGCAACCGAAAAGTTGATCCATTCCCCATATGGATGGCTTATGTAATCACGAGGCGTTCCCCGCAGCCATTTTCCGGTGCAGTTCTGGGGTCCCTACGTCCCAAACAGCGATGCCACCACCCGGATCACAGATCCATCACGGCAGAAGCTGGAAAACCAAGCTGTCCAGTCCCTGTTGCCATACGTATTGGGAAATTGCGTAGTCAGGCATTGCGATAGGTTCTTCGCCCAATTCGACTGGGGCAATATTATGTTGAGGACTAGCCTTTCGAGGATTGAGAACGCCAGAAGACTGAGTCGCTCCCAGATTTATGTAGTACTCACCAATTTTTACTGACTGTCGAACAAGATGGCATCCCGCAGGAAGTTCACCATGGTCACGGTGCCATCCAGACCGCATAGAGACAGCTTCCATGTGTACCCATAGGATATAGCAGACGTCAACTGATAATCCTCAAATTTAGGGCGAGGTGGAGCTCACGACATCAATTTTCCCACGGTTGAATTGTGATCTTCTTTGAGATACGCTGTTAATATTATCAACTCTGTTCCCGAGTCTGCACCGGTTCTCGTGGGGACTGGCTTGACCGATAACCTTTGCGGGAATCGATTCTGCATGCAATTTTTTTACTTCGAACGCAAGGTTAAATCGACAATCTAACTCCGAAGGAGGACAACGAAAAAAAAAGGCCTTGTCGAAGCTTCTTGTAGTTGAACAAAGAATGAGGTCAGCTTGCAACGTTTCAGAATGTATACACCTCTTCTTATAAGCAGACCGGGGCATCCAGTGTCTATCTGACCGTCGATCGGAGGCATTAATAGATCCAGAGATTGTACACCATTTCTGTCAGCGAAAATCACATTGTCCCAGAAGACACGGTACCCTGAATATACATAAACTTCTACCAAGTTGAGCTCGCCGGAGTCTGTGGTCAACGGGATATCACATGCAAAGTGAGCGCGAACGGGCCTCGACGACAGACATCAGGCTGTGTCAAGATCAGCAAGATTTTATCCCGGAAGATGCACCTACGAAGCAATCCGAATATTAACTTGAACGCGGGAGACGATCATTCTTCTATCTATGAGTCGCAATTATGACTCGGTGAACGTTACGTCGCATGCAGGATGTACATGGCTAGCATAAAATAAAGGCCTATGATACTTATATCAGTGGGGTGGAAAGCAACAATCGTCTGTAAATACCGTTGAAACATGATGTGATCTGACCATTCTTCGAAGTGGATTATAGCTCGTTAGGACAGATCAAGGCTCACAGTAGTCTTTGATAGCATTCGCCGTTGGATTGCCGTGCGGTTTTGGGGGTAATATTGACCGTCGAACAATTGGCCTGAGATTGGTTTTATCATAGTGCGGAGAAAGATATGGTAAGGTGAGCTCAAGGTACACTTAATACATACAAAAGGATGGAGCCGTAGTGAGATGAAGGTCGGCCTGAGTCTGGGGGGGCGGCGGCTTGAAGTGTTGTCTTCCAGCCTCGGCGACGACTTCATGAAGTGTGGGAGTAGAGATCTGTTATTATACATATGACAGCAAGGAGATGTAACTTGAAACAGTTTACAAAATCCACAATAAGGATTTAAACCAAACGGGGGGGATTTCGTCTCCGCTCTTCTTCAAGTCGACGTTCTTCCTCACGCCATGCACGGTGCTCTGCCATTTTCTGCAAGGATATGAGAAAATAAACATTTAAATGCAGTGAGAAATCGATACCGCTTTCAACGCTTCAGTAGCCTGCAGAATCGTGTTCAATGTCGCTTCAGATAATTCGGCAACCTGTATTCGAAGCGATTAGCAATGAGTGAGGATAAATTTGCCTCCAGACTCACGGTATCTCCAGCGGTCTGACTGAATTGTTTGACGCGCTCACGCTCCTGCTCCCAGACGGCGCGGCGGTCGAGCTGAGCCCGATTCCTCAGCTCTTCACGCAGTTCCTGAACAAGCTGTGATTCCGTGGTATTCTGCTCCGGGGTAGGGCCCGAAGACACGGGTGGAGCAAGTGTGCGGTGGACCTGGCATTCTACGTTGATATTCTTGTTCGCAGCCCACCAAGTGCCAACACCGAAGCCCAGAAAGAAATAGAGAAAGCGGGACATGGCTGAGTGGATGGTGGTAGCAGATGTCGCCGTGCAGTTATGGGTGCTATTCCCTCTAATATCGGCGGCGAATGACGAGTCTGCTCGGCAGTCTCACGTCAATCACCGGGAACTAAATGGGCACCCGCATTCCCACGGGCCACACGTGACCGCAACGCGTTTTGGCACCCACTAATCGAAATCTGGTACGCCGTCCTTGCAGTACAGAACTAGCCAGTGAACATGGATGATTTCAGCGGTTTTTGAACACGAACATACGCGATGGCATCTCGTCCCAGACCTCGGCCAGTTCCCCGCGCAAAAACAACGCAGCCTTCTTCGTCCACCACCACTGGTCCTTCTCCAGTTCTTCCCGCCGTTGTCGATGACGACGCGATGTTCATGCGGAATCAGCGGCGAACCGCAACAACCTGGAAGCAGCTCGAGAAAATCAACAAGGGTGAGCCTATTGGGAGCCAAGAATGGTATAGCAGTCAACCCGAACACGAATAGCACCGAAAAACAAGAACAAGACAGCACGTTCTGATAGTGAAGGCGACAGCGACTCACCGCGGCCACGGAAGCAGAAGAAAAAGACGGGTGACACGGCTCAGGCAAAAATCAATCGGTGTGTGCGCGTGCCACTCAATTTACATGTTTAGTTTATTGAATTGAATTGTGCTCAGCCTGCTATCGGAAGGGCTGTCGTCAGACTCTGACTCCGATGTCCTGGAAATTACGGACCCGTCGGGGACGCCTGGACGGAACAAGCGTGGCAAGAAACGGCGCAGCCGCTCACGCTCCATAACGCCCCCGCCCGCGCTGTCCAGGCAGCAGTTGCAGATCGCGCGGGATACCGTTCGGTGCGTGCGCGTATAGGGTGCTTGAAAATTCACGCTCATGTTCCCAGCAAAGCGCTAAACGTCGGAGACTCTCCGCCACGGGCGCCGTCCCCCGGCTTCGATGCCGACGAATCGACGGACACCATCATCTTCGATCCCGAGCTGCAGAAGATCGCGAGCTCTGCGGCAGCCCAGGCGCGTGCGTACTCCGAGCCTACCACCGACGCTGAATCGCAAGAGACCCTCGAGATTACGATCAACTGGCAGCCGCATCCGCTGAATGAAGCCGGCAAGAAGACGACGACCGTCTTCAAGCTGAACCGTGTACGCGTACCGCCTCCCGCCGCTCTTAAAACTCAAACTAAATACTACTTATACAGACGGACAACTTCCGCGACCTCTTCGAGGCAGTCGCAGAAGACGAGTCCATCCTATCCGAGAGCCTGATCATGAGCTACAACGGCGCACGATTGTTTCCCTCCGTGACGCCCGCGGCACTCAATATGTGGGAGAACGCAGAACTGAGTGAGTTGTTCATCTTTTTGCACCGGCTATGTTACACAATTTACGCCACAGTTGCGTCCGATAAAACTACATGGGAGTACATGCGCGCCCACCCCAACGGGGCTTCTGCAGACGCAGACGACGCCCCGCTGGAGCTGTCGGACACGGACGGGGACGCAGGCTCGCCCGCGGCCTCGAATACCCAGGAGTCGGACGGCGCTGACTCGGACGCAGGCGGCGAGACGATGAAGCTCACCCTCCGTTCCGCGCTCACCACCAAGGACATCGTCCTCACCGTCCGGCCCACAACGACGTGCGGCGCCATTGTGCAGGCTTTCCTAAAGAAGGCTGGGCTTGCGGACAAGTATGGGAGCGGGAGCGGGAACGGAAAAGGCCCACGAAAGAGCGTTGGCGGTAAGGGGAAGGGTAAGAAGGGCGCCGCGGCCCCCGAGCCAGCGAAGATGCCTCAGCTGGCGGTCGACGGCGACAAGGTTGGGAACGATGTGCAGATCGGCGACGCGGACGTTGACGATGGGGACATGGTGGATGTGGTGGGACTATAGCACGACTGGGATTCCCGGTCATTCTCTTTGTTCTGGTATGCGTTATCGATATGTTGTATTTGGGTTTAAGCATCATTCGTCGAGTTGGATTGGTTTGTGTCCACCTGCGCGGCGGCGTCGTTTCCGGCCTCAAACAATGTTGTTTTTCTCTCTCATCCGTCTTGAGAATAATCTTGGAACACGAAACGACGGCCGCTTCTCCTGCTCCTGGTGCTGATCATGAGGTTGCTGGGCCTTCTCCTCGATGGACGAGGGAGCAGCAAGTGAGACTATGGTACGAAACGCCGACTGAATGCGCTTCTTCAAAGTATACATAAACGGCGGCTTGTTGGCCGCCTGCATATCCCATGCGTCCCAAACACACCAGAGGACAAGCAGCACCACGATGGCCGCCACACCAACGACCGCCAGGTCGGGCACAGTGGTTTCCGCCTTCAGGCATGTCGCCAGCAAGGCGCCGAAGAAGAAGATCATCGACCACATGAGGAGCGCATAGGGCAGTGAGAAGATCACCGCGAGTAGCTCCAGGCCGAATATCTTGCTTGTGCGGCGATGAACAGACGCGGCCTGCGCTGGTGGTCAGCGTGTGCTTCTGGAAATAAGAAGCCAAGGACGCGTACGATGTCTCCGGCCGACTCGTGGAACTTCGTGCGGTTTTGCCGAACAAGAAGGAGCCCCAAAATCATGGAGCCGATACTGGCTACTGTGGAGAAATAGCTTGCAATTTGTATGAGCGAATGTCGGCCGTCGAGGGTCGGTATGTCCACGCTGTTGATCGCTAAGAAACCAACGTTCGCATTCAAGAGCACGGTCGCCTGCATAGTGGTAAGCTGGTTGGCATGGTGTGCGGCGATCACTCACGAGGAGGGTGAAGTCTTCCCACTCCGTGTTGAGCTTGTGGATAAGCGGTTTCCACACTCTGGCGAGTACGGTTTGGTCCACGTATGCTTTCTCCAACAATTGCAGGTACACTCCCGGGGCGAAGAAAAGAAGCGGAGACATGAACGTAAGCAAATGAGACGGTGTATGCTTTTTCGCATCATAGACAGATTGAGTCTGACTAAGGCGAGCACAAGGTAGGCCGTGGAAGTAAAGGAAGCGCTCATAAGCTGTATTTGAAGAAAATCGATTCAGCAACGATCTGCGATGGGGAAACTATGAATACACACCGAATTCGCCCATCAGCCTCGCTGCCGCAAATATTACTATTATTACTATTTATACGGAAGAGCAGGTAAGACGACTTACCAAAGGTGAACACAGATCCTGGACTTGAGTCATCACCTGAAGCTTGAGGTCAGCCACGCGTCTACATCCCCAGGCGAATACTTACACTGCAAGTGCCTGACCACTGAGAGCCAGTTCCCCAACTCCTCGACAGAACGGAACACGGTGGATGTCAACGATGTGGTCACATCTGGTAGAATTCTCAGTATGTGTGTTCGTAGCAAGGACAGTCGCATACCTCCTATGCTATACACGATGCGGTCTTCGAGCTCGTTGATATGTTGTTGCGTCAGTCCGAAAGCGTCGGGGAACATGGTGCAGTGGTGCCTTTCTTATCTTGAAACGGTGGCAGGCACGAAGAGGATGAGAGCTTACCAGTACTGCTCCTCCATCGCGTGCTCTTTGTTATATGCACGTCAGCGCCATTTCCATTGTAAAAGGGTATGCAACTCACTGAACTGCTCATTTTTCACATCAATCGCACCTTCGATATTGTCTAGCATACGAAGTAGCTCGGTCGATATCGGCTCTGCCCAGAATGGGCATCGGTCTGTGTGATTGATGAAATAGTAATATCCATCCTCTGGCTTGTCCTCGCTAGGTGCCATGTCGATAACTAGATCCACAAACAAATCCTGATGTGGAGTTCCTCCGAGGAGGGTAGCGTAATGGGGATCGGTGTCCTTGCCAGAGGTACGAATGTTGTCAATGAGGCGTTCCAGAACGTGGTTGAGGTTTGTGAAGTTTTGTCGCTCACATAGATTCAAATCGGTAAATATTCGCTGCGAATAGTTAGATTTCAAGAGTACGCCTGAGTCCAGAAAACGCACCCGCTCGGGATGATAGAAATAACGAGCCCCTTCAGGATGAAGTCGTGTACTCCAGTCAGCCGGTGGAACCACACTGTGAAATGTAGGAATGAGGATAAAGGCAGGCCTGGCTGCTGGATGATTTTACGATGCGAATTTGAAGGTCTCCGGGTCGATACTAGGCTGGGCCTTTCCTCGAGGACTGGTGAAAGCTTAGATCAATTGTAAAAGACAAAAACAAGCTGACTGACATGGTCTCCCTGATATCGTATCGTGCAAAGTTGTCTGGGAACATCGGGTGACACATTGGTGTGGATGTCGTCTCTGACCCTTCCACTGAAGTCCCCGGTTGTGTCACAACAGGCGGCCGCCCAAGCTGCGCGTCGTTCACAGCTGTAGCATCCGAGTCCTCGGATGCTTTTTTCCCTGAGACCTTCGGAAAGGCTGCATCGAACCCTTCAGGCTGCTCTGAAGGGAGGATTTGGATGGTCTGATCTGGAATGCAGTCACTGGATTTTGTTTCCTCCTTCCGCGAGTCATGATTGGTCGGGTTGAAAGAAAGAGCCCGTCGTAGACGCCATAGGATTGATCTTAGCACCGCCGGGAGTTTCTGAAGCTTGAGGAAAGCAAATAGCCAGCGAAGGTTGGCTATCCAAGTGGGCACGGTCTGAACCACTGGAGTGGGCATGAGAAGTAGAGGGAAAAGGCTCGCACGGCTCGTATTGCATGCTGGATGTGGATAACTGCTGTAAGCTGCTGTATCACACGTAATCTCGGCACTCAAGGTCTACTTAACGGACTTACGCGAAGCGCGGATCCTCATTCGACTCACCCAAGACATTACTTTGCGACTCTACCACAATCCAGCTCATTCGTCGAAGACATGGTCGAGTCAAAATCAAGCGAGGAGGAGAAGAGGATCGAAGAACAGACCACTCAGTGCGGGCTCATAAATTTGCGTGGTGCATGATAAACTGAGTCGAAGCCAGGAAACTCGACACTACGAGTGAAGCCACAAAGGCCAGCACAGGCCCTGCGGAAGAGGAGGAAGAGGAAGATAACTATGTGGAAAAACCATCCACCGAGGTCAAAGATGGTCGTGCCCCCAAGAACTTCGGGGGAAGCGGCCAGACTTCGAATACCGGGCAAATTAAATCCAGCGGCGGGCGGCCCCATTAAAAGAAGGATGTCCGTGTTCCGAAAGAGGAGAAAGAAAGTTGAAGTAAATTCCTGTGTACTAAACCGCGTCCGACTCGCGTTGGCGGGTTGCATCTTTCAAGTTCTGTCAATCTGTAAAATATTCCGCCTGAAGCCTGGAAAAAATTAAATAAATAGACAAACGATTTAGAAAGTTTCCCAACGGCCTCAGGCAAGGCCTCGTTGACACTGACTCGGAGGCGCACTGAAGGCGCGTTGGCTTAAGTCCAACTCTGTCCCGGCCCAAGCAATTACCTCCGAACGGCGAAGACTCGATTTCATCTCCACGAGCTACTCTCCTTGATTTCGTGAAGCTACATTGCGATAATTCTGACGGTGCAAAACTGCAGCAAAAGACCTCAGAGTTGAAGGAGAACTTGAAGCCTAGGGAAGCCTTAAACTTCGGACTCCGATTCTTGGACTCCGACAAGTTCGGCCGAACCCTGCCAGATCTGATGGCGGTCCGTTTGCCGGTCTTTCCAATTGTCCAACTCACAAATTTCTTGGGATTCAACCAGCTGCCCAGCCGTTCCTTTCTGAGTTGTCTCTCAAACACCCTAAGGATATTTGAGCATGTCATTGCTCTGCTATAGCTTTTACCATCCGTCTCCATAAAATCTGTTTCAAACACCACTGAGCACCATCGCCACAGTGCTCACATCCTTCGCCGTTTCATTCACTCTTATAGGATCCAACCGCTTCACCGCTATCTTGTTAGACTCCCCAGGCAAGGCGAGTCTCAAGGCCTTCGATCAAAGTATGTGAATCATTCAACGACTTGCTTGAGCCTTTAGGGGACTCTATCCTTCGCGAGGGTCGGACCGTTCGCAAAAAATTCCTCACAGCAGTTCCCCCCGACGCCCCAATACAGGATCTTTATGACTCTTTTCTCGACCACTTTCGCCTCCCTCACAACCACGACGAACGGTGTCCATACTGGCAACTGTACATACATATGCAAATACATTTTAGAAATTAAGGGCCCAAATCAGCCATACCGGCGAGGTAGCTCGCATCGAGGGTCTATCCGTCCTATACCGTACACATTATTAGGATCCGCGCTCTACCACTTGCTTGCAAGTCGGCCAGCACCCCACACAAACCCGCCGCCGCCGACGGGCAGCAAAAGCACCCACACGCCAATGTCCCAAATAACGCGCTTGCGAAACTGTCGTTTCTGCAGCGCACGCTCCTTGCGCTGCAGCAGCTCGTCGGCCGCAGAAGGTAGAGGTCCGTGCGCGTAGGGGTTCGGCGTCGCGGGCATCTGCGGCATGATGATGGACAACGGCCGCTTGAAGAAGTGCGTTGTGATGTGGATGAGGGCGGGTAGGAAGTAGGTGCTGGCGCATGCGCATGCGATAAGAATGTCGCTCAGAATACGCGCAATGCGTGTCGGAACAAGAGAGAGGACGGTGACGAGGGCGAAAGTGAGATACTTCGAGATGGGGACAGAAGTGGCGCAGCGGATGCGCTCGGGGATGGGAAGAGATGGTGTAGTGACGAGCACAGATGGAATGGCGAGGAGCAGAGTCAGTGAATTGAGAACCGCGATGACCGGCTGGAGGCTCAGCGGCGGAGGATCCTGCAGCTACGTGAAAAATAAGTCGAGGATAAGCCAAACGAATATGCTTACAATGACGGCATTCATGTGTGCAGTGAAAAAGATAAGGGGTAGAGTGAAGGCCACAGCAACGGCCACCGACATGGTGGAGAGTGTTCTAAAGGAGCGAGACGCCGAGCTCTTCGAAAGTGCAGCGGGAGGGGAACCGGCTTTCAAGGAGGCGTAGAGAGGGAGCGTGTACGACGACGTAAAAGCAAACGCGGTCGTAGCTGGAAAAATTATTGTTGACTGTCGCAAAAAAAAAGAAGAAGATCAGAACGCACTTATGCCTTGCCAGAAGGTTCCCATTCTGAGCCATCCGGGATTTATTTCAAGTGTCCCGTTTGCATGAGCAACGGCAACGCAGCAGAACCAAATTAGGTAGGTTGCAATGGAGGTCCAAGTCGCATAGACAATGCGTTTTGAGGCCAGGGATTGGGCCGTGACGAGTGGAAGCAGTACGAGTGCAAACACGACGGTCAGGACAGGGCGTGGTGGTAGGGGGAGGTCCGCAGGGAGGAGAGGCAGGACAATGTGGACGGATTCTTAAACACGAAAATGAATTGACGTAACAGTCGGGATTATTGCTCTGACTTACCACGGAGGTAGATGACAGATAAAAGAACTCGCAGCATCCCGGTTCCTCCGCGTACTATGCTTCGTAGCCAGCCACGCTGACGTTCCTTTCCGCGTCCCCGGGTGAAGGCGTCCAAAATGATGTCCTCTAGGTCGGCCTTGCGCATGTAGCGGGCAAGCATGTACCATATCTGTCTTGAAAAGGCAGACAGGACCGCAAATATGGCTAGCGGTGGTATGCCATACTTCAGCGGTAGCTGGGTGTTTGGCAAGAACAATGCGCCGAGCTTCAGGTATGGTGAAAGCAGGTAAAGAAAGACGAGGGACGGGGCCATAGGGGGACAAAATGGCCTGCGTATTTCGAATTCTGGGCTTTCTGGGACGTTCTCTTCGTCGTCGGGAAAGTCAAAGGGGGACAAAAGCTCCTCCTCGTCATCGTGGACGAGAATGAGGGATGTCGACGAGTTGAAGTTGGAAAGAATTGGCGACGACTCCCCTGATGAGCTCGCCGTTGAAAGGCGGCGGGGGAGATCCATGTCGGGGAGGCGAGGAGGTAGGAGGCAAGGGAAGATCGGTACTGCGGAATTGTCCTAATTCGGATGAATCGCACCGCAACGGCGCGCAACCCCAATTATTCAGCAAAGTCTGGATCCTCTCGCCTATCACCCAGGCCGGCCTCAGGGCTTCTCAGGACTATGAATGGTTACACCATTTTTGTTCTCTCAATTGGTCAAGTCACTGGCCGCAGAGTCTTGCCAGATCTAGACTTGAACTCATGGGGGGACCTGAACGCCAGCCGACCTTGATTGCTGCATTAGTCGCAGTAGGATTTCAAGCTATTTCAACACTTTATTCATTTCTGACCCTACTGGACGATATCAAGTCAAATGAAACCACTTTCCCGTCATCGTATTCAATCCAATGTCATCCAATCTAGAAACAGGCGAAGAAAGATGGAGTTGGCATCTTCACGTTGTATCGACATTCTGGCACTAATCTGCAATTACCTGGCACCCCGAGCACTATGCGTCTCCCAATGGATGTAATTTTCAAAGACTGGCGATAACCCTTTCTCTGGCCATTCCTCGTCTCCAAAGCGAACAGGGGCAAAATGAAGCCGCCTTTCACCTCTGTGGTCTTTTTACTCACGAGGTTTGGCAGGCATAATAACTCGCGCGATTGGCTATTCCGTTCAAAACATTCTCCCTCACTCAACAAGTTGTGTCTAATCTTGGAAGCCTAATTTTACTCTCGGCACCCCGAACACTTCCACTGCTGTATCTTTGTCAATCAAATCTGCTGAGACGTTGGACCTGTTCCCGAATAAGACTATGTCCTTGTGGGAGTCTCTTGTGTTTGAATTTCAACTGGTCTCAATCATCTCTCGGATTTTTTGGACTGTATTCGAGGTATGTAATATTCGAGGTATGTAAGACCTGGGAAGATGACAGGTATTGTCTGGTCTGGTCCGTGGCACGGGCAGTCTGCTTCCGGTGTCGACTTCCCACCAAAAATACACACAGCATCATCTGCTCATGATATCTCGATATTCGATGTACACTTCAAAAGCAACATACCGGGATGTACTGATCATCTTTCAGAATCGCATCAAGTCGACGGCGGTCATCTCGTATCTAGCTCTTAGATTGTTGCCCCGTATACTTACCTTACCCTGACGTGCTTTCCCTTTCTATTCTCGTCGGACTTCTTTCTCTTTCCGTCCGTCATGGCTCAGACGGAGTTTCCCGTTGCCTGGGACAGCGTGTGCCGGTCCGCCGTATGTCCCATCATATGCACATACTGATATAGCTAACCGAGACGCCAACTGATTAGATTGCCCTATGTTTAAGCGGTGCGTCCCATCTCCCATCGTCCGTCAAATTCTAATCGCAAACGTTATGCAGGAGTCTACGTCCTGTTAGCGATGATCACTTTCTATCTATTTTCGCACCGGAGTGCCAGTGGCACCAGTGGGCGCGTCGTATTCATGTGCGCCATCGCCGTGATGCTCTTCCTCACGCTCACCGAGATCGCGCTGCGGCTCGCATCTACCGCACTGTCCATACGACTTCTTTACTCGAAAATACCCGATTCAACTGCTGGAACAATATCTTCATCTGCACAAGCTGCCCTGCAACACGCATATAACACAGCCGGCTTTGTGGCCGACCTCATTCTCATCACTAATAAGTTCGTCGTTACTCCATGAATAATGCATTCCAGCTGACCCACGCGCAGCGCCGTCGCTGATGGCCTCTTTGGTCGTGCTCATCTTGGATTCATACTATGCGATTTAACCCTGAGCTCTTGTTGCAGGTTTACCGCTGCTATGTCATCCCGGGTACGACCTACAACAAACAAGTAATTGCCCTCCCACTCGTTCTGCTCAACATCACGACGGGCGAGTGCATCACTCCTGATCACACATGTCAATTTTCATCTTGAATAAAACTCCTCGTGTTTTTCTTGTTTGATGCCAGAATATTAACAGGATGGAATCCGGTGCGGCGTACTGCCTCTTTATGGTCCTCATCCCCTTCGCGCTGTCCGTCGGGCGAACCGCTGCGGCGGGCCCCACCGCGACGCTTGTATCTTGAAGCTATGGCACTGCTGGCCAACTCGTGGTAAGTCAACGTCACAATCGCCGCACCTTTTTTTTTTGCTCATCCTCACCTTGTTTTTCTGCAGAACATCGTGCCCACAGTCTTCATAATTCGGGTCTGCCTGGCTCGCAATTTCGACATCTCCTCTGTAAACCATAAGCCCTTGGTGAGGAGCCGGAGATGTGTATTAGTATGTATACCCACTGACGAGCCGTCAATGACTCAATTGTCGACGGCCCTAGACCTGGAATTATTGTAAGAAATACCCTGTTCCTCGAACGGCTGCCTTGAAAAGTTGTCAAATGGCTTGATAGCTTTTCATTTGGGGGATATGACCGCCTTAATGATCTGCCCTCGCAGTAAATATTGGTACCCTTCATCGCCTGAATGACTGACTGTTCAGCTCTTTCTTGAGGAACTGTGAAATGTCAACCGTGCGAGAGTGTTCCGGCATCACCCGAATTCACCTTTGCATGGCACAAAACTTGCCCACATGAGGTCAAACTGAGCTCCCAATTTCATACCACTCTATGTAGTACTGGTTAACCGCTGTGAGATCCGAAACCTGCACCATGCCGCTGGACATCAAAAGTTTTGCAAAGATTTCTTCAGGTGGGTTGCCTGCTGTAAGAAAGATTCACCGATTGATTCAGACAAATCCAAATCATAGAGCCGCTATGATGATCTCCCGCATTCTAACACTCGGATTGCTATTTCGCTGATGGGGACACAGCCTGAGACTGTTTAAGATGCCGGAGAGGCTCACTTCAAATAAGATATCTCGTTAACTCCTGCGAGCTCTACCAGCGAAAGGAAATGTCAACCTGATCGTAAAGCTCATTTTAGATTCAGAGTGCACATTCCCTGACAGAATCTGATCCAAGGGATGCTCAGAAATACACATCTGTCTTCTAAATGATTGTCAGATGGTCTCCATGCATGCTATGTTTGAGGGATAAAAGGCAGACATATGTCTGTACGTTCTGCAACGTCGCCAGCCGATTTCCATTTTGTGTACTTGCCGTTCATCGTCGAAATCAGGGTTTTCGACAACTCCTTTTTTATCCGCCCACTCGTTTGCCCTGTTGAGGAGCTTGATGGCAGTAAATTCTACTTTCGAGGAAGCATGGGGACTCCATCAGCAAAACCGGATTTTGCTCGTAGGATTTCGTAGCGGACCAAGTGATTTTGGTAGCGCTTGTAGCGCTTGTAGCCCTGTGTAGTGCTACGTAGTAGAGGCAATCTTCTTGTAGTACTACGTAGTATCGACAGATTTTCGTAGTGCTACGTAGTACTGACATATTTTCGTAGTCTTTTGTAGCCCTACGTTGTACCAGGCAACATGTTCTGTATTACTACTTGAGTAGATATTTGCATGATGATCAATTTTTCTTTCAAAGTCCTTGCACAAAATAAATTTCAAAATATGCTCATATCTTTTCGTACGAAGACAGGGTACATACTATCTACTGATCTAAAATCCAGAACAGTTCCTTTGTAAAATATTTATTGAGCCAAAAATGGTCAAGAACATCAAGCACAGTTTCCCCGGTGAGCTTTCCGTATGCTTTTTTGCCAAAACGGGGACTTAGTTCAACGAGAGCACGCAGCCGGTCGAGAGGAATTATATCGCCGAGGTTGGTACCGTCTGATCTTTTGGCTCTCTTCATCGCGTACATTTCAGTGCGTGGTTCAGGATTTGGACCCCACTGGTTTGTTGCACGGTCACACTGGGGAACAATATCAAATCGGTGTATGTATGCAAGGAAACCTTCTGTTCCAAGAACCACACCATGTAGTTCTGTCGGAACAACACACATAATCATGCGTAGCTGGCCCACTGTGTGACCTGTGAATAGAGAGAGAAAATGAGATTGAGAAACCAGGTTGTATCACCAGACTGCTCACCTTTTAGACCACTATCTAGCCAGCGCATCTCTGGATCCATGTTAACCACCACCGCGTCCCCCCGACCATACTTCCATTTTCCGGAAGGAGGAGAGGCATGGATTAATTGAGAAGGAAGAATCTGGTGCCTGCTATGGAACGCTCTGCTTTGGAGGCGTACACTGTGCCAGATTTGTAGTTTTTGAAAGGGAAGTGTGTTGGCCATGGCCATCGTAGGGCGATGACCACCGATGATGAGATCCTCACCCGCTTGGACCCTGTGCACGTAAGCACGGAGAGCGTTTTCCAGATCCGGTAGCTGAAACCGACTGGCTGCATCATTGATGGTCATCTGATGTCCTACATGATCCCGCGACAAGTGAAAAGCGGTGGTATCTCGAGTGAAGGAGCGATGAGGCATTTTTGCATTAGGAACAAGGCCTTTCTTTAGCTTTGCACTTTTTTCGAAATAGTCAGCGACAGAACGGTTTGCACCGGTCAGATGTTTGTGAGCGGGGTTGATCTTGTGCAAAAGCTCAGACGATGATTTTACCAACACTGGGCCATTCTGGGGTTCATCTGCGTTCTTGTTTTCAGCTCGTGCATCGTTTTCGGCTTCATCCTCGCTCCCGGAGTCAATTTCTCCCAGATCGATACCTGCTGTCGCAATGGCTGTTGCAAGATCAAATAACGCAACTTTGTCTCGACGGTCGAGACTCCGGCATATTTGGTCTTCGTATCTGCGATTGTTTCCCTTAGCAGCATGAACCTTGACCTCTTCAATGTGAGCGTGCTCTGTAACGTCTGCGGTCCACTGATATGGAACCCCATTTGCTCTGATGCCCGGAACGACACTTTGCATGAATTCCAACTTCGGTATGTGCCAATTCTCAATAGGGCCCCCGTCTCCTCTCCGAATACCTGCATCCAAGATCCCTTGTTTGTGCCTGTGGAAATCACTCAAAGACCCTTCAAGTCTCTGCAAATCTGTCTCGCGCATGGTGAGGGCTTGCCCCCTGAATATGAACTCCATTCGACTTCGGATCGAGATGAGCACTTCATTGGAGACACCTTTTGCCTCCGCAATGACACAGACAAGGTGACGCTGTACATTTCGCTGGTCTGTGCCTGTCACCTGTTTCAGCTTCGAGATGCCCTGGTTGAAGTGTCTGAATCCGGTATGAGGTCGAAGCACCGAGAAGCGATAATCAAGCTCAGAGGCACCAAGTGCTTCTTTACACCATTTGACATCGTGGTCCCAGCTGCCTCTATGCCAGTGATGTAGAATTTCTGTCGTCAAGAATTGTGGCGGAGACCAGGCGGTGTCACGCCAGAACGGTTTATCTACACCGCTAAGACCTAGTTTTTTAGCCTCGGTGGCATAGGCGACAACATCCTCGTCGGGGTCAATCTGTTTCGACAGTCGCCGCAAAAGTTCGAGGGTTCGAGAAGCTGTTCGAGCCGGATGTCGGAATGGATCACCAAATTCCTGAGACCTGGCAGTGGTCACGGATGACCGACTAGTAGAAACACAGGCTAGCATCGCCGACTCCGGGGTATCAACGATGTAGCTGACGAGAGGTGTGTAGCAGTACCGCCGCCAGCCTAAGGGATCTGACATCATGATGCCAAATTTGGCAGCGTCTTTCAACGGCTGGAGGACATAATCAAGGATTGCATGGAATTGTCGAGCCTGCAATACTCCGTGAATTTTCTTGTTCTTGTGAAGAAATATCGGAATGGGGAATAGATATAGCAGCATAAAGGAATGATGGGACGCTTTCATCCTGTACTCCATATTTATATTCGCCAAACTGATAAGAACGGGGTGAGCGCATCGACCTCCAGTCATGCGCGTGATGGTTGTTTTGTCAGAGGAGAGGATCGTTCCAAGGAGAGTTGCCTCCTTCAGCATTTTATCCTGCAGTTCCCAGGCAAGATCGCCCGAGAAGAACTCGGTATAGACGCGCATCATTTTGGCAGCAGTCGTGTAAAGACGATAGGGAGTGAATTCGAGGTGGTCTTGAACTAAGGGGTTCTGAAGTAGGGCCTCGAGACATTTTACAGGATCGCGATAATACAAATCGAGCGGTACAGCTGTGCGGTGTGGCGATGGCCATGTCCTCGTTCGCCATTGAGGACCCGAAGGTAAAAGCTCTATTCTATTTCTGAGCTCTTTAGCGCTCGAGAACGAGAGATGATTACTCTTTGTCTGCATCTTTGTAAGAAAATAGACGATGACAATAGCAGACACAACGTACCACTTCCAACCGGAGAAACTCGTCAATCTGGTCCATTGTCATGCGAGATCGTGTAAGAAAGGATGCCAGCTCCCACTCTTTGTAGGATGCAAATGGGTAGTACATGTTGTTTTGACGCACAGGTGCGTATGCGTCTGAGTTGAAATTTTCCATGAATGTTGTCCCTCGGCCATACTTCCCGGCAGCACTAGGGTGTTTCTCTCTGTGAAACCCTGTGGGGATACGGCAGTTTTCGCCCAGACGTTCCCCTTCAAGACTATCATCCAAGCATGCGGTATTGTCCCACTCCAGTGGACGATTTTTGTTGGTGTTGTCCCACCCCGCTGGATCGTTTTCATCGTCAAGTCGTGGAAGTTTGTTGGAAGAATGCAGTCCTTCCCCCTCGGAAGAATCGAAGAAATGGATGTATTTCCTTTTCGCGTTGAGAGTCGAGGAGTGTAGCGCAGCATGGCATTTTCCACTCGGCTGATTCAAGTGGTTTTTCAAATCAGCACGACGTCTGAACTCCTTCCGACAGATGAAGCATTCGAATGACATGTAGACAATAGGTGGTCGGGTTAGAATTGCTGGCAAGTGGTGCACCGAATGGCAATGGTGGGTTTGCCGTGTAGCAGGCAGAGAAGGATGCAGAGAAGGCAATGTGCAGAAACAGCAGTGTTGTTCAAAAGAGAGCTGGTTTCAGTTCTGCGGCGGATGAGTGAACGGCGCGTGAGGGGTGGAGTAAACAAACCAGAAGGTCACGACGATTATTTGTCATCATCCAGATCTCTCCTTCGACCATCTACTTACTGACAGTCGCATTCAAATGGACCCACTTTGCCTTCCTGAAACTCCAGGATTGGAGATGGTGTGTGCAATTCTTCACCGTTTCCCTCCTCGCCACTAATACAACTAGATGGATCATCTTTCCTCTCTTCAAGTCCCTTCCGCAGAAAAGAATCAATACCTGCTCAATATTGCTCGTGCCACGCAAAAAACCCATGATGCACAAGTGTCATACATAGAAACACTCATTGCGCAGCAGCGTGCATTACTGGACACACAACAGGCGCGGATGAAGGCACTCTTGGCTTTGGAAACGAGTCGAGAGGAAGAAGCCCAGAAGCGTCTCGAATTTTTCCGTTATCTATGGGGACTAGCAGGGAATCAGGCGCAGGGCTCAAAGAATCACTTGGGTAACATTCAATCTACGATGTGGAATGAAGGGCACATCACTGCGGAATCTCTGGGGGCTCCATCTCCAAAGCAGGAGTCTATTGTCGGTGTTCGCATTGGTGCGTTTCCTGGTGCACCCTTGAAAATCCATCTTACTCTTTCCCAGGAAATACCTACCAAATCGATGTTGGCAAGTCAGCGCCGCTAGTTGCAGAGATTGATTAATTAAAGGGGGAAATCCTAGTACGTAGCCAGAACACCGCATACGAAATACAACTAATGGCAGTTACAGTTCCTTGAACTTCAACTTGTGTTACTTCATCATGTATCTTTTATGTATCGAATGTACTGCATTTTTACCAAATACAAGAGTGGCAAAAGAGATGTATGGCGAGACAGGTTTGGTGATGCTATGGTAATTACAGTTGAAATAGCATTTGCAAGCACCACAAAATCAAAGATACGCAGAGAACAAACTACTCAAAGGCGACATTCCATTTTGAGTACATCTTGAGGCCCTCGAACCAGCGGTTCTTACGATCCTGATCTCTCGCCGCTTTCTCTGCAGGCGACATCCCTTTGCACGACTTCTCCGTCCGGAATTTGTTGTACACAAATCGAAAAATCCCGGCGGCAGTGTACTGAGTGAATGAATAACGTGTTTCTCCTTCCTGGATTGTGGCGTTGGAGTGTCGAAGAATGGCAGACGGAATCAAAATTGTTGAGCCTGGAGGGAAGCGTATGACGATGCGGAGATCCCAGAGAATGAGATGGCCTCCGAGGTCTGGATTGAAGCGACCCAGGGCTGTAACAGCGCACCAGCCCCAAGCCAGATTGGCGAAATCAAGATGGGGCAAGGAGACCGTGAACGGCCCGAAATTGAAAGTGGCGGCGGCGAATACTGAAGTAAATTCATCATAGTTGCGAGGGAGTGCGGGGTTCCATGTGTACAATGCCTCCATGGTCGAGCGATAGTGCTCATGGAGAATCGGAGCATAACATTTGAACATGTCTACAGGGCCATGAGGCGAGGTGAGGGATTAGTGCAAGATTCACTCACGATTGGTAAATTTAGCCAGTCGTCGGAAGGGTTCCGAGGTCAAGAGGCTCGCCAACACTAGGGTATGAAAAATGCTGTGGAAGAAGCCTGCGGGTGTTTCTTGTCCCCCTCCCATGGAGCCCCCGACAGTTTTTGCATGAAACGGCCCCCGTCTGGGTTCGGTTTCACCATATGACCCACTGAGAAACGTGTCTCCATAGATCTCCTGGGCGGCCTCCTCCATCTTCCGCGCTGCTTGCTCCGTGACAAGAGTGTCCCAGTTGGGATCCTTAGGGCCGCCAGCGAGCAGAGCAAAGACATAGTTGTCTGCGTCAACAAGCGGAGCAGGCTCCCTGTGCAAGAGTGTGAGCCAAGAACTAAATGCAGAAGGTATGTTGCGACTCACCCATTCCAGTCAATAAAGGTCATGCCCATTGCAGGGTCTTTTAGCTCCTCCACCGTGTACGCCCGATGTTCAGGTAGCGCCTCCTGATGTTTAGGTAGCGCCTCTGAATGCGAGGATTGTGACTCAGCCTCACGGCGAGCAGCATTTTGAACGGCGCTGTCGCGGAGGCCCATCCACGACGTTGATGCGACAGGCAGTGTGTGGGCGGCCAAGTGGAAATTTGGCACGGAGACTGGTGTGGTCATGTGTGCATGCGCATAGTTGACGGCTTTGAGGCCACCACCCCGCTGTTCTTCGCGAACAACCCGACGTTTTGCTCGGGTCTTGGCGTTTTTGCGCTGGGAGCGTGTGAGCGGCTTGCTGGAGTTGTTGTCTTGCACATCCTCCCGGTGCAAGTTGGAGGTGCCAGATAGAACATGGGCATTGTGGACGTCAGGCGAAGGTTTTTGACGCTTTGCAGGCGGAGCGAGATGAGGTGTTGGCTCGTGATGTGCACGTTTGTCGCCACAAGCAACTCCAGGCGTACTGGTGTGTGCAGCAGGAGGTGCGTGTTGGAATGTGAATGCAAACGGAAGGCCGGTGTTTGAGACTGGAGGAGAAGAGGGAGGGGTGTCTTGATTGGGATGCGGATGTGCCGCGATCACGTTGTCATCGCCAGCCTCTTCTTCGTCCTCAGTAACTTCGGCAGCACGACGCATCAACAAATCCCTAATGTTGACGCTCGGAACGAAGTAGGGATTGAACACGCGTCCACTGCGCGTAGAACGCCCTACCAAGCCGTTAGTACCGAGGAAGGGCAAGCACATAGGTAAAATGACAATGTATATGGCAACGACGCATGAAAACGCGCTAGAAACAAATGGGAGCGCGTCAAAACAAAAAATCAGCACCATGCCACCCCTGTTTGGGCATTTCCAGGGTCGGCGACACTTACTAGAGGTGTGGCATGGTGCGTTTATAAAGGTAGAAAAGGAATGGGACGCGAAATAACCCAAATGACGCGAACAGAAATGCCATGCTCGTTGGGCATTTCCAGGGTCGGCGACACTTACTAGAGCCATGGCATGTCTGAACGCGTCGCGTCGCGGAGATTCGAGAGACGAAGAAGAGGAACATCCCAAAAGAAAAAGAAAAAACTCACCGTCCATGTAGGGTAACGAGGGGTTTGTCGTGGTTAAGAGGCAGAGGGTATGATGGCCACCGCAACATATATTTATACACGCCTTCATTTAAACTTTGTGTGGCCACTGTGGCCCGACCTGATTGGAAATTTCCTGATCAGGCTCTACATATTGTTTGTCAAACAAGTCTCGTCGTGCCACTTAACATATGTTTAAGACAGGAGGTAGTTACAACAAGTGAAGCAAAAAACCATGATCACAGAGCAAAGTATGTTCTAAGGAGAGGCGACTAGTAGAAACCAGTCGTTTGCTACAGAATCACCTCCGCGATCATTAAACCGGGGGTTAAACCCAGACTATGCAAAAGCACTTGTTTGGGAGCGCTTCCGATTTAAGCGCTCGACTCGTTCTGACTTGCAGAATGCGACAGGCTGTTTCGTCTACATGCAAGTCAGAGACGGAAGATGAGAGACGATGATGGCCGAACTCACCATCGTAACATGCATCACCAATTTTTGAGGCTGCATAGGTGTTGCACGGCGGTCGGCCACACCTTGGATTTCTGTTTGCACTCAGTGAGTAAACGGTTTACACGTACGAAGGGGCAGACTTACCACTGGCGCAGCCCAGAAGGCACTCAACAGGGAACATCGGCGTTGTGGGTCCAGGAGCACAGTCCCATGCCTTCTCATGCTGGTTCTACGACGGAAAGAGGAGGCAGCAAAGGTGTGCCTCTGGACTCTCCCACCCCGACCTTGAACAGTGTCGGGACGGGACAATCCAGTATTGCACACCCACAGCTGCTCTGCCTCCGACGCGATGTCGAAAGCCTACACCGGCGACTGATGTTTGCTGGATAACCGAGTTTTCGCCTTGGGGGCGAAAATGCCTATGTATCAGACAAGATTTATCCATCTCTGAGTCCAAGTAAGGCAACTTGACGCACCCCGGGAACTTATGTAGTTGCCTATGCTCACTTTCCGTGTCCATCGGGGACAGAAAAAGAGCACATAGGCCGACAGCGCCTCGGCGCGTCGCCTCGACTCGAAGCCCCACCCGGAATCGAATCGCGTGGAGAGTTGTTTGCGAATTGAATCGGGCATGTGCAGCTCGACCGCGACGCAGATGTGTACACAAGCAAGCGGAATTCGCGCCGGGCGCGAAAGTCACGGCAGCGCCGCGCTGCGCCGGTACACGGTCCGACACACACTCGCCCGCTCTTTCTTGCGCGCCAGAGCGTTCCCGCCAAGTTGACGCGCCGAGGTGAGTCTGCGGATTCCCGCCAGCTGGATTCGATGGCGGCACAGGCTTCGAGCTGTGGGACGCTGCCGCGCGAGCCGACTGGACTGAAATGAATTACCGAGCCAGAGTGCGATAACTCGACGCGTGGGGAATGGCGTGCGTGCGATGAGCGCGGGCTCGGTGTAGAGAGCGGACGGCGGGGGAAGACTTTGGACTCGCGATTCGCGATTCCCACTCCGACGACGTCGAGTTGGCACAGACGGCGGGGAGAGAGTTGGGCCGGGCGACGCGTTTTCCGACTCGGCTTGACAGGCGAGCCGATTTGGGACGCGCGCGGGACTCGGTGCACACGGACACGGATGCGGATCTCGAGGGATCGGTGCAGCGCGTCAATCTCGCGCAGACAGACGCGTAGGGTCGGGACGCAAGCCACGCATACACAACGCATGGCGAAGGCGCCGGTGTCTCTGGGTGCGCTGTATGCGAAGTGGATGCCGCGTTGGAGGTTTGCATGCCCAGCCGCTGGACTCGGCGCTGCGTGTGCTGTCCGATTCGGCGCGGCTGGATTCGGGGTCGGGCGCAGGCGAGGGGGCGAGACGCGGGGAGCGTGAGCGAGCGACTGGCGCTTGCGCGGTGTCGACGGAGGCGGAGGTGGATGTGCACTGTGCACGCCGGTCAGAGTTCTTGAGGGGATAAGAAATAGACCTTGGACACAAGTTTCCTGAGTGAGAGCTGAGACTTGTGAGATAAGGAGGGAAAGAGAGTACAAGGTTGCGCACCTCTGCAATGTGCCGGGGACTTTAAATGAAAGAGAAGTAACTTGAGGACTGTGAGTTGTAGGGCAAAGTAAGGGGAGGCGGGGATGCACTTGATTATAGCTAGTGATTTGAGAGAGCGAGGTGCAGCGGGGACGCGGAGTCTGGATGTGTTTGCAGAGGCGGGATGGCAGAGAAGAGGGACATGTTGATCTGATCGACGTGCTGACTAAACCTTGCCTCTTTCACCACGTCGACATTGCGACTCGCATGGGCAGACAGCGAGTGAGCCGGCCACACACAGCACAGGGAGTCGGCGCGACACATGGCGTTCATGAGAATCGCGCGCAACGTTGACTTGGCGTACTCGAGTACGGTGACCTGCTGGGCGCGTGCTATCGAGTGGAGTGCGCGCCAAGGATGCACTAACGAGTGCGTGCACCTGAGTGCACCGACACGACCTTCGCGCCGAGTGCGGAGTACCCGCAGTTTTCATGGGAATTGCACAAAGTCTGCGCGGATTCGGTTCGCGGGGGCTGCATCGCTTGGCACGCGAGTCCCAGAGGTCGGTGCGCAGAGAGCGCGTGGGAGAGCCGGATGTCGAATCGGCGCAGGTCTTTGCGGCGATATCCACGCGGAGGTATGTCCTGTACCGCACGACAGCGTGCGCAACGTCGATTTTGGCGGGCCACGGGAGTCGAAGGCAGATGCCCCGGCATCTAACTACGGTCCGTTTTGTGTGTAAGTAGCCGCACTGAATGGAGAAAACTCTCTCGTACCTTTGAATTTGCAATTGCAAATCACGCGAGGTTGATGTCAAAGGGCTTGAACGGAAGCTGGCACGCTGTGCACGGAGTCAAGACCTACCGAACAGGGTCAGCAAAGCTGTAAGTGAAGCAAGAATTGAATCGGCAGGACGTACGGCGTCTCGTGTGCAAGGAAAATTCAATCCAATCCAACATTTTGGAGCGAAGCTTGCGCGAACCTGAATCAAGTGCGAACTGGAAGGGTGCATTGAAGCAGATCAGTAAAACGTATTGATAGAAGATTGTGACTCACCAGAAGGAGGCAAACGAACGTGTTGTTCGTTTGTTGGATACTCGATGAGTGTGTAATAATTGTGGTTTAAACTAAAAAACGGTCAGTAAATTGAAGCATTTGAAAATGAACAAACATTTAACCGGGTCAGAGTGGGCAGGTACAAGTAGAGAACCAGGTCGTGGACGAAATCGAAGCGGTCGCAAACAATGGTGAGAGGAAGCTGGTCGGAGAGTTTCACCTCCTTGAGGAGGCTCTTGACTTTCTCCGGGCTGCAGAGCAAATACGTTCAACCTCGCGGATTTGGCCAGTTGAATGCAAGCTCGTGGATTTGGAATGCCCCATGCCCAGCTTCGTTGCAAAGACCTGGGGCGCGACCTCGGTGGGGTCGCTGATGGAGACCTAGGTAACGGTCTCATAATGGCGACGTTGCAGAGGGAGGTGACGCGGATGGCCTGGGCGAGGTTCTCGTGGATGTTATCCGAACGCGATTGTGGAGGCACTGGAGGGTGGTGAAGGGCTGTGCCCGTCAAGCGGAGTCCGGACTCAATCAAGCGATCGGCAAACCTGCGGCACTTCCACGGGTGCCGAACAAATGCCGAACTCTCCAACGTTGGGGAGTTCACCCATCTCTACGTAGTACGTTCCCCCGGCAAGCGGTCACCACCACCTCCGCACTCGGGTATGACAACCCCACTTAAAACCTTGCCCTTGGTAATATTCTCGTTTGAATTCAGAACCATCTGTTAATGGTTCAAAAGTTTCGACTACGAGTTGTCGAAGCATTGCTTGGTCTAGTACTCGTGCAACGGAGCTACCAGCAGCGAATTTTCATCGTAGACTCAGCATTATAAGGCTGTTCGAATAACGGTACATAAGATGGTTCTACTCGGTCTTGAATACCACTAACACTTTGACAGAATTCTTTCGAGATATCTGTGCATTTACTCTGAGAAGTAACAAATCATTTCCTCCAAGATAACTCTTAGTCTCAAACCCGCACCTGCATATTCTCACTCAAGTTCCATAGAGCCCCGAGAACCCCTCAACTCGCAAGGTCTTCTCAATGTTGAATTTTTCTTTGTCGTTGTTATCATCCGACGTCGAGGAATCGAAGTTGAACATAAATGAGTGTTAGGGAGTAGCGAGTAGGTATGTAAACGTTCCTTTTGCCCTCACTTAGCTTGCTAACATGGATCATCTTCCCAGGTTGCACTGAGAGTCATTTAAATTCAACACGATGAATGCCGGCCACCTTGAACTCGAGGCAAGAACCGAGTTCAAACGTCAGAATAGCGTGGAAACTAACGTGTTTTAGGTCCCCGCAAATCTACAGCGTCACCGCCCACAAGCACCCGAGTTCCTGCAATTTAATCAATGGAACTCGGAGATGCCCACGGAAGTGCGGACTACAAAGCTCGGTCAGTTCCCCATTTCTTTCCGCAATCTTTTCACTGACCTCTTCCTGACATTCTGAAGAATCTTTCCAAGCGCCACAACGAGACAAAAAGGTCAGTTGTCCCACAATTATTCCACATTTTTCCGAAATCTAACCATTCTGGCATCCAGGTCTATATCTTCGTTCCCGTCGCCGCTGGTTCTTGTTCCCACAAACCACGCCCTCTTTGGTGCCTTATCAAGGTGTGCCGACGCCCGTTCGCTGCCTCGTCCACTTAACGCGTCGCTAACTCGAAATTTTAGATTTTCACTCAAAAACGACTTGCCTCCCCGGATTATCCAACGACTCCATCAATTTCAAGCGTCGTATCGCTGGAGGAGCTCACCACGCCTGGCCCGAGTCAATTCAGCGGTCGGAGGTAAGTATTGCGCTGCAAAAGTCGAGATTTACCCTGACGCACTTTTGCAGAAATCCCTGCCGAAAGTGTCGCTGGCGGTCCAGGAGTCTCGGCGCCGCCCTTTCGCGTCGATATGAACATACAAGTACGCGCTTTTCGTCCGCTGCGTGCATCCGTTATGACCAACTCCGAAATCTCAGATTTTGGACCAAGATACATAAATTCCACTTAACTGACGGAGTTCTGCGCGAATTTCGTGGGGCCGGCGCTCTGGACCGTCGCAAAGACTCCCCGCACCGTCCCCACATCAAGTCCGCGTTTCGGGGTAAGTTTTCTGCTTGTAATCTTGACCGCTCGCTTTGACACCTTCCAGCCCGGCACTTCAGGTATCCACTCGAGGAGCCCAGAATCACGGGGGCGTCGTTTCGTGACCATACGAGCACATTGGTACGGGCTTTACGTGCTTCTCGTCAAACAATCGCGGCTTATCCTGAAAAAATTCGGATTTGCCTTCGCAACGTGAAGTGACCTCGGGTCTCTGTGCCCCGTTCCGATTTACAGCTCTTGTATGACCACCAGGTACCTCTCCAACCCGTTATTTACCTCAAAAAAGTCAGTGAAGCAGGTTGCATTTCGTTTTTTTTTCAGTTACTGATCATCTTGACATTTAGCATCCAGGACCTTTCAAAACCGATCTTGAGGCCTCATAACCTCAGTCCCTGTCCTATCAGAATCCTATTGAGGTATGCTAATGTTTGTTTGGTTTATATCTTCGCCCACTGGCAGCATTGTGGCTAACACCCAGTTTTTTTAGATATCACACTGGCACAATCACCCCGAGTCCGTAACTCGTTCCAGTGCACTTTCTCGCACTCTCTTGACCCAAAATCAACACGCGATCTCCCCTTGCGATCAAGACACAACTTAACGAGCGCCTGAAGCACCGGATTTGTAAGTATGCTTGTCCTTGCCGCTTTTTTCAACCACTGACAATTTTGCATCCAGATGATTGTCTTCTCCCACATCCGAACTGGAGCTCCGAAGCGTCGATGGGAACTCAATATCCGCGTAAGGAAGCCGATTTGACGCTCGCACGTCCCCCTTATCCACCCGCAGACTTACCCTGACCGATTTTCAGGAGATGAATCCCCTCAAGAGGATGGCTTGATTATGGAAATCCAAACTGAAAGCTTCGGCCCCATACCTTCAAGTACGCGATGTTTCTCGTTCAATGCATCTATATTCAAGTTTCCGTTAGACTCGCATCGCCGTAATTGTCTCCTCTGTACCGGATTTCACACCTAACTCAAAAAATGCGAATTTTCAGTGCAAAGTGATTTATTTTCTCTTTCCAGCGAATATCCCGGTTCTGATCTTCTGACTAGATGCCCCGAGACATCTTTCGCATTTAAACGTCGCCTCTGAAGCATCCCGAAATATTCTGGATAAGTTGCTGCAATAATTCCGAAAACCCGCTTCGACAGAATGTATTGCCCATTCCGACAAGCAATATGTTCGTCATGTCACCTGACTGTGCCTCGAGAACGATAAAGAGGCGGTCGAATGGCTGACGTAATTCGACCGCCTCTTTATCGTTCTCGAGGCGCACAGTCAGTCAGGTGACATGATTCGGTACACTTATCCACCGTGCGCTTCTTCTTCAAGTTCTTGAAGTTCTGGCTCCTTGTCAACCTTCCTTCATCCATATCCGCGGAGCCTTTTGTAGGCCTTCCAAGTTCAATTCAGATTCCCACCACGTCAGCTTCAAGTCATACTTCAACTGTTCAACACATCAACTGTGGTTGTGCTCTATACTACATTACTCGGTACGTCTGGTTCCTTCAGTTTTCATGTTTCAACCATAGTTGATTGACTGCTTTTAAGGTCGCATTACTAGTTCACTTCAAGTCCTTCGAATTCATTTCATGCTCAAGGGATGGGTTCAGTTTTGGGTTGATCAACACATGTATGTTCAATTTAGTGCTGTGGATAACTATTGACTGACTTGGAGAACTCTTCAGTTGTCCTCGGCTGTCGACGGCATCGTTGGATTCATTCAGCTCCTTCAAATTAGCTTGAGCGACGGGTTTTCTAGGTTGATACAGCACAGGTATGTTCAATTCAGTGCCGAATATATAACTATTGACTAAATTTGAACTCTTCAGTGAATCGAAGCCCTAGTAAACGATGCCGTTCATCCAGAACGGGGGAATCGATGGCTGTTCAAGTGCGGGCTGAGGTATGTCTGTATATTTATATGGAAGTAAGCTTGTACTGACGTCGTTCCTTAGCTGCCTCACCAAGCCATCAAGGCCGTTCATTTATCAAGACTCGCTTGTGACTCGCTCGAAAGTCTAGATGAAAGCTACAAGTGGATCTGGTATGGAGCTGCAGGTACGTCCAGTTCATTCTCGAATCAATTGACTATTAACTCACATTGAATTTATTGTTAGATCTAAGCTCTTCTCCGCGTCGATTTCCTTCCAGTTGAATGCGAGGTATGTTCAAGTCTATTCAAGTTCTTGCTCCTACTAACCCGATTCCTTTCAGTCGGGACTATTCTATTTTATCAAGACTACCCTACAACTTCAGAAGCCTCTGAACGCCGAATTTATGGCCATACTGACTCAACTGGCGGGTATGTTCGCATTTTCTGATCCTTATCCCTTTTGACTGACTTATTTCGAGTAGGTTCCATACTTTTAGCACCTCCAACAACTCGACTTCAGCATACCGCAAGTACTTCAAGTACTCCAATGTCCTATTGGTTTCGCGATGGTCTTTGACGCAGAGTAATGTATGGGATCCACTGAGGTATGTTTCTTTTGTCAAGTTCATTGGATCGACTTCGTTATCGTTCTTCGCTGACATTTTCCTCCTAGATTCCGCATATTGGATCAAACAACGCCGTACCAATGCTCAACGACACCGAAACTATGGCCAATTGTATCAAGTATCTCGTCCTCAACCTCAATCTTTGCCCTTCTACACCCAGGATTTCGCCTCCGCTTCCAACCCCGAACATCTACATACCTACACACTTCATTGAACCAACGGGCGAATTGCATCCAAATTTACTTCCAACTTATCCTTGGTGAGTTACTTACTTCTCCGACATCGTTCCGATTAATATTTGTACTGACTCAGTCGCATCTTTGCTTTGCAGGTCTTCATCACTCGCTTCGTTCACACGGCGTGGAATTCCGAAACGACTCGGCGCGGATTGCAGGCAGGATTCAAATCCGCGTCAAGTGGAATTCATTTCAAGTCGAATTCAGTTCGATATCAATTCAATTCGCGTTTTCCACTCCGCCGAACAGGTAATTCGAGTCAAATAAACATGTTTATTGCAAGCTGACCTAACGATTTTTACAGTTCCATACGTACTTTACGGACGTGCGGAATCTGCAGCCGAATGCGCAGCACCGAATCCGACTCTCCGCTCGCAATTCGACTCGACTCCCCGCCCACCCGTCTGCCAATCGCTTCAGTGCATCTCCGCGCGTGGCTTTGCCTCGAATCAGCCCTATTCGTGCCAGCGCCACCGCGACTCGACTCGGCGGCGGGATTCCCACCAACTCGACGGCACGGGGTGCGCACTGCCCGCCCAGAGACTCCGACTCCGCGCGACTCGCCCCATCGACCCGGTCTCCGCGTGAACGCAAGTCGGAGTCGGCGCGCAATTCCCGTCGCGCGGATTTCCCGCCACACGCCACGTTTGACTCCAGCGATTGGGCGCAGCGTCCGCGTCCCGCGTTGGCAGACACCAACGGCGCCGCAGTCTGCGCTGAGCGGTGCGCCCGTGCTGGATGAGCCCTCGGCCACGCGTTCATTGAGGTTCGCGGCGGAAATGAGCGGGCGGGGGGCGGGGCATGGCGCGCTGTGACTCGTGCGCCGGGAGCACAGCGGTGGGCTCGTTGTGGTCGGTGTGCGTTCGGCGGGCGTAGGGGTTTGCGCGGCGTGACTGGATGCTGCGAGTGTGAGTAGTGGAGGGAGGGAGGGAAAGAGCGGGCATGGACGTACTTCGGGTGCCTCACAGAATCGTCGCCTCACGCTACTTAGGAGTAGTTACAAGGCCTGTGCGAAGTAGACTTTTCGGTTGCAGAGACTGTGCGCTGGGCGACTCCTCTACACGTTGCTTTCATGCTACAGAGCATGATGTTTTCATTGCCCAGCAGCCGAGTGGATGCTGCGACTGCGGCGATCACAAAGCATGACATGCGGACATCAACTGTCCCTTTCATGCATCCGCACCCGCCTCGCAGCCCACACCACCCCTCCGCACCTACAGCGCCCCGATCAGCGACGCCGACTGTACCTAACCATCCGCACCACCTCCCAGTACCCCCAGAATTGCACGAGTCGCGCATCAGCGCCTGCGCACGCTCAACTTTGTGCTCGACGCGCTCGACCTCTCGCCCGACGAGCCGAGCGTACTCCCATCACTGAGTGAACTACAGCTGACGGGCAATGGATTACTCGTGGTTGCGTGGTGCATTGTGCTGCGGAACGATGATAAGCACGCATACGATGAGGTCGCCGAGCGTCTCGCATAGGCTGGCGCTCCCACGCACACACCAGATCGACGAGGAAGGGAAGGCAGTGGTGGCGATGGGTGGAACAAGGGCGGTGGCAGCCACAAATTCGACACAGCAAGACTGCTTGTGCTCATGCACTCACTCGCACAGATTGATTTGGGGTGACAATTTGCTGCAACACATTTCGCGAGCAGGTCGTGGGCGTGATTACCGAGTAGCTGCTCAAACCGACGCACACGCGGCTCAAAAAATTCTGTGTTTGTGTCGTGGTTTACGCTGAAGGAAACCTACGCGGTAATCCTGGGACTCAGCTGCGAGCACAAGCTTGCCGCTGGTGCGTTTTCGTTAAGACCCTGCACAAATTTCACGCTAATTTATTCGCAGCCGGGCACTGCACCGCTGTCTATCACTGCATCGTCGACATGTACCTCCTTGTCGACCGCGAGGCTGAGACCTCTATCAAGTCTTTCACCCTCCAGCTCTTCACCATCCCCTCTGCCGCCGCGTAGGTCGTGTGCAATGGCCGTCTCGTCACGCCCATCCTCGTCATCATCGGCGCCAACTTCACGAACCAGATCGCTGACAAGCGGATCATCTACCCACTGCACTCGCTCGGCTCGCTCGACGTCAACAACTTCCCCTTCAAGTACAAGCGTGCCCGTCATCTTTTCTGACCTGTGTTACCCCTGCCACTTCAAACTGGCCCTTTGCGCCGCGAACTGACCCACGGTATGCCTAATCCTTTCAAAATGACTCATTTTGACTCACTCTGTTCGTTAGAGCTCAATTCCCGCAGCTCGCAACTCAATACTGCAATTTCGGTGCCTTGATGATCGATTTGAACTTGTTGGGCTCACTGGGTCCACTCGGTGCGTCTCCCTGTTTCATTTTTTTTTACTGGCATACATTTTCTGACTCATTTTAGAAACTCTTGAATTTCTGTTTCTCGACTGACCCGTCTTCCAGTATGAAGATCAACATCGCCAGTATGTTCTATGAGCCAGCGAACAGCCCTGCTATCCTAATGTTGTCACAGACCCCGCAACCGGGCAACAAAAACTCATCGACATTGACGACGAGAGGCGCTAGTACGTGTTTCTCCAGCAATTTTGTCTTCAATTTTTTTTAAATCCCTGCGCACAGCCGGATCTTCTACGACAAAAAAATCGTGCAAGAAGCCCCGCCGACTCCCTGGGCCCGGAGTGGGCTGGCTAGCTTGTCCGCATCACCAGTGGAAACGACAAGCAGGGTTTCCCGATGAAGCAGGGTGTCCTCCTCCCCCACCGTGTCAAGCTTTTGCTCGCCGACGGCCACTCCTGCTACCACCCCCCGCCGCACTGGTGAGCGCAAGCGCAAGTCCGTTCGGGGATGCATCGTCGGTCCGGATATCGCGGTGCTGAGCGTTGTGCTGGTCAAGCAGGGCGAGGGCGAGATTGCTGGCCTGACCGACAACGTTCTCCCCAAGCGTCTCGGTCCCAAGCGTGCGACGAAGATCAAGCGCTTCTTCAACTTGAGCAAGGAGGACGAAGTCAGGAAATACGTCGTCCGCCGGGAGGTTACCCCCAAGAAGGAGGGCGGGAAGCCGTACACCAAGGCGTAAGTGCTGTTTTCTGTGCAGCACCATTCATGGTTTGCTCATCGTTTTTCTTCAGGCCCAAGATCCAGCGTCTGGTCACCCCCATGCGTCTCCAGCGCCGCCGTCACCTCAAGTCCCTCATCCGCCGGAGAACTGAGCATCAGAAGGAGCAGAAGGCGGAGTTCGAGTACGTCACTTCCCTCGACTACAATCTGGCCCGACACTTATATATATGCCTGTAGCGTCCTCATTGCCAAGCGCGTCGCAGAAAAAAAGGCCAAGGTCGCTACCATCAAGGCCGCACACCACAAGTAAGCTCTTTGCCGCCGATTTTCTGCGGTCATCATTGACCATCCAATCCAGGCCAACCACCGCTTGAACTCCCCTTGGTGTGCCCGACCCAGACTTGTTATAGATACGGGTATTTTGTGGTCGGATTATGCTACCACTATGTCAAGTCTAAGCCTTATGATGCATGTTTTCCTTTCTCAAGATTTTCATTGCTGCCACTCGTTTTCACTGCTCAGACCAGCATCAGGTGAACTTTCACCACTCGCTCCACTCGTTGCACTGGCTACTCCTGGAGTCAAGCATGTCGGACGAGGTGGTGTTCGCAGAGGTTGTGATACCATGTACGTTTATAAGCAAGCTCGGATACATCTATTCCATCCAGCGCAACTCAAGACGATGAAAGATCCAAGAGTTGACACACACGCCCATGTGATGGGAGCATTTAAGCTCCATCAATCAGCGCACAGTCTCCGAGATTAAAAGTCACGCATGTTTCAGCACTTTGTTTACATTCCCACCACCACTGCACGTTTATTCTCTCGATCTTCCAAGAGCCAGATGAAGAGGAACAAGGCCAACAAGAGTGAAGCTCAAGCAAAATTCAAGAAGGAGAAGAATCAGTCTAAAGCTCGCCAGACGCGTAAGTCGTCTCTCCTGCCACGACGTTGCTGATCTCTGGTGTAGAGGACCAGAACTACAACCCTTCTGGTGAATTGGAGCTAGTCAAGTTCGAGAACATAGTCCCACGTCGCGCCTCCACGCGGTCCACTGCAGGCCAAGGTGGGGCCCTCGAGCGCATCGAGCGTGATTCGAAAAAGATCTCTGGGGACGACAAGCCAAGAAGGAAACGTGGATTTCCTGCAGCGACCGATCCAGAAGAGGAGGAAAACCCTCTCGCGCCTGCACCTAAAAGGGTGAGCAATTCTGTCTTTTTTTACAGCCTGTCACATTTGAGTTATACATTAGGCACGACGTGCTACTAAGAAGAACCAAATACTCAGCGAAGACGAACTCGAGGTTCGTAGCCTATCTACAGTATATTTTTCATCTCATCCTTTTTGTATAGTCCGAGCCTGAACACAGAGGCTACACTCCCGTTGAAACTATGAATGATGGTGGACGCTTCGGCTTTCAGCCCCCCAGAGATGAAGCACAGGTATGTTACTCACTCACACCATGAGTAGATGTTGCTCATTCAATTCCAGGACCCTCCTCCCCAACACGAACATGATGCTCACGATCGTCAGGTATGTAACTCATACCATGGCTATTTTTTTTTGCCTCAGTTTTCCTCAGCCAGAGGCTGTGCCACATCAAGTACGAGTTGCGAATGCGTTCAAACGCCTCTGTTCTCTTGTAGAAGGTAAGGGACTCACAGTTTCACATTCCACCCATTCCTCACTGTCGGTATATTTAGATACCGAAGGCATGTGTCTAACATTGGATGGGCCCTTTTTATGCTAGATCTGGTGTCTTCCCGTTTAGATCTCTTCCGCCAATGGTCGGACCAAGAAGGCATGTCTCTATTGCATCTTTTTTCCCAGTTAACCCCTGCGTTCAGACAATATTATCGAAGCGCACTATGATTATGAACTACCACAACGAGGCTGGCAGCGATTTCCCGGTATGTGTCCAAGTGCACTTTGCATTCCTTTCATTCACAATTTGTTCTGCTTTAGCTGGGCATCAGTGCGAGGGTCAATGGTATGACGGAGGTATGTCACAATCCATTTAAAGTTTCTTCGTGAATAATCAGCATTGTAGATTATATCATTGGGAATGATAGACAAGTCTTCGAGTCTGATATCACCGCTGGCTGTACTGGTACGTGTCAATGGCTTTGCAGTATTCGTTACGTGATCTAATGGATGGTCATAGCTGGCAACATGAACCGCAGTGTGGTCAAAACAGAATTTATTGGCAAGTTTTCCAATAGGCTAGAATGGCATCTGACTTCCGGGATACCAGACAATGAACGAATTGACGAGAACAATGATCGAGAAGACATTGAGATGAACGATCAAGCCGACAGCGGGGCAAATCAGTGGGAGATGAGAGGTAGACTTCTCTCATTTTCGGTCAAGATTTGATGCAGGTTTCAGATGAAGAAGATGAGCAGGCACCAGGAGATATTGGCGAGTATGGATACGAAGATGATCCTGTTCAATCATATGCACACCGTGACTTCAGCAGCCTTTCAAGCGACGACGATGAATTCGAGCACAGCGGAGTTCGACCGCAAGCTAAAAGTATGCAGTGTCTTTTTTTTGGATTCCATCTGACATCATCCAAGGTGCTGACAACTGCGGGCTGCACGATCTTGGAGCCGAGTCAAAACCAGAAGGTAAGACGCCTTACCATTTCAGATTCTATCTAACAGTTTCCTACTAGGGCAAAGTGTTCATGATCGTCAATACTATCGACACAGTGTTTCACGCTACCCCCCGACTAGTAACCACGACGATTCTGACCAACCTGCAGAGCTTCAAGGCAGGACAAAAGCCGCCGGATCTGAGCGACTCTGTGATCTTGGACGCAAAGTCAGCTCGGAAGCTTTTTTGCGGCCTCCCAACGCTAAAAAGTCACAAGGTTCCAGCCAAGGTAAACAGTTTCACGGCTGGAGGTCCTTTCTGACATGATTTCAGTTGTCGAAGGTTATCGTCAAGGCAACTGGCAAAAGATTTCGACTCCAGGTGAGAGCATTCTTGCTTTCTTATCTCTTTCATTAACACTATCTCAGATGGTGTCGGTCTTGGCAACTCCAGGCCAGGTTCGTGATACTTACCTCCATTCTCAACTCTGCCTGACACAATTTTACACAGTCAACAAAATCGATGCCAAGGGACCCCTGAAAGGTAGACTTTTTGTTCATTTCCGACCTTTTAACTCACGGAGTTTCAGACGATGATGGCACTGATGTTCTTGCTGCGCACCGCCAGCGAAACCGACCCACAAAGGCGCCTACAGTTGAAAAACTGTCAGGTTTTGCGCAGCTTCAGAACGGCAAGAAGAACGGGGACGAGGATGAAGACGAGGATGAAGACGAGGAAGGGAATGAGGATGGGGATAGAGATGGGAGCGAGGAGGATGAGGATGAGGATGAAGATGAAGATGAGGGAAAGCGACGGAGATCTCACGGGGGGAGTAAGAATCCCCGTCATCTCACCTTTTATCCGCCTGGCTGCAAAAAGATGCTGAAACACGCTAAGAATTTGCAACATCTTCACCTGATCGGCAACGACATGTGGCCTGACGAGGAGCACAAGGACTTTGGAGCGAGTTTACTTCAGCAAAGCATACAGCAGCTGCAGGACAAACAGGGCGCCTTCCTCGAACATGGTCAGTCTTGAATCTTTGCAATTTATTTTGCATTGACCGATACACCACAGGTTATTACCCACAACATATAGAAGGGATGAAACAACTTGTCAGTACTTCAGTCGTTTATCCCCTTTTCTTTCTTCCTTCTCTGAATACTTTGAAGTTATGGGACGAGATACCGGCGTGGCGTGGACACGTCAAAGATAAGGTACGGGTTATTGCCCGAAGTGGCTATGACTGCTTGCCCAAGGACTGTGACTTTGTCGAACCCGGTGATGGCTCGGGCGACGAAGACATTGGACATGGCTATGGGCAGGCTGAGTGGGACACCATTAAAGCGAAGAAGATCAAGGCCCTGTTACACAAGAGCTATTGGTTACACGGCAAAAAGTATCGCAATGATGTGCTCTCATTTTGCTCTATCTTCTATATCTTTTACTCATTTCTATGCATAGGGTGAACGCTACCTGTTTCAGAACATTGTCGTTCGAGATGCGTGCGGGTTTGTTTACTTCGGGATCTCTGAAGATGGGAACGGGAAAACCGTCAAGGCCAAGAGGAGCTGTTTGGTGAAAACCTTCCCACAGGAATTTTCTGGTACCTTCCGACGAAAACACATCGCGTTTGTTTGCACAATGGTATCTTCTTTCACCGCTTGTGAGCCTTAATGACATTGTTGCACAGTTGCAATTTGCAATCAACGAACTCGAGGAGGGTGAGCAGAAGGAATTTACCGCAGAGCACTACAGTGTCGTCTATTGGGGGACTCTAAAACTGATGGACACCATGAAGCCGTCGCAAGAAGATCGTACTAACAAGGCGTGGAGAGGCTGGTTTGAACATTTTAGGTTCGTTCCCATCTGTTCCTTTTTGGCCATCGCTAACATAGTCTCATGAAGTAACATGGGCGGCAAGCGTGAGGACCCCAGAGTTGCAAGAATGAGCCTCTAATTACCGCTACTACGCACTACAGCTGTAGTATTGCAAATATCTCATTGTGCATGTTATCTATGAATATTTCGAGTCCTTTCAGAATCGTGCAGCGGCACGAATGGTTCAGATGATTTCAGTCTGCTACGTGTCTGCAACATAGTGCTACAATATAATCTCTTTCTGCTACATAGTGCTACAAGATACTCATTTTCCACTACGTAGCACTACGTAGCGCTACGAAATTTACGCTTTTGTGCTACAACCTGCTACCATAGCACTACGTAGCTAAGACCCCTGCTACGAGTGCTACAATCGCTACGAGCGCTACGAGCGCTTCTGTAGCGCTACGTAGGACCGCGTAGGAGCGTCAGGTTTTGCTGATGTCGCCGTGCCTGATGTTATCAAAACCGCGGTGTGTATGAGCAGGTCCTAAATTCCAGGATCGCCTAACGTCCGATTGGATACTAAAGATCGCATTGTTTTTCAATGGCAAAGTACCGCCCAGGGATTGCATTCATTTGACTTATCGTGTGTTCTATCAGGAATGTATCTCATGGTGGCCATCTTCGCCATGTATCTTCTACGCCGTCGAGGACCAACTGGGCACCGTTTTCTCATCGGTGCCCTTGCAGTGATGATGGTTCTCGCAATGACTGAAATGGCTCTACAAATCGTAACCGCCACATTGTCAATGCGGTCATTGTATTCAGCGGTACACGACAACGGAGATATAAGCAAAATACAACGGGAATATCTACAGCGCATGTACATCTACCATACTCGGATTCGTGGAAGATATTCTTTTGATCACGAACAAGTCGGTAGCATGGTACAACCACTCTGATTTCTGAACTGATGATTGTTAACAGCGCTGTTACTGACAGTCTTTTGGTACACCCCGCCCCATTTATACCAATTCGATCTCGAAGTCTCACCCACAGATTTATCGCTGCTACGTTATATGGCACCCAGTTTATAGCAAACAGGTAGTAAGTCTACCTTTGTTACTGTTGATTTGCACCACTGGTTCGTGCTCTGCTTGTGTTGAGGTGCTCACTTGGCCCTCATTCTTGCTGCAGTAATTGGGTGCGTTACCGTGTATCGGAATGGCATTGCCCCGCCAGAATCACACATGGACTCCCGCATCGTTTTCGGATTTGGATTGACTACAAACCTGCTGGTGACCGGTCTCACAGTCGGGCGGATCTGGTTTACAAGACGTCATCTACAAACTGTTGGACAGGCAAATTTTATACAGAGATACAACACCGCAATAGCAATGCTGTACGTTTTCCCCGTCCAGAAATAGAAATAGATCCACTGATGATCCGCCAGGTTGGAATCTAGTGCACTGTACTGTATATGCGTTGTCATCCTCCTGATAGCTTTATCGCTCGGAAGCTCGGCGCAAACTGGTCCCACAGTCGCCCATGTGTTTTATGGATTCGGGGGACAACTGGTGGTACGCCAAGTTTGATCAAAGGCGGAGCTGGGTTGATGCAAAACTGACCACCACCATGCAGAACTTGATTCCGGCCCTGGTCTTCATCCAAGTCAGTTTCGCCAACAGAAAATATGCTGCGTCCCATGTAAAAGGGTCTCAGATGGTACATGTGTAGTCGGCTGCAAAAGGCGTATGCGACACAAATACCTCGAGGTTGAGTTTCGAAATCCAACCGTGGGAAAGATTACGTCATCTCGAGTTTTTTAAACATCTACCAACCTTGTAGGAATCGGTAGGCGCTGTAATTCTCCAGTTTGAATTCAACGAGGCCACAGGAGGTCATCGACGTCTAGATTTCTTCCGAAATGTTACTTCGCAGCTTTCGTAAAGATCGGATGATCATCCAATACTCAGATGATTTTGTCTAGCCTCGTAACCAGTTTAATGATTGCGTGTTCTTTGCCTTGGACCATTCATGTCCGCAGCCACACTCAAGGAGGACAAAGGTGGTTTTCGTTCGACGATGTTTGACGTAAGGAACGTAGTGGCTGTGTCGCCGCGTCTTTTCCTTTCATACGCATTAATTAATATTCTCAGGTGCTCGTAAACCCTTACTCAGCACTATGCTAGCCCGATTTCCATACCGCTCCCTCACGATCTTCAACGCTGGTGTAGGTGTCGGCATATTGTTAATCGGCCGTATGTTCATGTCCAGTCTTTTTAAATTCAAAAGCTGAATGTGCCGCCTCCTTCCATTTCCTTTTCTTTCCAGACTACAAGCGACATGATGACACCGGAGCAAGAGCGCGAGATATCCGAGACTGTACAAGACGGCCGCGAATTTGGTGACTCTGTTTGACAAAAGTGACAAAATGAACGCGGGCTTGACAGCCCTCAAAGTGCGTCTCAAGAGTAAATCCCTCAGCGAGACATATACTGAACTTGTTGTTGAGGCTGAACAAAAACTCAAGTTCGCGGAGTGGATCAAAACGAATGCCCGATTGAGGGAGGAAAACACCAGGTTGCAAAAAAAAAACACCAGGTTGCAAAAGGAATTGGAGGAACTGCGCAAAGGTAGATCAGGAAATGGGTCATCGGATGAGCATGGAGAGCCTCTGTTCTGACAGCTTGCGTTATGTGCATTCGCTATTTTCTTCTTCGAAGTTTGTACCGTTCTTGAGCTTGGGAGCTATTGTTGTAATGTCAGATTCGCGTGTCTTCTTTGTTGAACCCTTTGACTCACGGTGTTGTGACGCACAATTTCGTATTTAATCAGAGCGTCGCGTTTCTGATAGACGCTTGCAGTTCTAAATCGACAGCTCCCGAGGCTGCGCTTGACCCGCGAATCCGAGCCAGCTGTTTGCACCGCCGTCCTCGATTCATTTGCTACAACGTTTAAAAAATACACGGATTTGCAAGCCGAGGAACAAGATTAGTAGCAATACATTGAGATTCACATTAGTCCGGTCCATACCCAAAGCCACCTACTTATACCCCAAGTCGCCAGCGCCACACCTCGTCCGCGCCACCCGCCCACAGCGCCATCCCGGGCCCCGCATCGACGATCTGCAGCGCCGTGAGCG
The DNA here is from genome assembly GCA_029281795.1 of Mycena crocata. Classification (NCBI taxonomy): domain Eukaryota; kingdom Fungi; phylum Basidiomycota; class Agaricomycetes; order Agaricales; family Mycenaceae; genus Mycena; species Mycena crocata. Next base: position 299,180 of record JARJCP010000092.1, on the reverse strand, counting down.
GCGCTTTAAAGCGCGTCGCGAAGGGATTTCGCGGCGGGTACGTCAATTTATCGTTCCGCGTCGAATCGTATAGGGACATCCGCGGCGGATGATGTGCTGAGGGGCGCGTAGTTGCATTCGGGGGCACGAGCGGTGCCCCGTTCCCTAGGTCCCACCCGCGGAGCCGATGGTCCTCGCCGGCCGCGAACACAAACCGCTCGTCAGGGTCTAGCGCGATGCCCTGAGCGCTGGGTCAGAAAAGGAGAGAAAAAATAAAGCGGAAAGTAAAATGGAATAAAATGAGCAATGAGCATGTACTCACAAGCCGATGCGAGACAGAGTTGACGTGTCCCGCGTAGGAGACAACCGGCGTTGCACCCGCACGCACGAAGCGCAAGTCGAAGGTGCCTAGCTGGAAGCATCATATGTATGGGAACTTAGTTGAGCTGGGGCAACATACTCGGCCGTCCATATACGCCACGACGAGCTCCCGCCCTTCGCGTATGGGCTGCAGGAAAACCACTGAGCTTCGCGCGGCACCGTTCCGCGTGCTGCCAGTATTCCAGCTGGTGGTGGCCTCGCACAAAGTCTCTGGGTGCATTTTGTTGTTCGTGTTAACGCGTGTGTCGAAGCGCAGCACGCCACCTGCTCGTGTACCCGCGTATACGAGCGTCTGTGGTAAGGTGAAGTCGCTGGGCTGTGAGGAAGAAAGATGAAATTTACCTCGCGCTGCGCGACGGCAAACACGTCGCTTCCGGTGTCGAGCGTCCGCACGGGCGGCGCGGCGTCGATGTCGCTCAGCAACACGGCCTTGCGCGCGGCGCCAAGCACCAGCGCGCTCCCCTGCAGGCTCGCGGCGCGCACGTCGCGCACGGCGCTGAGACTGAGGAGATAAGTCCGCCTATGTATTATATTTCGTAGGAAGAGGGACAAAAAACGAATGCAGCAGCACACACCCCGGTACGTCCCCGTCCTGCACACAAATCTTCGTCGCGGGCCCAAAACACACCGCGACGCAACGCGTTCCCGTTATGCAGAGCGCGGATATCTGAGGAAGGACTCGGAAATATTTTCAGAACAAAATTCACCATGCGCACCTCGGATTCGGGATGCAGACACAGTTCTGCCGTCCATGGGGTCCATCGCTCCTCGTCGGCATCCTCATGCGCACTGTGTTGGCCGCCCTCGGGGTGCTCCCAGTCCGATGACGAAGACGACGGAGAAGAACGACTGTAAAGCCATCCCCTAGCGTCGCCCAGGAATTGGCGCGCGAGGCCGTCGGGTGTGGTGGTCGTCTATGACTGGATTAGGGATTCCCACTGTGGAACTCTGCGAGAGAGAAGATGCTCACCCGCATCGCACAAACGGTTGCCCCTGCTCCGCCACCGACAGGCCACCGCACGCGTTCCGAGTGTCCATGTTGCGTGCCAGCGAGACGTTCATGCAGCAGCGACCTTTGAAAGCACCAGAGTATTGAAATTCAAGACAAAACGTAGGACAGGGAAGACCGACGCACTGGGCTGTACGCACGCATGCCGCACTTGTACTACCGCTGCTCCATAGCAAAGGCCGCCGCCGCGACGCAGTCAGGTCACTCGTACTGGCAATTTTCACATGTTGCTCGTTCGTCCGCGCCGTATGAGAGGGCACAGCTGGATGTAAATTTGAAGATGCGTGTGATTGCGACGCAGGCCGCGACGCGAGTGGAAAGTAGCGGTTGCGTTCCACGTCAAAGTAAAGCCCAGGCAAGTCGCGCGGCATGAAAGGCGGCTCCACGCTTCAAGTGCGACTTGAATGGCGGGAATCCACAAGTTCAGAGGCGCTCCACAACTTGTTTTGCCTTCCGCCTACTATCATAGCTTGTTTTCGTTCACCACTACCCTGTTGACAAGCAACCGCCTTGCAGGCTCGCTTTGCAAACTTACCGTGCATACTCGCTCATGGAGGCCATCGGACTTATTGCTAGCATAGCTGCACTCTTGGAGCTGGGGAAAAAGCTGCGTGAGACCGCTTTAACGTTGGTGGGTAAGGTATGCCTTTTCGAGCCCGCCTTCAGTCCCGTTTGCGCCCTAATTGATTCTACGGCCTGGTTGTGTAACAGCTCCCAGATACAGACACCAAGATAGGTAACATTGTACCTTCGATCATCTGCGATCTGGAGGCTATCCAGGATTGCCTTGCGATGAACGGTGATAAAATCACCAGCGAAACCGGGAAGGAACTGCGTGACGCATGCTCTCAGCTAGAACTGTACGAGACCGGAGCGCGCACCCCTTGTGGTTTTACTGGAATCTAATAATCTACCACCAGAGCCCTTGCGGGCTGTCTCGATAAATGCTTGGTACTGCTCGCCGGAGTTGACAACAAAAAGGCGCGCTTCATGGCCCTTTTACGCGGTCAAACAACAGCCGACGTGCTGAAAAATATGCAACATATTCAGAATGCTGTTACCGATCTCAGAGGAAGATTTTCCGTATGTTACTGTTTCTTGTCTTAAACCCTCGAATGCTCACTAAGACGCGACTATAATAAGATGAAAGGTCTGATGCGTATTGAACTAGCTGTTACACGTTCTAGTGCCTTGAACAAGCAGTTCCGTGCAGAAATGAACCAACGGCTGGACTTCATAGAAGACCATCTGAAACTGCGCATATCCAAAGCAGAGGCAGACCCGCACTACGCAAACACTCTTGTTGGTCTTGCCCGAATGTCTGGGACTACAATGCAGACATCGTTAGAGAGAGCCTCCAGAGTGCGTTATAGTTTTTGGCATTATTCAGCTCATTTAAGGATGACGACTTGTCAGGACCTACAACAATCTACGTCTGGGATAGAATCCCAATACTTGCGGATGAAGATCCAGACGCTTCAGGATGCACTGAGGCAATATTCGCCGGTGCCAGCTCGTACGGACGAAGTCGACACAGAAATCGTCTGCGGTACTACTCATCAATATGCGATCGATGATCCTGCAGACCAGATAGAGGACGTCATCTCGGGGTCGATATCACTTCTTCGTGCTCTGCGCTCTCCGGATAAGGCACAAATTCCTTTCCTCAGAACTCTGGACGGTCTCGAGGATCTTTGCAAGCAAATGCTCGACTTGGGAATGTATGAGGATGCGCGACAAACGTACTCCCAGATTGTTCGCATGTATCAAGCCGCCATTCAGGACGATGAGATGTCGCCGCCTTCAGAGACCGATGCACGACTCGCGCGCGCAATCATCGGTCTCTGCGCCGCTCTCAGTCGCCTCGGGTGTGCCAAAGATGCTTTGGAGCACATTCAGGGCGCTGTGGACATCTTCCTATATCTATCCCAGCACGACCCTGCATACAAGGCGGGACTCAGCGTCGCCCTCAATAACATGGCAAATTACAGCCGTGACGCAGGCGTGGTCATGTCTGCGTTGGGCATAATAGATCAAGCAATTGCACTTCGCGAGCAACTAGCGGCCTCTACACCGGAGGTATACAAGCCAGATCTCGCGGCTTCGTTGCTCAATGCGTCCACCTGCTACAGCAAAGTGCCGTACCTCCATCAGAATGCCCTCGATTTCGCTGAACGTGCTGTGGCGATTACGCGGGATCTGACCCGTGATAATCCGAGGCGGTTCTCACCTCATCTTGGGGCAGCGCTGCATAACCGTGCGAATCGACGCGTCGCGCTGTGGCAGAATGAGCGTGCGTACGAAGATATCAAAGAGGCCATAGAAATCCGCCGGGTGCTCGCGGGTTTGCGTCCAGATGTTTATGGAGGCGGTCTCATTCGTTCGTTGGCAGTCGCGAAGGTCTTGGCTAGGCGGTGCCACGATCTAACAGCAGAGGCGGTCTATCAGGACGAGCTTCAGCGTTTGTGCAAACACAGTCCGGATTACGATGATATTCCTATCAATCCCGTACCGTCATTATCATCCAGTCCCTATATCGGCCAGCGCTATAGATCCAAAATTCGGTTTCATGGCAGTGGAAATTTGGCTACACCTTATCTGCTGGCGACTGCCAATACTTGTATCGATCAGATTTTATCTCCTGGTGTGCTCCACCACCGGCTCCGTAACGCCCGCGACATCCGGCATCCAGTTTCTCATCCACGCCATCCAGACAGTCGCCGCATCATCCCCGCCCCACCAGCTGCCGCCCCACCAGCCGCACCCACATATGCACCAGTCGTACCCACATCAATACAAGTGCATAGTACCCACTGAACGCAGCGGAGACCTTCTTTCATAAGCTCACGAGCCCGATGCACCTGCCCACATTAACGCGGCCTTGGCCTCTCCACGCAACACCAACGGATGTCAAACGCAAAGCCCCATATCCTTATGGGTTCTTCGATGTATCTGGTAACCTGAAACTCATTGTTTTAACCTTTTTTCAACGAAAGTGGAAGGCTCTCAACGCACCCGGCTCTGAGCTTCATGGCACCAGGAGCGAACCGCATTGTAAACCCATATTGATTGCTGCACAACCGAATACTGTACGCTTTTTATAAGGATAATAAAACCATCGTCTCTATGTCATTGTTCAACTTTCGTTCAACCTGGGTCCTGGGCACGGTCGGTCTCTCAGGCTGTCGAAACCGAACCATTCCTGCCCGCGCTTCCAACTGACAAAGAGAGGCTGTGATCAATGCCAAGTAGCAGAGAGTGTCAGGATATGAGAGATTGAACAGCTTGAGTATTAATTTGAAGATGTGGTTGAAAAAGTGTGGTGAATGATGCCATCAGCGGAGAACCAATCGGAGATTAATCAGTTTGATGCCGTCGATAGCTGTATTCCTTTGGAATTCCTTCTTCATCGACCATGAGCGATTCACTCACTTCTACCCGCGTCAACTCTGCTCTCCTTCCGCGATATACCGGTAAGAATGTCAGACTCCTTTGTCGGCCCTTGAAGGCGCGTCCAATTTAGTCAAATCGGTAAATCGCGCCTGAACGCGTCTCCGCTAGTAGTTCATGGGCGAAACCGCGACGGTTGCTGCTTCCGATGGGGGAGAAGTCACCGTCACGTTACGTAGTGTGAGTCTTTCACGCGTGTTCATTGCTTTTCACCGGCCTTAGATGCGCGTAGAACACGCACATGGCCCCGGGCGAATACTACGAGGTCATCGGGAGCGTGGTCAATCCCACCACGATCAAGATGTATGGATGCCTGGCAATGGGGCCCAGTCTCGGTGCGCTTCGCTGAGTATCAATATTTAATATACTAACCCTCATTCAGACATGAAGCTCGTCGACGATACCGTCAAACTCATACACGACTCGCGATTTTACGGAAAGTTGTTCGCTGGCGTACCGTAATAAGGCAGATATCGTGCCGCAAGATTCTCTGTACCATCATGCTGCTTTTCCGTTTAAATATTCGGGGTTTCTGTATTCAAGCTTTGTAGCGATGCTAATTGTATTTTAATCTGCAGCTGGGGAATGACAGTTGAATCAGAAATTTGACTGTGCGATGCGTCTCTGGGAAAAGTAAATCGTCACTCGGTATACTAGAAAGCGCGGCAGTACCTCCGAACAAAATTCAAACACGTTAAGTAATTAATCGCACAATCATAATGTTACACCCCACGTCTAAATATCCTAACATTTGCTTCATTACCCCAAACCACTCAGCCCTTCCTCTTCTCGGGCTCAGAATCCAGGTCCTTTTCCAGTAACTCTGTCTCCACCTTCTTAACCAGCGTCTTCAGCTCCTTCTTCAACTCGGCGTAGTCGCTCCGCAGTTCCTTCTTCAGAAGCACCAGCTCCTGCTTGGCGTCGTCCAAGTCGCTCTTGACCTCGTCCTTGAACGCACCGAGCGCCTGCCTGGTGTCGTTCTAGCAAATAAAATGTGAGTCCTCCGACTGGATATTTGCGTGGCAACAGATAAGATGAATCCAAATTGGCGAATTGAACCAACCTGATTCTCGAGCAACCGCTCGAAGCCCGCGTTCGTGAGGAGCGCGAGCTGGTCCGCCTTAGACATCATATATATCGGCGGATGCGCGACAGGCGGACGGGGCTTCGCGTCGACTTTCTCGCGTATGAGCAGAGGCCCCGCAGTGCGGACCTGCTGTTGCTGCTCGGATTTGCGAGTATGCGCCGCGGTTTTCACAGCCTCACTGACGCTCGTGGGGGCGGCCTCATACTTCTCAGCCACGGTGGCAGGCTCGGGCGAAGCCTTGCGCCCCCGGGAGATTGCAACAATTCCGAGGACGCTGGTCACTAAAAGAGCGACGCCGGTGGCGGCAGTCGCGGCAGTGCGGCGCGCGAGAGGCGTAGGGAGCATGCGCTCTATGGAGGCAGATATCCTGCTCGTAAAGGGTGCGGCACTTGCAAGCATGCGCGTGAGGGGGGTCGTGGCCATTGTCGTCGTCGTGTTGTCGTAAAAGGTATGTTGAACCCCAGGAGAGCGTGAGTGGGACGTTGCGAGGAAAGAAGTGAGAGTTGTAGTAGAGGAGACTTGGAAGAGAGGGCAGAGGTCGTGGTCAAGAAGAACTTAATGTAAGCAGCAGCCTTGTCGATGGTTGCCAGTCGGTTGAAAGAAATATTCAGGTTAGCACCCGTCCGACGCCAATTGTAACTTCGTCGTCGTCAAATGCATGAATGAATGCCTTACATTGACTCGTGGTCAACGTCGAGGTCAAGTGGGCTGTGGCTGCCCGGACTGGCTGGTTGAATGGAAGGAAGGAAGCGAGATCGGCGATGATCGACGGACGATCTTGGCATAGCCAGGGGCAAGAGGGGGCAAGTTCAACCTGTTGATCTGCTCTCCAAATCCAACTGCGTACCTGGAGGTGAGTGCCGGACGTCCACCATAAGTTTTTTGAAAGAATTATTAGACTTGAAGGCCGCTGCACAATTTATTAACATTTATCATTCCGTTATTTCTCACCGTGACCATCAACAATGCAGAACGGTGCTATGTAGTTGGGATATTGATCGACGGATAATTTGAAGGCAGGATCGACGAAGGAGGTTTTTTTCCAGATCTGCAACGGTGTTTATCTTTACGTTTTTGTCAACCGCGTCCACGGCGGTGCGTGCGCGTGTTTAAGATCTGCTTCCAATTTGGAGAGAGTGAATTGACCATACTGAATGGTCGGGAGCTCGAGGTTGTGGACGAGTGACAGTTTTGCATTCAGAAGAAGGTTGTAAATGTGTCCACAACCTGTATATTAGGCATGTGAAATTCCTCGTTGAAGAAAAAAAAAAAGAATGGCTCAAATCGCAGTCCTTTTGGGAATTTAATCCTGGAACACCCGTGCAGGGTACCTGATTTGAGGGTTGTTATTTCTTTGTTATCACTAACTTGCAAGACGAATTTGGAGGCAGCACATTCGATGGCTCCAGTACTCGTGGTGAATCATATCTTGGATTCTTGGATAGACGATCGTTTATCCTTGATACTTCTCGGAATACTTCCGTGGGGAAGAAATTTGAAGACGTCCACGTGGAGAAGGCTTTTGGATGCGTAACGTGGAAGATGCTGGTGATGGGGGAAATTTTCATTCGCGAAGGTGAGTTTTTTGATAATGGTGTGAGATGTTTTGCTGCCGTGCCAAGTTGCAAGCCTGGGGGTTTGTGCTGAGATACGGACTGGAAGCTATTCAGTAAACGAGCATCACCGACTACTCGGAGCTCGAGCATCACCGACTACTCGGAGCTGGGACGGATGACGGATGAGCTCGGAAGATGCGAAACAACTCGGCCAGCTCGGTCGGAGAAACCCGGTGTTGACTCGACGGAAACTTGGAAGGAGAGCCGGATTGGGACCGGATTGATGGGAGACTGTAATCGGTGATGCAGTGATGACGATGGGTGATGGGTTTACGTGATACCGTCTTCTCCCGCTCCCTTTTTTTGCACCCTCAACTTGGTTCTATGTGGAACGCTGCGATCCGAAAACTGGGTGAGGTGAGTTTGATAAAGGCAGGGCGAATAACTGGTCACCGGTTGGTGCAAGTGAACGAGAAAACGCCGCAGATGGCGACCGTCGATATAAGTTTAACTCGTTCGAACTCGGAAAATTGGTGATCATGCGTGATTATTTAGCACTGTACTTTGGCTGAGTGGATCAATAACCTTGAGCGAGCATTGGCTGGGCCGCAGCAGGCGATTAAAACGAAAATTGACAGTAGAAAGGTCCACCGCACTGGACTGAGAGGATAGGTGGCGGCTTGACGTCAAGGGATGCCTCGTGCTGATATATACGGGATATCGCCTTGGGAGTAGCTTTTTGCTTGTTTGTGTGCCTGCGGAGATGCGCATGCGGCGTGCGAATGCGTGATTTCGCGGTGCAGACTGGTTCGGTGGGGAATAAATTCGTTCTGTGCATTCTCCATGTCATGGATGTTGCCATCCGCGGTATTATAAGACAATGACTGAGCAGCGAGCTGCGTTTCCGATCCTGAGCGAAATTGGAAACATGTTGTGCATTTGATTTTGGCGCCGGCCGTGACAACCAAACTGGGTCGATTTCTCACCTATAGGTGCCGTGAAATATTATGGCGACCACCGCCTGCTCCCGACCCCCACCGCCGCACAACCACCCCCGCCGCTCCAGGATGAAGAAGCGCCGCCTATCCTTCCAGGCAATATTCGCCCGGGAGGTCCAGGTCGAAACCAGAACCAATGCCAGCCCGGGGAACAGGAACTACAAGACCCTGCCACGCTCGTTTGCAGGATACGCGCACGAGTACGCGGCCACCGCGAGCGCGTACTACGACCAAGGGGACGCCGTGTCGGCCACCTACTATGATGCACCATCGGCAGACACGCTATCTGTACCGACGGCGATGAGTCCAAACGAGTCCTTTCTTCTCGATGACGATCCGTTCGCGGACCTTACTGGGGGCCCGTTATTTCTCGTGGACGCGCCAGGGGACCAGATTGGCTCACCAGGGTCTTCGATGAGCTCGCCAACCTCGCCATCGTCGTCTCCGGAGCCTGTGGCAGTCCCATTACCGCCAGTACCGCAGCCACCCCCCGTGTCGCGCACTGTATCGTCCCAGGCGATCCCTGCGTACCAGAAGCCCGCGTTCAAGCCGCGCCCGTCGCTCCCCTCATTGCACACGCTCGCACAGATGAATCTCGTCGTTCCGCACAAGGTTCGCCGCGAGCTTTTTTACGTGCGCTGCCGCTGACTTCTGTTCTCTGATTTTTTTCTTTTGCGTTCTTCTCTGGCGGCCCTTCTTCGATTCGCTTCGATGCTCTGCTTTTCATATAACTGCACCTAGGTCCGCCGTGGCCGCGTCGGCGCAGGCCTCCCGTACGAGCCGTGGGACCTTGATACGGACTCGCTCACTCAGAGCCCCGCGAGCGCCTCATCCGACGTATCTGTATCTGCCAATACAGGCCTGCCTGTCGGCACGTCGCCTCCCGCACTATCCCCGCCTCCGGAGTCAGCCTTGACGCCAGAGACTTCTATACCACCACCTACACCCATACCAACAGTAATAGCAACGATGCCGATACCAACTTCCCCCATGCCAATACCGACATCGATAACTACGACTTCCGTGGAGCCAGCAGCGGCAGCGTCGACAACACCAACGCCCATGTCTGTGCTATCCACGACGCCTACGCCGGCGGCAAAGTCGGACACTTTGGACACTTTTCTTGATTTATCCAACGACGATGAGCCTCTCGTTCGTGTCTTTCATATTTTTCCCCTCAGAGGAGTAACGTATTTTTACAGCTACTCCAACTTCCCGCCTCCGCCACACATTCCTCGCCTCCTTCCCGCTCACCATCCTACAAAACTTCTTCCTCCTCACCTTCCTATAAATCCGCACCCTCCCCCGCTTCTCCACCGAATAAGGCCGCGGCAAGCCTTGCGCTCGATCCATTAAAGGTCAGCGTCGAGTTCGCACTCTCCCACGCCTCGCAACCAGCGCCCCCCACCGCGCCACAGATCCTCTCCCCCCTTGCGCTGCACAAGCCCCTCCCCACGCTGCGCAGCCCCTCGCCCCCTCTCAAGGTCCCCACGCCCCCACCAAAAAGCCCCCGCACCCGCACACTTAGTCTATCAAGCGTGCACAGTCCGTCCGCACATGCGCGCGGGGACTCTCAGGTACAAGCCCACGACTCGGCGTACACAAGCATACCGCATGTGCACGCGGATTCCAGCACGATCCTCATGTCGGTGCCGCACGCCCGTCCGAGCCTGGACTTCGCGGTGGAGTCGGTCCGGACGGACTTCGCCGTGGTATCTGAGTCGCCGGACCGGGATCCGGGGGTGGTTATTGACGACGCCACCAATGTAACTGGGACGAACGGGACGAAATCGGAGACGGAAACGAACGCGACGGTCTCGTTACAAAATTTGAATGATGATGGAATCGACGACAATATGGCGGAGGACCGCAGCGAAAACGAGGATGACTTTGCGCAAGTGTTGGACTCGGCTTTTGCACAGATTCAAGAGCGGATCTCGCCTGCTGCTACTGCTGCCGAGGACCAGTTTGCGCGCAGCCAGAACGAAAGCGGAATGTTGGAGGAGAGCGAGCTGTATATGAATTATGACGACGACGAGGGAAACGACCCGGATGTGAGTAACGACAACCAAAATGTGAGTGATGCCAGCTTTGCGCAAGTTGTCAATGCTAAAGATGTACGATGACCAGGACGTCCCCGATGACCTCACGCAAGACCCTGCATTTGCGCAGAATGCAACGGACGACGACGTTTCCGGCGGGTATGCCGCGTTCGCTGCGCTCGCGTTCCCATCAACCGCGGAGGACGCTGGAATATCGCCGGCGGCGCTGCAGCGGAGTTTGTCGAGAAGGCGGAGCGTGGTGGGCGAGACGGATGTGTCGGGAAGTGGATCGATCGGAGGAGAGGATGTTGAGAGGTCCTCCCACACACACGCACACTCGGGGTCCTCATCCTCATCCTGCTCGTCATCCTCATCCAAGGACAAGGACACAGTCCGTCGCCGCCGCTTCCGCAAATCATCGCTCTTCGGCGATGTCCTCCGTTTCGCGCCTGCGTCGCCCAATGCCCCCAGCGCACCATGGGGGCCCGCTGGGGAGGAGGGTGTACGTGTGGAGGGGCTGGGGCTCGGTCTCGAGCGCGTGTCGGTGTTGGGACTGGAGCGTGTGGGGGATCCGGATACCGTGTTCGAGCAAGTTGACGAAGCCTTCGAGCGCGCCGTGGACGGGACGTACGATGAGATGGTCATGGATGACCTTTCGCTCGCGGACCAGCTCTCGCTCGACGACGTCGCATTCAACCGTACAAGCGCGTTCTCGACTGTCAACGACTCAGGGCACGAGGCCCTTTCGCCGGACTACGCCAGCCAGGCCTTCGTACCTGACTACACGGGTGTCGCGTATGATCACTCCGGTGGCATCACGTTCCCTGCGGCATACGATCCGTACGCCTCGCCCAAGTCGCAGTACTTTCCCTCTTCCTCACATTATGCCGCCTCGTCTTCGCCATACTCGACCCCGTATGCGACCTCGTCCGACGCCCACTCCTCGGCATCGTTGTCCTCGGAACAGGAGAGCCGCGACTACGACTTTGGATGGCTCCCCGGCGAACGACTCTCTGCGTCCGCATCCGCATCCTCCTCCGCCTCTGTGTCCGCGTTCAACTCGGATTATGAATCGGAGGATGCGCCTCCGCGCGCAACCGCGCCACCGCCAACACCAGTGTCCGCCGTGAGCCCCTTGATGTATTCGGACGATGAGCTCGCGTTCGAACCTGGGACACTAGCCCCGGCATTTGTGTTCCCGCCTCGGGACAATGGCGACGAATTTGAGCCCGGGACGTCCGCCGGGACCATCCGCGCTAGCGCGCAGCGGCCGCGGTCGGCCATACGCGATAGCCAATACTGGGAAACGGGGGAAGGGGCGCCGGTTGATGCGAGTGGTTGGGGGGGTGGTGGAGCAAGTGGAAGTGGAAGTGGATTCAGCAGAGGTGGAGGGGGGCGGGAGCGTGCACGCTCGACAGGCCGTGGCGGTGGGGATGAGGGGTACGGGAGCTATAACGGCGGGGGTGGATGGGCCGGCAGGGGTAATGATGGCGACGACCGGCGCGATGGCTACGGGCGTAAGTCATCGTTTTCAACGCCGTCCTCGTCGTCCAGTTCGGAAGATGAGGAGGAAGACGACGACGACGACGAGGATTATGGTGAGCCTTCGGCAGTGCCGCCGATGCCGTCGGCTGGCAAAGGAGCCGCGCCAGCCGACGGATCAGACGACGACATTCCCTTGGCACAGCGTATCCCTTCGGCGCTCGTGGCTCAGCGCACAATCCGTCGCAAAGTACGAGAGGAACGCGACCAACGGCGCAAAGAGCGGGAGCAACGGCGCGCACACCGTGGAGAAGCCGGTGATGAGACACGCAGCCGGCAGACGACGCTGCGGCCCGCAGGTGCCGGCGACGTGAAAGCATCGCTCGAAGTTGCATCGAGCTCCCGTGAGGCCGCCCGTCAGGCAGAAGCATCACAAGCCCGCTCACGCCAGCGCACACAAACACTCCCGGGTAACGGCACCCAAAATGCCGCAGTCGACGACCTAACGAAAAGGCTGCAGAGCATGCAAAGCTCGCAAGTGGAGCGCCAACGCGCGCTGACAATCAACACGGCTGCCACCGCCGCGGAGTCTGGGAGACGCGAGCGCATGTTATCACCTTCCCCAGTCCGCGTGCCCGAGCCTGTGTCGCCGCCCACTCGCCATCAGCCGCTTCCAGAGCGTGGTCTTCGTGCTCAACGTTCTTTCCACCGCCCCTCGACTGCAGGAGCACCGCAACGCGACGATGTGCCCCTCCCCGCTGATGCAGAGTCGCGCGTCCGACGCAGCGCCACTACACGCCGGGCTGCCGATGACTCGCGCCTGCACCAGAGCGAGGCGCATCAGGGTGCGAAGGCGCGTGCGCTGACCATGCCCGCCTTCCTTTCGGACCCGCCGCCAACACCACCGCCTGCGCCTCCGCCGGGTAAACTTACCAAGGCGCCGCCCGATGGACGTGTCTCCAGACCATCAGGCGAGATGCGTGTCTCCGCAGATGGTTTCGCCACACCTCCACAGGCCCACCGGCACGCAGCCTCCAAGTCGCAGGGCACCCTCACCCGTGTCTTCATCGGCGACATGCAGCGTTTCAACATGGTAGACATCGGTCCAACGACTAGCGCGAAGCATGTTCTCACCATGGTGGAGGAGCAGGGCGCTCTGAAGGGTTGGGTGGGCACCGGCGGCTGGATGGTGTGGGAGATTGCGCAGGACTTTGGGATGGGTGAGTGCATCGGGCTTCCTGTCTGTAACTGGTGCTGACGGCATTGGCGTCTTAGAGCGACCGATTAGGAGCTTTGAGCTTCTGGCGGACGTCCAGGCGTCGTGGAATAAGGACAAGATGGTGAACACGTTTGTGATCAAGCTGACGCCGCTGGCTCCGATTCTGAGTCGTTCTGTACGTGTTTTCCGCCTGCGTCTAGAAGGAGAAGCTGACCGGCCGCTTGCAGAACATTCCCAAAAGCTCGCCGATGTTCTCTGGCTACGTCGAGTGGGAGATTAAACGTGGAAAGTGGACGAAGCGGTACCTCAGACTTCGGGAGCACAGCCTGTGGCTGTCGAAGCGGGAGAATGTAAGTTGAATTACCGGCCTATCTGATAAATCTTAATGACGGGATCATAGGGCAAGGACGAAGTATTCCTCTGTTCACTATCCAACTTCGACGCCTACAACGTCACCCGTCTGCACAAGGCTCCCAAGCCATACGTTTTCGCCGTCAAGTCCACAGACAACCTTTCCTTTTTCGAAAACACCGCAGACTATCTCCACATCTTCTCGTGCAACCCCAAGGACGGCGAAAAGTGGACGGAGAAGATCCTTTTAGCCCGCGTACGTTTCAGCCTATCCATCATCCGATGTCCATGCTGACTAGGAAATCATAGTCCTATGTTCTGCACCAAGAACGCAACGTCCTCTTCAACCCGAAATCGGCCGGGGGCAATGCGTCGGCTGGTGGGCTCTCCCGTGCCAATACTCGCAAAACCTCCACGTCGACCCCTCAGCGCACCGCGCAGCAGCCTCTCGTCACAGTTGCACCACTCTTGGTCACTCCGGATCGCAACGACGTCTTTGCCCCAGGCTCGCTGTTGCACCAGTGAACACTCTTTTTGTATTCATTTCCCTTCTCGATCGACATTCCTTCCGATGTCTCTTTTCCTTCATTCTTTTTCTTTTTCTTTTTCTTTTTCTCCAGTGGCCATAATTTATCTCTCCGTGCGGAGCCCTGTTGTATCACTTGCGTGCTCCTTGTTCCTTGTATCCCCTATAAATAATCCCGAGGCGATATACATAGTAATCATAGACAGTACGAGGAGATGTAGCAAAAACAGAATCAACTGACCTGCAAGGAAATGGAAACCAAATTGCGGAACGCTTGGTTTTCCTTATAGACTGGAGAGTGTAGAGTGTACATTTTGTAACCAAAACCTGGATTCCGGAGTTAAGCATGGGGGAAACTTGCAGCTATGTACTGAGTAAGTGGAGATGCCCTAACACAAATTAGTTACCGAACGAGAATCCACGGTTTGCGTTTGGAGTTTCCGTCGCCGGAGACGTGACGACGAACACCTTTCGGTGGCTCCCTTTCGACGGCTCCCGAAATTCAATGGGTCGTTGCGCGTCTATGGCTGCGGAGGAAGTGATTTCCATCCCCATACATCCCGGGCCTCGTTTGCGGGTACTGGCCAGACCCGGTCTTCCCCGCATTTTTGCGAATGAGATAATTTAAAAAAAAACCTCCTGCAACGGTCGTAAACGTCCGATGGAATGGATGGTCCGAGGAATGCATCAGTACTAGTCTCGGTGGTGGGTGCGCGTCTGTGCGGCGGGAGTTGACGGAAGGGACGCGTGGGATTCCGGCAGGTCACTGTGACAGTAAATTTCGCGTCGCTCCAGTTGAAACTTGACGCAAATTTGGCGTAAAACCAGCATCCCCACTCTTCTTCTCTTACCACCATGTCTCTCCCTCAGCCTGTCCCCCCGTCCTGGAAGGTATACTATCTCCCTACTCTCGTCTTTCCCTGCTCATCTCTTTTTTTTTCTCGCCTAGGATCTTGGAAAATCCTCCACGGATTTACTGCAGAAGGACTACCCCTTCCAGGGTTACGCGCTCGAGGTCAAGACCAAGACCAGCTCTGGCGTAGCCTTCAAAGTGGCGGGGAGCCGTCTGGCACACTCGAACCAGATTGTCGGCGACTTGGAGAACAAGTTCGCGGAGAAGAAGTATGGCCTCACCGTCACCAACACCTGGACGACCGCGAACGTCCTGAAGACCCAGTTTGAGGTCGACAACCAGATTGCTAAGGGCGTCAAGCTCGACCTCACCGCCTCGCTTGCCCCGAACAAGGGCGGCAACAAGACCGCCGTCCTCAACGCGGCGTACAAGCAGTCCGGCTTCCACTCGCGCGCGGTGCTTGACGTGCTCAAGGTTCCTACTTTCTTGTTCTTTCTTATCGTATGTTTCCTGACGACGAGCTCCAGGGCCCCACCTTCACCGCGGACACTGTCATCGGACGCGACGGGTTCCTCGTTGGCGCCGAGGCCGCGTATAACGTCACTGAGGGTCGCATCAGCCGCTATGCACTCGCCGCGGGCTTCAATGCGCCCGAGTATGCTGTTACCGTGCACGCGCTGAACGACCTCAAGTCCTTCTCCGCGAGCTACTACCACCGCGTCAGTGCTGATGTAGAGGCCGGTGCCAAGGCGGTCTACGACCCCAAGCTCACCAACGGCGGTGTCTCTATCGAGGTCGGCACCAAGACGTTCGTTTCTTCGATTTCTTTTCAGCTATCACGGCTCACCGCGTTGTAGGTACCTCGACTCTGCGGCTTTTGTCAAGGCCAAGATCAACAACTCGGGTGTCCTCGCTCTCGGTACGCGGATTTATCCGACTAATTTTTTGTTGAAGAAAGAAAATTCTAACAGGTGCTGCAGGATACACGCAGTCCCTCCGCCCGGGTCTCAAAGCCTCCTTCGGTCTTGCCGTCGACACACAAAAACTTAACGAAGCGGCCCCCACCGCGCCGGCACACAAGGTTAGTTGATTTCTCATCTCTTACGACCGAAAGTTAACTCTCCCCAGGTTGGCATGAGCCTCGTCTTCGAGTCATGAACACCAACACCGGATGGCGGGTCCAAGCATAACCACTATAATGTCTTATACCTGCTCTTAGCTAGATTGCTTGCAATCCACTTTCTCATAAAATAAGCCTTGTACACACAAAGACGCGCCAACGGTTCTATACATTCAGGTTTCGGTTCGTTCAGAGATGTTTGTAGACGGGTACAGTAAATCGAAATCGATAGGGGATTGAATTTAGGCGCTGCGGTCGGCCTTGCCGAGCACTGTGCATGGTAACAAATTTAAATTAGACACATCGCGACAAAGCGGAAGGCAGGAGCGGCGCACCCTGATCATACGCGATCTCGCTATAGTCCGTTCCCTGTATCTCGACGGCGATGCCGACGAGCGAGCGGCGCAGGGCGTCCTTGGACGACGCTGCCACCATCTTCGCCTTGATCTTCGCATCGTCGGGGGCCCTGATGTCGCGGTCAGTAAATAAAGGCGAGTAGCACCCAGAGGGTGTCCACGCACCATGAGTAGAAAACGATCTTGTTCCTTATCCCGCCGCCCTCCTTCTCAAACTCAAGGTCGTACACGGCCCACCGGCACTCAGCCTCGGGCAGGTCCGCGATAAAGTCTTCGTAGTTCTGGGACTCGCTCGTCTTGAGGACGACGATCTCTGTGTTGTCCTTGTTCAGGCCGAAGATAATGTACTTTGACTTCTTCTTCAGCTTGAGCTGCTGGAACTGCTCGAGACAGTCGGGGTTCACCGCGACGCCGGAACTCTGTGGGTCGTGTCAGCCGCGCGGGAGCAGCAGCGCAAGCGCAGGGAACTTGCCATGGTCGTGTGGATGTGGAGGAGAAGGTATGTGTGGCTGTGGTATCAACGGCAATATATACACAACCAATACCTGATCGATTAACGCGGCCAGACTCCTAATATTAGATACGCTGCTGCGTCTGCTACGCAAAAACATCATCCAGCCACCGCTCGTAGTCGTACTCGGCCTCCCCTACCGCGTTCTGCGCCCGCGGCATCACTTCGCTCAGATACTCAATCGACGGCGCAGGTAGGTGGTGCATCCGCAGGTCCAGCTCCGTCACGAACGGCTGCGCCGAGTGTCAGAATCAGTCATCATCACTCACGCGCGCGCGGCGCAGACGTACCTTGTCCGTCGCGATGCCCCGGAAGGCCTCGCGCAGCTGCTCCGGCGACGTCTGGTCCTCCGTGATGTCCACCTGTAGGACAGATTTAGTCTGTGGACAGGATGCATACTGCGAACGCTGCGCACCAGTAGGTTGATGAACGCCTCAAACGTGATTGCGCCGTAGTCCTGCTGCAGCTGGTCGTAAATAAAGTTCATATCGTCGTCCTGATCGCAGTGAGCTGAGTGGGAAACACGGAATGCAGACGCCGCTCACAGAATACACGATCCCCAGACTCGCGAGAGCCGCAGTCATCTCACTCTGGCTGAGCGTATTCGTCTCGTCCTTATCAAAGTACCGGAAGGTGCTCTCAAACTGCTCCAGCTGCGCCGGCGTCAGATTCGACATGTTTCGCGACACGATCTGGAGCGTGTCAGCACGGCGCACAAGGAATAGAAACAGAGCCGGAAACCTGGTTATCGATGAACGCGATCTTCTTCGCGATGCTCTGGACGACGAGCTCGAGCTCGAATTCCAGATCCTGGCACGTGAAGACCGTGTAGTCGTTTTCCTCCACGTTCGCGGCATTGCATTCCGCCTCGGCAGCTGAAACCTGCGCCAGGGCGTCGGATATTGCTGGTATTCGTGTTTGGATCTCCTGCACCCCTTGCTGCTGGACCTGGGGAACTGTGAGTCGCTGCTTGTATTTGAAGAGTACGGCGCACCTCTAATGGGCCCTCCAGTGCCGTCAGGGCGGACGAAATAACGCGTATCCGTTGCTCAAAGTCATTTGCCAACTCCGCAAACGACTTCCGCAGCCGCTCCTTTATTCTACACAGGCATCAGCCAACACCAAGGGCCAATATGCAACACCTACTGTCGGATCTGCGCGTTTATCGTGCGCGACCGCCGTGCCTCCGAGCCCAAAAGGCTGTTCCACGCTTCGTCGACCTCAGGCAGCGTGAGCCCCTGTGGCGGGACGTACTCTCGAAGGCCGTATGTCCGCAGCTTTGTCTGCACGTTCCCGAAGAGCGTCGCGACGTCCTGTTTCTCCACGACCCAGGCTCGCTTCGTGGTGGTCTTGTACGCCGTGAAGTTGGCGGACTGCTGCTTCGCGTCCGTGTACGTGCCGGTGAACTCGCTGCCGGCCCAGTTGGTCTGGATTTCCGTGAGCGCTGCGAGGAGCTGCAAGACGTGAGCAGTGAACACGATTGGGGAGGACTCCGCCCACCAGCCGTACGCGCCGTTCGTAGTCGTTTCGGGAAACCCATACGGATTGCATGAGTTCCGCGAACTTTTCCACGCGTCGCGATACGGTTTCTGCCTGGTCTGTTTGATGCCATGAGCATACTTTGTTGAGAATGGGGAGTCGACCTACCCATCGACGAAAATGCGTGGAAGAAACTCGCAATGTATGTCATTACACTGCGTTCATCTGGTCGTGTGGAGTCACATAAATCCTCAACTTCTAATAGTTGCTGAAAAATGACGAATTCAGGCAGCGCATCAAAGGAGAGTATAAGTGAGAGGCCTACAGGAATATTCAAGTGCTCTGCGGCGACCTTGAACGCCAGCCGTGTATTCCCGTGACGATCGGACTGAGAATTTAATAGAACGGAGAGTTCATGAGCCTTCTTTGTGTATCAATGTAAGCGGATGCGAAGTCCTTACCTTGTCCAGTTTATCGTAATCCAGTAGATCCGGTCGATGGCAGTGTATTAGAGCACACCTTGGAGGCATCATTAAGAGAAACGGAGGGATAAGATCAATGGACCTACAACGCCAGTCCATCGGACCAACTAAGTGAGAAATCCTGCACCTCGACCTCTTTATACGGCTCTGTTTTTCGCTGACACCAAAGTAAAAGACCCTCCTTTGCGGAGAGACCCTCTTCACTTTCATAGGAAGAAGTAAGCAGAATGCTGGGGGCGCGTTTATCTGACAGACCTAATGTCCGCAATTGTGAACCGTAGAATCAAAGTCCAGATCATGCCCAGGATGAGCTTGAGGTTCCCGTCGATAATATCTTGACTAGATTAATGAATAATGCCTCTCTATAAAAACTAACGCACCTTCGGGGCCGATGTTGGTGAGTTTCACGCCCCGCGAGGTGATGAATTCCAGAGCCTTGTTTACATTCTCGGCTTTCTGGACACGCATCCGCGGAGACTTGTTGTATCTCCCGAGAGAGACGTCGCCTGGGACCGCATAAGCATAAGCACATTTTCAAATGCCCGTTCAAGGCCGTACCCATTATTTCCTAAGGGCACCAATTCATCGGGAACTGGTAGACGCAAAGAATCATTCGCATACCATCAGTTGGATGAGGCGCACCCCATCTGAAAGATCCCTGACCAAGGAAGACATCGGGGGATACCCATTGAGCTCCAGTTTCGTATTCAACCTTGAAAAGACCCAGACATCGCTGGTAAGCAAAGGTGGAGCTGTATGTCCAGGATATGCACCATTTGCAGAATGTTCGCTCCTGCACGTCCCTCGAGCGCGTCTCAAGCGAGTCCATTAGATTAACAGATTATGCGTTACAGTAGGGCAGCCCGGCGGAACCCAGTCGAGGTGGATACAAGGTGGAAACCAAAAAGTAATCGGTCGAAAGTCGATCGTGGCGGTGCTCGGCTCAAAAAGCGCGACGCGCTTGACTCTCACTTCCATCCCATCCTCTATCTCTGAGACGGGCGCTGACTCCAAGTCATGGCCGCAACACAATTTGACCCCATCTACAAGGGTCTATCCGCCGAAGTTGGCAGTGCGTGCAGATCCACTCCTTCCGTGAAAGAGGATACAGTACTCAAAAAAGAATGAGCAGAGATGCGTGTGGCGAACAGCGGAATGGCCTGGAAAGGCATTGAAACGGGAGAAGTCACAGCTATCACAGGCGGAGATATCAAGTCCGCTCAATGGCTTCGCGTCGCGCGTGGCTTTCAGCTACGGATCGGTCTCAAAGACAGAAGACGAGAGACTTTCGACGGCTTCAAGCGAGAGGTATGTGCAGAACGCGTCTTTATCTTTCTCGCGCTCAAATATGACATCCACAGGACTTGAAAAAGATTACCGACTTGCTGAAAAAACCACTTCCAAATCACGCTGGAGGAAATTGACGTCTCCTTCAGAGGGTGGAATTGGGGTGACACCGACTTCAGAGGTGTGTGGCCTCGCCGAATTCGACGCGTCTCATTAATCTCTCCGGCTTGTACAGGTGAAGACCTTGTTTTCCTCACCAACGGAGGGAAAGTGGGATTCGAGCTCCCTCTTCGCAACGTCGCCAACTCCAACATTGCCGGCCGCACCGAGGTCTCTCTCGAGTTTTCGGGCTCTTCCTCAAAAAATAAACCAACCGGAGACGAAATGACCGAGATCCGTTTTCATGTACCTGGTGTCAGGTCCAAAGTGAAAGGGTCGGACGATGAAAAGTCTGACGCGGAAGACGATGAGGTCAGCGCCGCCCAGGTCTTCCACGATAGCATCAAGGACATGGCCGACATTGGTCAAGTTCAAGGAGACATGATTCTCAGCTTTGAGGAGGTGCTTGTATTGACTCCTCGAGGTCGTTACGACGTCGACATGTTCCCCGATTTCCTCCGCCTGCGGGGAAAGACATACGACTACAAAATCATTTATTCGGCAATAACACGACTATTCCTTTTGCCCAAAGATGATCAGCACGTCCTGTTCATTGTGGGTTTTGCTACATCTATCGGCTGGTCACTAATCGCAGTCTTTAGCTTGGTCTTAATAACCCGATACGTCAAGGACAGACGCGATACCATTATTTAGTCATGCAATTCACTCGGGAGGAAGAGATCACCGCTGAGCTGAACATGACCGAGTGGGTTGATTTCTCTATCTGTGGATGTCGTTTTTCAATCGCCGTATTCCAGGGAGGAGGTAGCCAAATATGACCGGTTAAAGAAGAACTATGAGGATCCAACCTTCGAGGTGGTGTCCGGCGTCTTCCGTGCACTGGCTAAAAAGAAGATCATCGGCTCGGGTAGTTTCCAGAGGTACGTTGTGTTGAAAAGAAAGACTTCTCTCCGCTGACATTTTACTCTCCAGTCGCGACGGCCATCCCGGCATCAAGGTCAATCTCAAGGCCGTGACCGGCGATCTCTTCATGCTCGAGAAATACATTTTCTTCGTGTCGAAGCAGCCGACCCTCATCGAGCTCTCAGATATTCAGCAGGTTGTGTTCTCCCGTGTCAGTCAGGGCACCGTTGCGAGGACGTTCGACCTTAAGATTGTCACAAAGAGCGGGCCGGAGTACATGTTCGTCTCCATCAACAAGGAGGAGTTGGAGCCCACAGAAACGTATCTGAAAGAGAAGAAGATCCGCATCAAAGAGATCGTGCCGGACGCAGAGCTGGTGATGGCGGCCGTCGACGATGATGACGACGATGATATGCAGAGCGTCGAATCGGACGAGGACAAGCGGCCTCGGATCAAGAGCGCAAAAGACGATGACGAGGACAGTTCTGAAGATGGTACGTTACAATTTCATGCCACTTGCAAAGCAACCCCCTATAACTTCATTTGCAGAGGATTTCCATGCGTCAGGATCCGATTCGGGCTCTCCAAGTGCCAGTGACTCGGATTCGGATGGCGCAGCGACTGCGTCAGACGCCAGCGGGGACCGTGATTTCAAGGCCAAGAAGCCTAAAAAGGCCAAAGATGGCGACGCTCCCAAGAAGAAGAAGAAGAAGGCTGCGCCGGCACAGAGCGACGCTGAGGACGACGCAGCCAAGCCGAAGAAAAAGGCGAAAGCCAAGGCGAAGAGTGATGACGCGATGGACGTGGATGAGGATAAATCCAGGCCAAAGCCGAAGCCGAAGGCGAAACCGAAGAAGGACGACGACGGGGGTGAGATGGATGTAGACGAGCCATCACGACCAAAGCCGAAGCCCAAGAAAAAGGCAGAAGGTGTCTCCGACGAGCCGCCCAAGAAAAAACTGAAGAAAGCGGACGATTAATGGTTGTACTCTGAGTATACCGTTGATCTCTTGTTTTTCTTTTCCTATCTACATTACTGCCATGATTTGTATTTTACATTTGTTTCAAATTCGATGCTACTCCAGAACAGACACTGGGGCAAAATCCGGGGCACCTGGACTCCAGGTGCCTCCGAGGCATGTGGTACGTAGGTACAATGGAGCCAATGTGCACAAAGGAAATAAAGGAATTCTCACCTTTATTTCCTTTGTGCACAAACACCCATTGTGACCCTCGATGGACATGCGTCGGAGGCACCTGGGATCCAGGTGCCTAGGCCTTTGCCCCCAGTGAGATGAGGCGTAACCCTCCTGGAAGAACTGCGGTTCGAATAGGAATTGAAAAGAAAGAAAAGAGGAAAAAGGAGTACATATCTTACATGCGTCAGGCGCGTTGATACAGCTGGAAATCACAGCAAGTTCTGGCTAGATCCAACTACTGATCGACCTTGGGCTCGACTCCATTTTCTTGCATCCAAGATCAAATTTTTGCTGCGCCTTTTCGTCATTCACTTTGCAGATCTCTGTAAATATTGAGAACTGTGCACAAAGTCCTTGGTGTTACAGCCATTTATGCGTATGTGCTTGAACTGCGAGCAGGGAAGGAAACACAGTAATTGACATGATTCTTGATAACCTTCGAGAAATGGGAATGGGGTATTTGCAGAGGTAGCAAATTGCGACATGGAAACGTGCAAGCTTTCAGGTCGCCGACGAGCGGCACGAAAAGAAACCGTCGATAGTGAATGTTGGCTTCCAGGGTGCTCAACTCCTCATTTTACTCTTTGTACAGAAAATGTTTGATGGTGATTCGGTTTGAATGAAGGTTGCCCAAGGATGGTAGTTTGGAATATGTAATAGTGATCCGATTCAACGGGAATGAAATCAATGGCAGTCGAGACGCGGCGGAGGTTGGTGAAATGGCTGGAGACTTTGAAAAAAGCCTGGAAGAGGATGTGCAGGTTACGATCTGGATTTGGATTTGGACCCATGAGGTCCATGTATATCGTCCGATGTAGCAGGCGCGAACGAGCGGTGCTATTGTGGGGGAAGACCAAAACTGGAGGCACCTTAGCTGCCAGTCAACCTACGAAGGGGTTGGCAGCCTCAATGGTGCATCATCTCCTCCTCCATATGTCGCAATGGTGCTGTATGGAAGGAAGCGAAAGTCGCGAAAGAGCAGTGGCCTAGGAACGCGGTGAAAGGCGCGGTCAACAAGGTGTACAGATAGTATGGGCAGGTAGTCGAAGATTTCGTTTCACAGTTCTGCGGGAGGCTTTTCAGCAGGGGAGGTCATCCTGCACCGGACAGAACGAAAACAAACAGAAAGCGGTCGAAGAAAGAAGGGAGGGATGGGAGCCAGCCCGGTTCCATGACTGTAGATGAGTGTTCAACTTTGACATGTAGGAAGGAAGGAAGTGAATGGATTTTAGCCGCGGCGGGCCCATTCATGAACATATTACTTCTCATCCGCGTCTCCTCGCTCGCCGGCTCAAAGTCGCGCGGAGGCGTTACCGTTTCACGAGTTCCACAGGAGCAACGAAGAAAGAAAGTACTGGGTTTTTATCGCCGATTCGACCACACAGCGCGACATCAGGGCGAGTTTTCGTACGGGGCAACCAAGGTGCTTGAGTTTGCATTGACTGGATTTCTCGCACATGTGATGCTGCAACGAGTCTTCGGCGGTGCCCCATGGTGCTTAGGCTGATGTCGTCTCGATCGCCCACCCTCAGATGGAAAAATCGACATTTTGAGCCGTGGCAGGCCGTGGCCGCGAACTCTTGGAGAAGCCAGGCATTGGTGAGGGCATGTGATACGCACGTAGATTCCATGGGTAGGGGGCTTTAGGTGCCATGGGCCCAGAGAGTGCAAACCTGGGTTGGTTGAAGGTGAGTTGTCGATGCCATTTTTATCTGGGAGTGATCGAAACCCTAACCCCGATTACCCATCGCCTTTGTGGGTGTGCTCTTTTGTGGGCCTCATTTCTTCATACTTTGCCCTTCCTTTTCTCTTCTCGACTCTCTGCCGGGTTCACGGGTATTCAAAGCCTGTGCCCGCATTTTCCAGAAGTTTTCATCCGTCCCATCCTTCACGAGAGCGAGAGAAGAAGCCAGGGAAGAGGGGACACTGCCTCGAACGCACAGCGATAGCCCGTCAGGCAGGAAGACAACGGGGCGAATACAACGGCTTGAAAGACGGAAAGACGCGCGCACGCACACGCAAAACCCGATAGAAACCAACACAGGCCAAGAAGCAAGAGGCAATGGCATCCGACGACGATCTCTCAGATTTAACAGAGCTAGACGAGCTGTCGGACGAGGACGAGTACGAAGTGCGGCCCAAGAAGGGTGCTGGCAAGGGTAAAGGCAAGGGGAAGGGGAAGGGGAAAGCTGGGGAATACCGCATCCGCCATGCACTCAAAGCCCCACGCGCGACGACGTATAGCACGGAGGCGTTGTATAGTGCGTGTTCTTCCTTCCTTCTTTTTTTTTCTTTTGCTCTCTACATTCTCAGCTAGATGCTCCGCTGCCGCATTTCTTTTTATTCCCCTTACAGTAAATGGATTGGAATGGGAAACTGACTTAGTTTCATCGGAACGCAGAGCAAATCCACAACGGCGATATTAACCTCGAGCCTGAATACCAGCGCGGTGCGCCCCCTTCCCTTATTCCCACCCAGTTTTTAAATTTTCTTCTCATGCAGAGGTGGTTTGGCCCGAGAGCAAGCAGATCGGTATAATTGACTCGATCTTCCGCAACTTTTATATCCCGCCAGTAATTTTCGGTGCTGGTCAAACTTCATCTATTGTCCAATCTACTGATATAATTTTCAGCGGTGAACGCCTTCGACGACGGGACCGAGACGCGGACGTGCATCGATGGAAAGCAGCGCCTGACGAGCATCCATCGGTGGGTTTCTTTGATCTCATTCGCTTCTTTACGCGAGACTCATCTTTCCTGTGTTCTGGATAGGTTTATGGAAGGCCTGGTGCGAGTTTTCCTCCCTTTCCCCCACACGCCATGTATCGCTGACTCTGTTTATAGATTCCCCGTACGTTCTGCCTCTTCATACGCGCGTCCTCGAATTCGCACTCATCGAAAGTAAACAATGTGGCGTACAGATAAAGACCCGTGCGTTTTTTCTTTTTTACTCAGAGCGTACAGAGCTGACTGCGACCTTGTTTCTCTCTCCTCACAATCCGTTTTGTTACTTACTTATCCTACTTGCCTTTCTCTTGCTTGTTTCCTCTACTTCTGTCTCCTATGTCCTTCGGATCCGGATTTTGACTTTGGCTCGTTGCCTTCGTCTTCTCCGTTCCATCTATTTTTGCACCCGTTATCTCGTCATCCCGGCGTTCAATCCTCGCCCGCTACACCCATCAACACGTCTTCCACCTGCTCATCCTACCTGTTCCTCATTTCCCGTTCCACTCCCACCCTTCCCACTCGCAATGCCCTCCCTGCCTCCTACCTCCTCCTCCTCATCCTATGCTCGTCTATTGACCGGCACACATTAGCCTAACGAATGACAAGCTCTGGTACCGCGACAACCCCGCCAACCGCACGCGCACGGCCAAGAAGCTCCTGCCGGAAAAGTATCGGAATATGTTTGATGGTGCATGCCTCTCTCCTCGTCTACGATCTCTTCTTCTTTTTGCGAGCGAGATGAGATGGGGTGTTTTGAGGGTGGAGGAAGGCGTAGCTGCGCGCACTGTATTCATTTGTGCGTTCGAATATCGGGACGCGACTGCGCGGGTGATCGACCCTTGGCAGGTCATTGGCGCGCAGCATGCTCTTTATCCGATATCAAGCGGTCTGTAGTGAAGACGACCTGCGGTATATGCAGCGCGCAGGCGTCATGCGGGCGCATAGTGTGCGTACGCGACGAGAGATTGAATCGCGGAGCGAGGCTCCCATTCCGCGAGCACGAGGCTTACTCTACTCCTTCGCCTTCGCCCTCCTCTCTTTCATTGCATCTCGTTTGTGTTCTTCTCTTCTTGTCTTCCTCACTGTCACCCCGATAACTGACAATATATGCAGGTAAAGCCGTCGTGTGCGTTGAATACCAGGACATCAAGGACGCGGACGAGCGGGAGATTTTCCAGGTGGGTGTCTAGCATTCTCCATTCATTCTTTCTTTGGTGGTATTTTGCATCGTCCCGGCGCTGCGGTCTCGAACCCCGCGCTCCGTTTAAGAGTTTAAGAGGAGGTGGTGAATGCGTTTGGTAAATCCCGTGAATGCGGCTGAGGGACAAGGGCGATGACGACACGCGACTGGCGGTGTTCTTTGCTTTCCAGATTCAGATCCACAGGCTAGTGGCGCTTTATCCTTCCATCCGCCCATAAAAGTTTATTCCTTGCCCGTTCCCTTTCCCTTTTTTACCCGCTTGCTGACCATGTTTTTTTCGCCAGCGCGTCCAACTAGGAGTGGCTCTTACCCCCGCGGAAAAACTCAAAGTTCTAACCACTCCTCGTGCTCGCTTCATCCGAGAATTGCAAGATACCTTCCTCAATAACGACGACTCAAGTCTGGGCGGGGATGCGCTGGCCTGGGACCAATCACGCGGCTCTGACTTCCGCTGCCTCGCGCAAACCATCCAATGTATTGTTGTCAAACCCAAGACAACATCAATCCAGGCGACAGAGAAGTGGCTTGCCAATCCCGCGCCGGTCACCGACGCATTCTCCGACGATATTACGAACACGTACCGCGTCTTCGAGACGCTCGTACGGGACCCCCGCTACACGAGCGTGTTCAGTAGCCCTGTGAAACTTTCGCCTGTCGAGTTCATCATGATCGGCATCATGATTCACCGACACAAACGAGACCTTACCCTCGCCGGGATGGCTAGCGCCCTAAAGGCGATGCGGAAGAACGTGAGGGAGGGGCATACTGATATTCGGAACAATGGGAAGGTTTACAAGACGATGAGCGTGTTCGTCGCCGACTACAAGGGGCCACCCATACCGAGGGGCGAGAAGAGCGCGGCAGACGCTGCAGGGTCGGGGCCACCACCGCCGAATAAGGCGAAGGCGGGGACGAAACGTAAGGCAGCGGAGGAGAGCGACAACGACGGCGGCGACTCAGATGACGACTACGCGCCAGTGAAAAAGGCGGCGCGCAAGCGTGCGAGCCCGACGAAGGCGCCAGCTTCCACCATTGCCCAGCCACCACCGACGCCACCGACATCAAATTCCACGTCCGCAGCACCCATAGGGAGCCCGCCCACCGGGATGTCTGCCATGGACGTCATACGCCAGGCGCAGGAGCGCATAGCGGCCGCGGCGCGTGCTGGGATACCTGCGTCAAGTCACAACTCGAGTCAGGGCCAAGCACGTCCGCCGACGACGCCGTTACCATTCTCATACAACCCTGACGCGCCAGGAGGGACTTCGTATGGAGGACAATACGCGCAGCAGCAGGGAGGGTGGCAGCAGCAGGGGGGCGGACACGGGGCGACGGGGGTGGCGGCAGCACTGGAGGCGGGCTTAATGGGCATGTCGGGTGGCGGGAGTATGAACGGGGGTGGCTGGAACGGGCGCGTGAAGCAGGAGCCTCTGCCAACACGTCCCTTCTCCGCAGGAAGCAATGCCCACAGCAATGGAAATGGCCCGCCGCCGTTTTCCGCGGGCAGCAATGGGAGCGGGTACGGCGATGGGCGGTATGGGTATGGAGGTGGGAGTGGTAGTGGGAGGGGCGGGGAGGGGAGTGGGCGGGGTGGGGGTAGCTATGAGAGGCGGGACCGCGACCGGGACTATGATCGGGACTATGACTACGATACTAAGCGATATCGCGAGAGGGAGCCCAGTGGTAACAGAGGGAGACGGTGGTAGTCCGGGATGCTGCCCTCGCCTCGGTGTTTATGAGCAAGAACGGCGCGTCGGGGATTCTGCTTCGAGCTGGAGCTATGCATGCGGTGGGCGTTGGAGGATGGGAGTGTGCTTCCAAAGTGACGAAGCTCCGCCTCCCAATTGCGGTGGGATGCGACAAGCAGGTCCAGGGCGAGGAGGTATCCTCGGTCAAAATTATTGCCTTGAGTTTATATTTTTTGTGATCCGTTTTCATTCCAGGATTGATATGTATCAGAAGTATTCTATGTAAATTATCCTGAGCTCTCCAAAGTTATTATTGAGCTCCGCTCGCAATTTCCATCTGGTACTTTTGATTTTCTTTGAGGTTTTATGGTGAAACTATTGCACTGGCGTTTGCAGAGCACTGAACAGTAACAAATATCCTCTTGCTCCTCTCTCTTCGTTCGCCCTTGGTTGTGCCTCAATTTCGTCTTCATGCTAGTGTGCATGCACACCCTTTCGACAGTGGACTCACATGTCACCGCAACCCAAGAAATCTGCTGCTGCTACAAGGAAGAAAGTACCACAACGGCAATAGGCCAATAACGCAAAGCGCGACCTTCAATGTTTGTGTCCTTAGTCTTGGAAAGCCCCTCCGTCAAGCGCAGATAAACCGTGACCAGGATCTAGATCACATTCTCACAGGGCACCGTCGTACCGCAGAGAACGATGAAGACAATGGACATGCA
This sequence comes from Mycena crocata, assembly GCA_029281795.1. Classification (NCBI taxonomy): domain Eukaryota; kingdom Fungi; phylum Basidiomycota; class Agaricomycetes; order Agaricales; family Mycenaceae; genus Mycena; species Mycena crocata. The sequence goes on along the minus strand of JARJCP010000092.1, from coordinate 270,450 downwards.
ATGCGTCGCGGGCGGGCCCTCCATAGTGTACCGCCGTGACTCCAGCGCGACTCCGAGCTAAAGTAAAGCTGATGTAGTGGTCGTGGAAAGTTGCAAACTGCAAGCTGTGGTATTTCTTGTATGTATGTAGGCGGAATTCAGAGGAAGAAAATCGGTGAGCCGGGTTTCAGTCAGCCGACCTCAACGTCGACACGGTTACGAGTCCTAAAAATATCCTTTTTTAGGTTCGTTCTTGTCATCCCGTCCTCACCGAGAATTTTGTTCACGATTCAGACAATCTATTCTTGAAACGTGATATAAACGTGACTAAACGTGACTTTTCTTTTTCACATGCTGATATTTGCCTTATTGGGGCTCCAACGTGACTTTTGTCCTGCCTTCTTTGCGTTGCTACCAGCCAAGCAATAATCTCGCTTCTCTTCCTCAACGTTTTGCCAACGACCGGTTATTCGCTGACACTTCGGCCTCTGTTTCCTTTTGTTTGTTTTCTGACTTTCTTATAAGCTGAGCCTTAGCCTTTCTTGCGATGTCGGGCCGCCCCACCTTTTGAGGTTTTTTATTTTCTCTTCGTTGTTCTTTGTCGTTGTACTTATTTCCTTTGGCTCTCAGTGTTTACCATGTCTTCTACGCCCCCCCATCGCAGCTCTCTTGGGGACCCTTCTTCCTTAAACATCGTTGACGGTGAGTTGCCTTCGCATATTTTCTTTAATATGTCTGTTGCTCATCTGTGTCTTTGCCAGCGCGTTCTTTCCCTTCGACCACGGAACTCATACTCTCAGTGGATATTCGAAAAGTAGATGCTGCCATGGCTTGGCTTCTGGCTAACCACAAAGACTTCGCCTTTGTAAAGTCTAAACTGTGAATTCTTTGAGAGTCCAATGAATCAAGTCTCTTTAATTGCTGTCCCTCACTTCGTGCAATTACCCTGGTGTTTCTGGCCAACACACGCTAAAGGTCGACGCGTAAGCCTAGGCGGCTGCTTTCGTATATCCTGTGCATACTCTGCTCTCCGCGCCAATTATCTCCGGTATACCTCAGCTCAACTGGCGGTTACGGAACGCTAAGCGGCCTGTTTCAGATTTTCATCTTCTATTTATCAACATGTGGCAAATCAAAATGTCGCTAATGCCCCCGGGACTGCGCGCTTGAATCTGCTGCGCTGTTTCTGGGGTCCGTACACTTCGTCAGCTCTATCTCTCTCTTTTCTTTCCATCTAACGCCCATGGCTTCTGCAACTCGCGCTGCGAGCCCAACCCTAGTGGTAGCAGGAAGCCTTTGCGCCTGGCTGTAGCCATAACATAATTTGCCTTCCTCGCTGGCTGTAGCCAGGGCCCTGGCTACGCTCACGTGGGCCTATTTTGGCCTGTACCGGCGGCTGATCCCCTTGAGCCGGGCTCTCAAGCCGATTCCCACGATATTAAAAATCCGGTCCAATTTCTATTGTACCACAAAATAAAAATAAGAAAAATGCGCCCAAATCCCCAAGTCAGCACTCAACGCCTCCGACCCAGAAAGGCAACTCCCACTACAAAACTGTAGCCAGCCACTGGCTGTAGCCAGACGCCGGCTACCGCCAGCGGCTAATTTAGGCTAACTCGACCACGTCTTCCTCGTCACTCCTCTCCTCCTCCCACACAACAGTAACCCCTCCCCCCAGTCCCTCCACACCCGCATCTCCCTGTGCGGCCGCCTCGAACACCGCCATCCCCTCCGCGAGCAACGTGTCGTCTTGCACCGCCGTGCGCACCACTGTAGCCGCGTTCTTGTCCCAAGCCTTCTTGAATCGGCGCGCTACCTCTCAATCAATCGCCGCATGCCCTGCGGCATGTGCATCCAGCCCCGCTCGCAACTCTGGCGACACCCTCTCCGTACGCAGCCGCCGTCTGCTCTCCCACCACGTTGACCGCCACCGCAGGTACCTCAACACCCTCTTCATCTCCTCTAGTAACAACTGGACCTCTTCTACCCACCTATCCCTTCGGGCCTTCACTTTCGACCACTCAACTCGTACAGCTGAATTGATGGAAACACTCTATCAGCTTCGTCACAAGCGATTTAAATAAACAAGCACTTACAGTCGTGCATCTTCTCGCTCTCCCCAGGCCCACCTCCGCCGTCCATATCCAGGAAAACCGTCTTTTCTTTGACGAGATAGCGGGACCCTGTCGTTTTGCGGTTTTGGAGCCGATGTTCCCCAGTCTTTTGCGCGCAAGCGCATCGTTCTCCCGCTCCTCGTCCAGAACCAAGTCGTCGTCAGCCAAAGGCTTGTACTCGCTACAAGCGTCCGCACCCCTTAGCGCTATGAGTGCCTCGCGCGCCCTCCTGTACTTCTGGGCGCCCACCTGCACCCGATCCGCAACGCGTTCCACCAGGGTGTTAGACCGCAATCCTGCCCTCTGCCCCGCCACATTCGGCCCTCGGAACATGAGTAGGTGTCTTTTTGCGTGTAGCCTGTTCTGCACATAGTCGATCGCGTCGCTGCACTGTCCGCCGCGCAGTTCCGCCTCCATCTCCGCCAGCCCAGCCCTACAACCATGCTCCCTCTCTGCTGCGCTCAGCTCAGACGGCAGATAGAGCCTCACCTCCTCCGCCTGCGCTGGGGGAAGTTCCTGGTCCCGCCTCTCCTCCTCCTCCTCCAAAGCACGCACCGCCCCCGGCATATAAACGTCCTGCAACCTGCGAAACGCGGATAGCTTCGAGAAGAAGGCGATTCGCATCTCCTCCACCTTCGCCTCTAGGCTCCCCGGCAGCAGTGTACGGCCTTTGGCCTCCCGTCGTATTCTCCGCCTAAACAACCATTAGCGGCTACGTTTACAAAACAACCGCCTCAAACTCACTGGTGCTCCTCGAGGCCCAGCCCTGCCGCCACAAACGACGTCAGGCTCGATCCGCTGAGCCTCCCGCCGCCAGCAGCGGCCTCTGCGGCCTCTTCCTTCGTTAGCCGTAGTCGAATTTCCGCCTCTGTAACACCACCTGTCAAATTATTGTATCAGCCTTCAGCGGTGATAACGAAGCCGGCCCGAACGTACTCGTCCCCCCCTCAATCTCGTAGGGGTTCGGCTTGGCGCGATCCCCCAACCAATCATCGATCTTCTTTTGCCACTTCCTGCGCGTTTTGTCCCGGAGCTCGCCATCCACTTCCTCGAAGCCAGCAACCTGGCGATCCCGCTCGTCCATCGCCAGCACGAGCTTCAACGGCAGCGTAGCTCCTGCAGTTCGTCAGCATCTTCATTCCGTCCCGGTATCTAAACATTCGCTGCTAACCTTGCGAAATGTTCCGTTCATGATTTAGGTAGTCGATGAGGTCCTCGATCGCGTCCTCCCTCGCACCCTCATTCATCTCCTTCGATGCCCACGCGAGCCGTATTATTCGAGACCATAGCCGCTCTATTCCTTCGCCGTCCGTGCGCGCCACGCCTTCCTGGTACGTCAACGAGTTTTGAACTTGACATTTTCGTTCATGCGCTGCCGCATGCCATACCGGGAGTCCAAACGAGACCTTCACCTTGTCCAAGTCTATCCGCATCTCCGCCGGCATCTCCACCATCCGCGTCGGCAGGTTTATCTTCCACTGACAAGCTATGTCGTAGGAGATTGCAATATACATGGCCATCACCCCGATGATGGACGCTAGCAAGATGTATTCCATGTTTGCATACCTGCAAACTTGTCAGTACCACTCATAACACAGCCGCTGTGGCACGTACCGCTCCCCCTTCTGCAGATCTCCAATCCCCTGCGGCCGAACGACCTCGTGCCGGGCACACACCACCCCTCCTACCCCCGAGCATCGCAGACCGGTTGTAACCCTCGTATCCTTCTGCAAAAGCGCTGCAAAGGCGATACATGTGCTCACCTTAAGGTCATAAGTCGGTCAGTCAGCCCAATGTCACATTGAAATATACACTCACGTCTTTCTCCCCAATGTAACCTTTCAAATGTTCTCTGTACGGCTCCCCGTTCAACATGTAACCCAGCCCGGGACCCAGCGGCCTATCCGGTCGGGCGTTCTTCCGCAGCCGGCTCTTCATGCGGAAGTTTGCGTCCATGGCCAGTATTAGCATGTACAAGAATCTGTGAATAACTGAGTCGGACGCCTCGTTGCGCGATCATAAACTGCGCTCACCGAAACTCCGGGTCTACATCTCTCCAGTTCTTGGGCAGATTCTTCCCATCCTGTGGGCACGCCCAACAGTCTTGTGCTGCCTCACCCCTTTTCGCGTCCGACATCCCACCCGGGTTCTGGGCACACCCCGCCCGCATGAGACGTTTCAGGAATGCCCATTGCCGTGACATCCGTCCGAACGCTCTATACCTATCCTACATTGTCCTAGTTAGCCTCGCCCTTCGCTTCTCAGAAGAACCACTTACCGGCACCGACTCTGTCGCCGTTGCATTAGTGTTCTTCTCCAAGGTTGTCACGAAGTCCTTCACGTTAACATTCGCCACGACGCTGAGCAGCCGGAACAGGTCCAGCGCCGCGAATGTCGCGCAGGTTCCTGGATCCGTTATCGTTGCTGGGTACCAGCCCGAGCGCATTAATTGTTCCAGATTCAGCGCCCCGTCGGACGCGTCGCAACCGCAATACCGCACTCGCACTTTGTGGATGAACTGTACGTCCATCACCACAATGTCCCGAGTCGTAGCCAGTGGGCGGCGGCACGCAAGGCCCCCGTGCCCCAGTTGAAACTCGCAGTCCAAATCGTAAAGGGTGGCAGGCATCCAATAGTTCCCATTCCACTCCTGAATGGGGTCGTCAGTTGTTCACCGTTGCCAAAAAATGTCCAGACTGACCTTGAGGCGGTGTAACGGTGTCATCACATGCCTTTGCCTCACGCATTCCAGACACTCCACGAACTTTCCGCAGTCGTGACACATGAACCGTCGGGTTTTGTTATCGTACGCCGCCTTGCAGGACGCGCAGTGGGTTTCGTACATCGCGTCACCAAGCGCCTCGTGTCGGACCAGCTCATCCATGAAACGCGACGCCAGAGGCCGCCAGCCCTCATCATCACGTCCTATAAATACATGTATATATCAGCTCAGATTCACTTCAGGCTACCCATGTTGACACCCCTTAGGGGTAAATTTTACATCCGAAGGATCTAGCCCAAAGGGTGTTTTTTTTGGGTGGTGTTCCCAGGGGGGATGGGACGTCCCACCATATATAGGGACATTGGTGTGGGACGTCCCAGTGGAGCAGTGGGACCCAGAATATGGGATGTCCCAGCCCGCCACAGGCGGAGAAAATTTTGTGGGATATCCCATGTGTCACGTCACGCTGGCCCCAAAATGGGCTTTTCCAGGGCAGCTGACCAGCACTTAGCTGGGGTGCTGGTGATCCAAAACCTCTATGAGAAGGGCTTTTTTTTTTGTGGGTGTGAGCCACGCCTAGCACAGAACTTTTTTTTCTCAATATTCAGCACAAAAATGGGTTTTTGGGGGTGCCTGGCCGCCCTGCAGGCTGGAGTTCTAGCAAAAATCTTGCCAATGCATAGCTCTATTTACTCCCAAATCTACCGCCATACCATGCATAGCTCTATTCACTCCCAAAACCAAATTCAATTTGCAATACTAACCTTGAATATCCTTAACCTTGCTCTTGTTTGTGTTTACCAGCACATTTTCAACTGTGACATCATTTTATGTGATGGACATAGCCTAGACTTCTAGACTGGGATGTCCCATCTTGTATCAAATCCCGTGGGATGTCCCACTTATTATATATCCACTCTGGGATGTCCCATATTTCCTATCAAATCGGTGGGATGTCCCATATAAATTCATATCCACTCGGGGATGTCCCATATTTTCTATCAAATTTGTGGAACATCCCATATAAATTTATATCTATCCTGGGACATCCCACTTTTGCTATCAAACCCCTAGGACATCCCACATATATATATATGTACTCTGGAACCTCCCACTTTTCCTGTCAAATCTGTGGGACATCCCCTAAACTCCTATCCACCTTGGGATGCCCAACAAAGCATATTGAAGTCTGTATATACTTGATAAGATACTTACACTGTTGGCACTCACTTTTAAATCCTTCTCCTCCTCTCTTCTCTGAACTTTTGCTGATCTCTTCCAAAATCTCCTTATTGGGACGATATTGGTTGTTTGTCCCTATTTAATTGTTCGACCACATTTTGCCGTTAAGTCAAATTTGTGGCATTTTTTTCATGAGTCTCAGACAGTCTGAAAAAAGAAGCATATATAGAAGGTATATGAGAGGGGCATAGCACATAGCATATAGTTCTAGTTTTGATAGTATTGGCTCACTTTCCTGTTGTAAATTTCTAAATCCCAAGCTGACACCATCTGAGGTTTCCACCCCATGGGGCACCACTTCTACACACCATCCTGTTCCACTAGCAGGTGTTTGAGCTCAGTGATCACCTCTTCCATTTTGATAAAATGTTGAATGTCACTTCAGGCTTATAGGTACCAGTTAGGAATATATAGCTTGCTTTGTATAAATACCCCTAGATGGCTCCATTTTGTAGGTCATGCCCATGGGCGTGCCCATGAATTGGCCCTTGTACACTCCCAATTGTCTTGGTGTTGTTGTTCTGGGGGTGCCCATTTGTATCACATGGTGTCTGGGGTCCCAGTTGCAGCTGAAAAACTTCACAATTTTTGGGCTTTGCAGCCCTGCATACGTGGCTCCAAATTGTGCCTTTTTGGAACATATGTATTAGACTTGTAACCAATCTCTACATTGAGCAACAAGTCACAGGAGTAGCCTATAAAAGAAATTAAGTCAAACGGAAGAAAATTGGGCTGCCCAATCTCCCTATCAGACACTGTATGGGCATGCCCAATGTCTCCCTAAAATCTAGTGTATGTGTCCTCTAGCTTTCTTCCTTGTTTATAGTTATCATATACCTTTCACCTTGAGTTTGGCTAGATATTCAGTTACAAAAACATATCTAGGGTTCTTGTATTATTCCTCTCAAGCCCTGGAATCACCTTCTGGCTTGCTTGGGTTTATCCTTCATATGTTTGATTTTTATGGGGTAGACGGCTCAATTCAGTTTCAGTAATTGTTTGTCATCTAGAATAGGATCTGACCAAGAGAAAATTGAATTGATATCTCTTGAATGTTAGGCTCTGCTGAATGCAATATTCATATTTGTATAACTATGTAGGTTTAACTATAGTGCAGAGAGACAAACAGACTATCTATCAATAAAAGCCTCAATTCCAGTAAACAATGTTGAAATGGAGTCCTCTGACTGCTAGTTTCTCTTTGCTACTATAAAACAAGTCAGTGCACAGAATAAATAAACAATGAACAACAAACTAATCCAGAATAATTTCCTTATTGAGAAGGAAAAGTTTTGAGTTTTTTCAATATATACTCAGTTGTAACAGTTTACGGGTGCCCAAACCATTGGGACTTAGTCCAGTAGGTACTACTCTACTATAATATAGCCTTTAGTCCAGTTTTATGGACAGGTTGGACTGTTTTGAACCATTTAGTCTCAAAGTGATGTTTGCAGCAATGTTTCTCAGGTGTGGCATCTGACATGTTGATTGTGATATATGTTGGGGCTATCATGTATATAATCATTGTGGCCAAGTTATAGACCTCAAATATAAACCCTTCATCAAAAATAAAATCAGTGATTATATTAATTTTCACATTGACAATGCTGTTGCAGGTGCAAATATGCAGAGATAGAGTTTATTTCTTGATCTAAAAATACTTCCATATCATCGGTACACCATATGTCAAAACTAAAAGAATCTGAGAAATTATGTTGTTCATCAATTTTCTGACTATTCAAAAGATTTTTCATGTAGGAATCCCTTACTAAACAACAGTATAACTCTTGTTCCCAGATATTTTTGTTTTTTATAGTTAAAGTATATACTGGTAACACAATTACAGTGTTGGAAGTGATATCTTATACACTAGAGTCTTGCAAAACACTGTTTGAGCACTACAAATTCTACTTAGAACCCTTTTCACACATTCTAGGCTATTATGTTGGATATGAATGTATTAATGTGCATTGGAAATCATGTAAGGTATGACTTGATTGAACAAAACCTTGCTCCAGCCTCAATCAAGTTAAAGTTGTCTAGCTGTGAATGCAAGCTAGGTACAAAACTTCCATTATATCATGTATCTGGTCAGGTTAAATGGATGCTGAGTACTAGAAGTAGTCTATAAGGTATATACATAACAAATGAATATTTTTGCATAGAAAAGTAAAGATCTGGTTGTGGTATAAACTCTGCATTCTTCAAAGAAGTATCTAATTTCCCTTTCTGGACAAAAGCGTTGAAAATAATTGATCGATCACAGAAATCAGTGGCAGTGCTATCACCAAATATAGATAACCACTACTTCCAACAACCCAAAAGGAAATCAGTGACATAAATTCTCCTGCTGTAAGGGGAATAACGAGTGGGATCGATGGAAGGAGGCGGATATGGGCAGGTTGGTCAAACTGTGGCAGTAAGTTGGTGAGTGCTTTGCCGGTTTCTCCTTTCCAGTTGTTCATTTTTGCAGCATATGCGTTGATTGCGTGCAATTACGATGCCATGACCAAATATTTCAATGCTGGTATGTGCACTTGGCTGAAGATAATGGGGATTTTGCTGACCAAGTGTAGTCCACGACTTCAAGTCTGAGTTCGATGTCGTGTTTGCACCCAGGGACGGGTTGCAGGCAAAGTTCACTACAAAACACCGAGTGTTTGATATGTACAATGACCTGATGGACAGGGTCAATGGCAATATTCTTCGGACGGCAGAGGTGTTGCGCCAGCATTGGACCTTCAGCATCCCCAATCCATTCATCCTGGACAACGAGCAACACTTAGACTTTCATCAACATTGTGAGTTTATTATTCTATCAAATGGCCTGCCTTTGTTAGTGACTATCCCTTTCCCCATCTTAAGGATACTGATATTTTCTCTTGGATAGGTCGTGTTTTGCATGAGGATATACACCAAGAGTTCCGCAAGGCAATGTAGTGAGCTAGGCTGCCAAAGGTGGCTCTGTGTGCCATTCCCGCTGGCGTCTTTTATAGCAACTAAATACATTCAATATTGTCCTTTCGTTGTATTCAGAGTCAATTGTATATTCTATGTGCCATCTCGTATCTGGTTATCCTGTCATGTTGAATGATAGTGAGGATTGAGGTCCCATTCGACTTAGAAGTTTTTGACTTGTTTCAATTTCCGTGATCAACAGCTTCTTTTAATTTCCGCAATCAGCAGCTTCTTTGATGGGATTGGTGATTGGTCTGGAGAAGGTTCGTGCAAAGTGTTTACACTGGTGTTTTTGTTAACACTGACCATGTAGAGATAGTATACTGTACGACCCTGTAGGGGAGCAACGCCCCGGGGACCGTGACAGTTCTGTTGCCTTTTTCGCAGGCAACGGGTCCACCGTGATCGTGACCGTTGCCTCTCGAGGCAACCAGAGGCAACCAGACAGACTTTTTCCACTATTTATCACATATTTTGGCCAATCTTTGGGCAAAACTAGGACACTCCTTGCCGAAGTTTCACTACCCAGGGTGTAGATTTTTTTTTCAGTATTAATCTGAAATGTCACGATTCTTTTCAGGCAACGCGCCTCATCGTGACCGTGACCCGCCGCCAAAAACGCAACGCAACGGGGCGGCCGTGACCATGACTGTTGCTCCCCTACAGGCTCGTACAGTATATGATATAGTATGAGTTAAAATTGATGTACAATATGTCAAATGTTAAAACCCTTGATTGTTTGGACCAAAATACTAGAGAGAAGTCTAAGAGATGAATGGGATGTCGGACTCTGGGTGAAAACCTGTGGGATGTCCCACTGTGTGTGAAAAATGTGTGGGATGTCCCAGTTTGTTTTAAAAAATGGTGGGACATCCCAGATGTGGTAAAGAATCGGTGGGATGTCCCACTTTGCATGAAAAAACTGTGGGATGTCCCACTTTGGTTAAAAAAACAGTGGGACATCCCAAATGTGGGAGATATTTGGTGGGATGTCCCACTTAGTGCTGAAATTTGGTGGGACATCCCAGGTTGTGTGCAAATTGCTTGAGACATCCCTATGCATGGTATGGTGGCGAATGGAGCTATGCATAGCAGAGCGGTGGATTCAAGAGCTATGAATGGTATGGCGGTGGATTTGGGAGTGAATCGAGGTATGCATTGGCAAAAGAATGGCTACAACCCCAGCCTGCAAGGTGGCCAGCCACCCCTGAAAACCCCATTTTGCTGAATCTTGAGAAAAGAATTGCCATGCTATGCGTAGCTCGTACCCACAAGAAAAAGCCCTGCTTGCAGGTGTTTTGGACCCTGGCCAAGTGCTGGCCAGGCACCCCCAAAAAAACCCAACTTTGTGCTGAATATTGAGAGAGAAAAAATGTCACGCTAAGCGCAGATCATACCCACAAAAAAAGCCCTTCTTGTAGGGGTTTTGGATCACCAGCACCCCAGCCAAGTGCTGGTCAGCTGCCCTGGAAAAGCCCATTTTGGGGCCAGCGTGACGTGACACATGTGGGATATCCCACAAAATTTTCTCCGCCTGCGGCGGGCTGGGACATCCCATATTCTGGGTCCCACTGCTCCACTGGGACGTCCCACACCAATGTCCCTATATATGGTGGGACGTCCCATCCCCCCTGGGAACACCACCCAAAAAAAACACCCTTTGGGCTAGATCCTTCGGATGTAAAATTTACCCCTAAGGGGTGTCAACATGGGTAGCCTGAAGTGTCAGATTAGCGTATAAAAATTGAAACTGACCACGTACTGAGCTCTCATAAAATTTCCGCTTCCCCCCCACGGCACCACTTCCCTCTGGGGTTGTTTCGTCCACCGCACCTCCCTCTGCCACGGGATCCCATGCATTCAGCACGTCGTCGAGATCCTCTGGCCCCATCCTGCGTCTCTTGACGCCGACGTTGACCGCCTTCGTAAACCCTCGACGACCGTCCTGGGAGACTGTGAACGCCGTGTCTTGTGTAAAATCCCCCCGCCGCGTCTCGTATTCGAAAGCGCCGTCCAGCGTCTGCGACCGATTAGGAGCACGGTACGACGGCGACTGGCTTGGCGGCGCGTATGACCTGAAATTCTCCGGGACAGCGTAACTTGGTGTCTGTATTGTCCGGGAGGATGTGCCACGGCCATCCGCTTCATCAGTCGGTCGCCGTCGACTGCGTCCGCGCCGATTCAGACTTGGCGCCTGCGATGGACTGCTCGATGGTGCAGCAGGGGAGCTGCTCCGTGGCGGCCTGCTAGGACTGCTGCCCCCAGGAGCGCTGCTCGGCGGCAGCGGGCTATCGCTGCGAGGAGGGCACATCACATGTCAGAACAAAGTGGACGCAAATACCAAAAAACAAGCTCAGTCACCTCCCGCACGCTGCCAAGCAACTCCTCCTGTCTTGCAGCCAGCCTTCTGCTTACAAGTGCAACGGCACTCGAAAGATTCAGTTGAGACGATCGGAAAGAGGCAAGTCAAGTCTAACTAATACACGAATATGCCACGTGCCGAATATTAGATAAGAAAATGTACTCTCAAATAAGTATCAGTTTAACACTAATTCAACGGAAGGAGGCGGGTCTTCGTCTTTTTAACTATGACGGCACCTTCCCAGTCCTGGAACGCGTACACCACCCGACTGCTGAACTCGCCATGCCTGCCGTCGGCACACTCACACACAACATCTCTCACACCCTCCAAACTGATGATCTGCACCCAGACGTTAGCCGCGAGAACGAAACAAATCCGTAGATAAACTTACCCGTAGGTCGTGGTTAGATGAAGGTGGGGTCGAGTCGGTACTGTTGGAAGATCAACTCAATATTCCCCCTTCACAGACTCTCCACGTTGCTCACCTGGTCGTCGCGCTTGCAAGAGCTATAGCCTCTGCCCATCGACGGCGCCGCTCGCTGTCATCCCCAGTGAAGAATATCATTTCCTCATCCGGGCGCGCACCTGCCGCATCGCCGCGCGCACCCTCCATCATCTGCGACGCCGGAATGAACGCGGGTGGTCCAGGTATCGGCTGACTCGGGGCCACGGCTGGCATAGCTGCGTCAACGGGGTCAGACGGAGGGCCAGACGGCGACGCAGTTTCTGATGGCGGCACCGACTGCAGCTCTGGCATACTCTCGTGGTCGGATACGTCAGAGCCCGACTCGGACTCCGAGTCGCTGATGGAAAACAGTCAGCGCATCTTACCGCGTCTCGAGGCGTGATCACCTACGTGTGCTGACCGGCAGCGAGCGCCTCAGCGTGGACGTTGAGGTACCACTGGCAGGCCAAGTCGTAAGTTAGGTGCGCATATTCCCCCGTCTCCTCGGCGAACTGAGAGCGATAGGCCGCCAAAATCTCTTCTCTTTTGGCGCTGGGAACGAGCTTCAGGTATATGTTCCCCAAACACAATGCAGGCGGCTTACCTCGGTACCCCTTTCATAATGGTCGTCGTTGACACCTTCACCGCGGCACAGGTGGACGAGGCAACTGCTCACAAGCTTGTAAGGGGGGAGGCGACGAGGGACGAAGAAACTCCAGACCTGCACGGGGCGTTGCCATGACTTGGTACGGTTGTTGTTTTGCAGGGAAATACCCCCCGGCTGGCGGAACTTTATACCCTGTGTATTTGTTTGCTGTTTGTATGATGAACTCGTAAGCGAGTTTGTAGCCACATGTCTGCCCCGAGCCACAACCCTGGGCAGCAAAAATCAATTTCACATTGATCAGATAGAGAAACCATACCCCGTCGGGTTTTAAGACCGTTACTGATTCTCTCCGCCCTCTTGCATTTTCCTCCCACTCCTCGCCATGTCTTCATTCGTCTGCATCAACCTCCGCACCAAGAGCTTGATGCACGCTCCTCCTCGCCCCCCTCTGGACCTCCCGCGCGGCGTCCCCGACTACATTGTTGCAGGGAAGAACAGCCCCGTGGAACCGCACATCATGTTTCCGTTCCGCCACCGTCTCGATGAGGAGCTCGCGCTTCGTGACCCTCCCCAGCCGTTCCCCGCCCGCCCACTCCCCGGGGAACTGCCCCCACCGCCCGCGCCCGGGTATTCCCATGCGGCTGTTCAGACCACTGGGGGAAAGGGCACTAGAGACACGCCTGTACTCACCGAGGCCTTGAAAAAACGCGAGGATGCAAGGCACGCCTCTGAGCGTGAGGAGCGTTTTCGCGCAGCACAGAACACCATCCACGACCAACGACAGCAGACTCTGTCTCGGTCGCCGTCGCCCGATTCCGTTATAAAGATCAAAAAAGGCGGGCAATTCGATCACGGCCTCATTGAGGATCGCGACTACGAATACAGCGAGGTGGTCGGCAACCACTCCACCTTCAATCTGCGCCTCATTCCGTGGGGTGGGCTGTATGTTGCTTCCCTTGCCCACATCCCAATCCAGAAAACAAACGCTCACCGTCACTCTCACAGCACTCCTCGTGCCGTGGTCACGGAAGATGACCAGGTGGTCTTGCTGCTAGCCGGACGCTCGCGAAACGGGGATTGGTACAAGGAGGTCGTTGCCCCAGCCACCCGGCACTGCGAGATTGCCATCCCCAGTGTCCAACGTTCACCACAGGACGTCCAGGCCGGCAACGCGCCGTTCTTGGCTGGCGGTGTCGGGCATACCTTCAATGAGCCATTCGTCAGTGTTTTTCTTGAGTTTCACGCAGCCTGCCAGAACTGATCCAACCCCAGATCGCGCAGTCTGCGTTGTTGAACGTCCTTGTGTTTCACCAGCTATTAGCGACCATGGCGATGAAGAGATTGCTTGGATTTGGTAGTGGTGAGTGGCAGTGAACGCGTTATTGACATTTGTTGAAACCTCCTGCCTTAGCCATGCTGGCTGCTTTCTGCTCGACTGCCTTCCAGACGCTGGAGAACCAGAAGCGACTCTTCCTTGAACACGATCCCCGAGCCCTTTATCCCAACGATTCAACTGTCTATTCGGCTGCCATCATCGAGCTTGGTGGTCCCCACCGTCGGGAAATTGCACCAGGGATCGCTGATCGCTTCGAGGCTGCCTCCTGGAGCGTTCTTCATGCGCTTGGCAAGTACAAATCCCCGAGTGGCGGCCATGTGATTTTTTGGGATCTCGGTCTTGTTGTGGCCTTCCCCGCCGGCGCGTCCATTCTAATTCCCACCGGCCTCATTTGGTACAGCTTCGTCAAAGTACGCGAGGGTGAGACACGTTACTCCATACTCCAGTATGCGGGAAGCGGGATTGGTCGCTGGTTCCAGAACGGCCAGCGGACAGACATAGAATTTGCCGTCCAGGCCACCGAGCAGGAACATGAGGCCCGCGAACAGCGCCGTCGTGAGGATCATGCACGCGCGGCATTCAATTTCCCCTACGAAGACGATCTACCTGAGCCCGCCATGAAGCTCGAGTTTGTTGGGAAGAACACCGATGCACAAACGACTGGGGATGCGGCGGCTTGACCTTGACCTTGAAACAACCTTACTGCTTATACCTACGCTTTTATCTTACTCCTCGCGAATGTTCTTTACATGTGTCTTCAAATACCTCAAAATTTCATTCTTTTGATGCCTTTAGAACCAATATCTATGCCCACCCCGGACATACGGCTGCTGGCCTGGTAAAGGAACGTAATCTGGGTGTCCTGTGGGGTTAAGTAAGGGTCCCTCCTCTTGTTCAAGAAACTGTCCCTCTTCGTCCTCATCATCCGCATCCCAATCTGACTCGCTGGCATCTATAACAGCCAAGGACTTCGGTGTCCGTGCCACGGATGAACACGGCTTCGTTCTGGATGGCGTATCCGGTGACGCAGGTGGTGTTTGCATCCGCAGCCGCGGCGGAGGAGTTCTCCGACGTGAGGGTTCCGACGCGCTCACAAAGGTGCTCGTGGTCTTCGATGGGGGCGGAGCCAAGGTCGCAGATTTGCGCGTACTCGTCGCTTTTGATGGGTTTTTCTCTTTCCCCTGCTTCGTGAGCTTGGGTTTGGGAGCCGGAGGTGAAGCAGGTCTCTCCTGTTCCTTGGTACGTCTGGGTGCCGCATCAGAAGGTGCACACCTGACGGGACAGAACAGCAAACGCACTCTACATAGTTTCTGCGATATTGCCGCGCTTTGATAGCATGTTGCTGTTGGACGGTGCTGGGGGCTTTGAGCAGAGCCTCTCGACGCCTGTTCGTGCTTCCTCGGGGCGGACATTAACTGGAAGGCAGGTTGAACTTACTGTCTCATCCTCTGCTTTGCCTTTGCATTAATCACATCTCGGTTCCTGTCATTCGCGTCATGAGAGGTCCCCAGAAGACGCAACGAAAAAGAGCGTTGCCTCTGACGATATTCCCATGCAGCTTGGGCCTTTCTCTCCCGGATCTCCTCCTTGGTGGGTTTGGCTTTGGCCTTTGCGTGGCGGCGCATGCTCATACACGTGGTGGATGAAAGAAAGAGCGAGCGAGCGAGCCGGGTGGCAGTGCTCATTAGGAGTTCGTCAGCTAGAACTCGACCGGAACGACTCAGTTTCAAGACTCGGGAATGTATAGGAGCGACGGCAAGTGGTGGCAGTCGAAGCCCCAACACCGCCTATACTTGCTATGTCTGTGGTGAGAGACGACGAGCCCATCAATGCGAGTTCGTCACTCGAGGGGAGTTCGTCACTTTTCTCAAAAGGTCTTTCATTGGGAACTATGAGGTTGTCTGCTGCGCAGGGGAACTTGGAGGATCTGGGACTCCGCCTTGGTCGAGTCGTAGGTAAAATTTGAGCATGGCCTGGTGTGCCGCGGTGTAGATAATGTCAAAGTCGTCCAAGCTGCTAAGTCTTAATTGAAGTTTGTACAGAGGATAATGTTGCAATGGTCGGAGTTCGTCATCCTTTTGACGTGGGGGGCGAAGAACGACGCGGAAAGGTGGATTTCTTTTCAAAAATAAGAGGTACGTATCCCCTGAGGTCTGCCAGATATTTCATTTCATTTAAACGTCGGAGACTCATGCGTTGTTGTGGAACTCGTCGACGGTGGGGTGATGAATCATTAATGTCACGAGGAGTTCGTCATTTTTGACGTTAAGGAACTCTCATAAAAATCGTCGAGTGCTGATGTTTTCACGGAAGGGCGGGGGTGGGTCGAGTACAAGGGGAATTATTGTGCTGGGAGACAGAGACAACCTCTTACATGTTGAAGCCCCGTCGACGCCGTGTGTGACATACGTGACATGCACGAATTGGGAGGTAGCTTTTGCTGGGGCGTAGGGAGTGTGAAGACGCTATTTCGTTGAGATACGTGTGCTAGGTGCATGCGAATGAAAACAGACTACATTGCGACTACAGAGGCGCACGGCGGTTAACGATCTGAACCCATTTCTCGCGCCTCGCGTGGGCCATCGCGGCCTGTGCTTCCTCGAGAGTGGTAAAGGAGGCGTACAAGTTCCCTGGCACCCCGGATACGTTGAGACTACACTCCAAGTGGGACCGGTATATGCCCGGCTGAACACCACGACAAACAACGTACCAGCGGCGGTGCACGGCGGAGGTGGTCGAATTGAGCGCATTGTCTTCGAGAGATGGCTCGGGAAGCTAGGCAGTGGGAGGAGAGGAGTCCCCCGTCCAGCCTCGCGCTCGCGCGTACTCCAGGGCGGCAGTCGCAGCGGCGAGACTGGGGAACCCACAATGTATGGCGAGGCCGTGTCCAGTTATGCTTCGCTGCACATCCTTCCATTGGGGGAAGACACCGATGTCGCCTCCGAAGAACACAACATGCGCCGCGGCCGGGCTCTTGCGAGGGTGGGTGTGTGATCCCTCCCCATGTGCCGAGGCCCCAGGGACGCCGATGGTGAGCACACCTGCCTGGAACCAAGAGGGTGTAGTGGCGTCAAGGGTGGGCGAACTGACGGAGTAGGCCGTACGGGGACTGCCACTGGGCACACACTATCGTTTACTGGCCCTGTAAATTCCAAGTAAATTCCAGGTATTTTTTACATTTTCTGATCATTTACTTGTCATTTACTGGCCTGGTAAATGGGCAGCTTTTGTATCATTTTCTGACCTTTTTCATGTCATTTACTGACCTGGTAAATGATACAAAAGCTCATCATTTTCCCATCAATTACCTAACTTTTTCTGAGCCAGAAAATGTTGAATTTCCCGATACAGTAAATGTGAAGCTTTTCTGATGGCAGACCTTCTAAAAAAGGAAATAAATCGAGGTCATCTGATAGTTAGGATTTCATTGATGTGCTTCTTGGGTTGCAATGGGATTCATTTCCTAACTTGGGTTCTTAGTTTTCCAATCTAGGTTATGATTCTCAGAGGCTCAAACCTATCTATTTCAGCAGGCAATTCATATCTGGTTGTTTTCCACATCTTAGTGTTGCAATTTGTATGATCTAGCCCAAATCTAGCCCTTGATCCTTCAGATTTGAACAGATATCCAGTTCAGCTATTCACACGGGAAAACATAGTTTTCTGGCCGTCTGGAAACGTTACGGAAACTATTAGTTTCAGTAACCAATTCAGGCAGATCTAGATGTAAACCAACCAGAAACCAATGATTTATGCTTGCCTGAATCTGTTCCAGAAACTTATTGCGAGCGCAGCGAAGCAATTCTCAATTTGGCACACGTGACTTGGCTGGGGGTGAAGCTAGGCAGCGAACAGGAACAAACCAGTAAGCACTGTGGCTGACATGCCATTTTTGCAAAGAATGGCTCCAAACTCGTTCAATTCTTTGATGTTCTGCTTCTATGGCGTACCATTCGGCACGATTTTTCTCAGTGGTTCTGGCGGTACCGATATCACGACTACTTTCGCACCCAGGCGTTCTGGCCAAAAGCGGTAAGGGGTGGTGTCGTCGGCCGGAAATTGCCGTATCGGCGCAGCGAGCATTTCCCGGCTCAAGTCGGATTCGTTCTAGTTTCAGGAGCAGTTCCCGGGCGCCTGAAACCTTTAGTTTCAGGAGCACTGAAACCGTTCCCGAAAACAATACAAAGGCCCTCGGGGCACCCCTGGTACTGCTACCTGGCGATGATTCTGGAGGCCATAGCTACTACATGCTGGATTTTGTGAAACAAAGAATCTCCCTGGGTCAAATTCAACTTGTACATTTATGACAGTTAGTCGCCTAGGAATACTTTATTTTGGATTTCCGGGCCGCCGACTCCGGGATGATCGGGTTTTCCCACCCGCCAAAAATCATTTGGAGCATTCGTGTTTCAGACCTGGTATGGTAAACCAGTACCAGGAATATATGGCAAACCAGTAACAGGAATAGTTTTGGTAACGAATTCGGCCGCGTCGAATTCGAAACACGTACAATAAGTTTCGGGCTCAGTTCCGACCGGCCCGAAATTGACGCGGAAACTTAAAGTCTCAGGCGCTCGAAAACACGGCTGCAGCTGAGCGGCCGCTCATCTATGCAGATCTATCATCTGCAGCTCACTCGAGATCAGCGGTAGTCCAAATATTTTATTATTATTCACAAATTAAATTAATCTACACACTCTTTTAAAGTTGTTCACCAGCCACGTCGAGTTTTCGCCGTTCACGTAGTTAAGGCAACTCTTTTTAGCATCGCCTGGACCTCATCGGAGCCCAGGATCTTCTTATACACGCTAATCTGCATAGCCGTCAATGGACAAAACACTACCTCGTCGGTTTTCTTGGGGAGCTAGAGAGAGAGAATCCAATGGTGCCAAAAGAAGATTAAACGAGCACACTTGGTGAGCGATGATCGCCTTTGTCCTGCGAGATACGAGAGCGAAATCGAGATGGGATGCAAGCGGCTGTCATACCGTCTCAAGAAAAACCGAGGCGTAAGTTTCTCGACTAAGATTTTGGAAACTTTCTGATCGCTCCGGTAAGGGAAAAAGTATGACCGCAAGACAGTGACGTACAATCGAACAAAGGCGCTCGCCTTCGGTAGCCGTGGCAGACTGCCCGACCTTGAGCGGGTTGGAGACGAAGCCACGCCATTGGCTGCGGTCACCCAGCTTCCCGGGACTCGTCCAGTGTCTAGGATGGTCCACAGCTCGTCGTGCGTACGAGTTTTGGATCGCCGTCCCCGTCAGACCGAAGCGGCGCGTAGTCAGGCCGCAGCTTGCCCTCATGGAAGATGAGGCGCAACTCGGCCGTTGTGGAGAGGATCTGCGCCGCAGGGGAGGAGATCAGGTTGCTGATTTGGTACGTGATGCCGGGGAAGGTTGCGCGGAACTAGGAAAGCACGGATGAGGAATGTCTACTCATGATGTGACGAGGATGGACGAAAGGAAACGCACCTGCGGCGGGGAGAGCTCAGACAAGTGGGTGGGGACGACACCCCACGCGCCCTGGACGCAGAACTGCAGCAGGAACGCGCCGGCGGTGAGTGCCCCAGCTGTCGGGCAGCACCCACAGAGCGAAACGACAATAATCGTAGCGCGGCGGCCGAACGACTAGCTGAGCCACCCGCAGATGAGGCCGCCGACGATGCAACCGACCTTGGCGATGATGGTTGCGTAGCTGGCCTCGTCCGCAGTGAAGCCCTTCCCTTGTTGCACTGAAATAGATGGACAATAAATGAGTACATTCCAACGGTTACGATGAACGGAGGGATGGGCGAGAACAGAAATACGCACTATAGGTGGGGTACATATCCTGCGAGCCGTGCGAGCTGAAGTTGAACAGCGTCATCATGAGACTCGCGTAGATGCAGCGGCGCCAGTGTTGCTTCAGCATGACCCGGCCCTCCTTCGAGAACGCCTTGACCTTGGTGCGCACGGAGACCTTTTGGCCCGAGCGCCCGGCTTTGTTCTATTGCCACAACGTCAGTAATCAAATGAATAAATAAATTGGAGAAAGGGTGAACACGCCTACCTCCAAATAAATCTTGCTCTCCGGGAAGAAGCAGCGGATGATCGCAACCGTCCCCGTGAGCGCCGCGCCGACGTAGAATAACGCCTTCCATCCGAAGCGCGAGTGCGGCACAATGAAGAGGTTACACCGCCGCGAGGAGGTAGCCCAGCGCGTAGCCTTGCTGCAGGACACCGCTGAAGAGCCCGCGGGCCTCGGCCGGCATGGATTCGAGAGTCATGGAGGCGGAGAGGCCCCAGATGCCGCCCTGGATGGAAGGAATTAACCCGCGCACAGTGGAGGTGCGGTTGAATACGCACCATCATCACGCCAAAGAGGGCGCGGACAGCGAGGAAGGCGGGCCAGGTCGACGCGTAGACGGTGCCAATTTGCAGGATGGCGATGATTACCTGAGTTTATCGTTAGTCCGTCTCACAAGCACCACGCTCCGGCTCCAGTAAACGCCACAGGAGGGAAACCGAAACCGAAAGTCAAACTCAGACGCACCAAGTTAACAACCATCGGCCATTTCCTCCCATACATATCCCGAACGATACCGAACGCGGCGGCGCCGACAGTGCAGAAGAGGAGCGTGAGGGTGATGGACTGGGAGATGGTGTCGCGGCTCTCGCAGAAGTACTCGGCCAGGTGGGAGACGGAGAGGGAGCCGGAGTGGAAATCGTAGCCGTCCATGCTGTTATTTGACGTCAGTTTAAGAAAGAGATAACATGAAATGGAGGAGGGACATGTTCCGTGGGTTCGGTGTTACGTATGGAACGTCAAAGGAAAAAGGGAGTGTGGATGCCATTGTAATTAGAGGACGCGACGGGCATGAAAAGACGCAAGGGAAATTGTGTGGACCGAGAAGCGGCGAGAATGCGACGGAGGGCTCAGATTGACCACGCGGAAACATAAGGGATCGGGCCAGAAAAGAAAAAGAACAGATGTCAAATGAACAAAACGCACGTCCATGCCCACAGCGCGACGAGGAAGGTAATCCACTCCATGCCGGTTAGAGACGCAGCGACCTTGCATGGGTTCTGCAGCGGCGGCCTGTGGAGGCGGCCATAAACGTGCTTGCCTGCATGCAATTGACCAATCAATAAATAACTAAATGCGCTCGCCGCAAGATACGCACCCTCATCGATCGTTGTAGTACCACCCGTCTGGTGCGACGAAGATACCGATGACGTGCCTCTTGAAGCGTTCCCAGCCCCAGGGCAGCTTCGGCGGCATCTCGCCCGGTGTGAGTATGCCATGAGACGCAGCGGCGGCGGCGGATTTTGTGTAGGCCATTGAGTGTCGCGGATGCATGTAAAGTTGTTATAGGCGATGGAAGTCTTGGAGTTGGGGTTTTTGACCGTGTGAATTTCGTCGACAATGACACACGACCAGGCTAAGGTGTCGAGCAAGGCGATGTCACGGCGAGCAAGATCGATATAAGAACTGCGGCGACATCAGTGCCAAGTGTTTGGAGTCAAAGAACCACCGACCAACGTCAAGCCGGCCCTTCTTAATGAAATCCTCCAAAACCGCGGTGCGCTCTGTGCGGGTTCCAACATAGTTTCCGACTTGCAAAGGTCATCGTTCTGCAAAGACAGAACACGAACAGCGTACCTTCGAGATACACAGGAAGGATATAAGTAGACGAAGTGGTAAAAAAAAGATGTATTGCATACCGTTTCAATTTCGCGCTCTCAGTTCCTCACCACCGTACTTGGCACAATGATGAGGCACGTCGGCCACGTCTCATTAGCTGGCGGCAGCGTCTTGTGCTTCTTCCACTGCCGCCCGTCTTGCAGGGCAGAGACATGGTTCTGACGACGCCGCCGATCCGTCTTGGTTCCGTCCTTCTTCATGATCGCTCCTCCCCTCCTTGAGATCCTCCGTCTGACGCGTCAGCTGGGCGACACTGCGCTGGGCGAGGCGTAGTCGGGCCTTGGTGTTCTCAAGGGCGTCGCGGGCGTTTACGACGCCGGTCTGCAAGTCGGAGAGGACCTTGGTGGTGCCGCCGGGAGTGAGGGACACGCGGCGGTTATTGGCGTTTGGGGAGGGCGGGGGTTGGGGTGAGTTGATGGATGTCGCGTCGGTGTCGATGGAGAGCTTGGAGGACGAGGCGGTGGCAGCAATCGTGGAGATGGAGGGTGGGGAGGGACGGCGAGGCAGACACTGAACCAGAAGGAAGAAGGAAGATAGGTGAGCAGGATGAATTAGAGAGACAGAATGAAACGCACCAGCAGCACCTCGATAATGCGAGCGCGTAACAGAGCGGAGTTTCTCTCTCCAACAACTCCTCTTTTGCCAAAGCCGACAACGCATGGGGAGACTACCCGCGGGGAGCACTGCGAGGTGGAAGCTGGGGAACGGGGACGCGGGGTAGTACCCGATGCGGCGCTTCCGGGGCTTGGGCTAAGTACGGGAGGGGTACGAACGGCAAAGGGTGGGGGATATAGAGGGAGTGCTTGGAACTGGCGGTTGTCGCATCGTTTACGGACGCGGACGGAGACGAGGACGGGAGCGGCGAGTAGAACACGTCGACGAGCAAGCGGGGTGTGACAGCGCAGGAAAGGTGGCTTTCGTTCTCGCCTGCGTGCTGCTTGTGCTCAGGGCTGACAAGTACCAGGGAAAGAAGAGGGAGCCGGAAGCCGACGAGGAACCAGGACGAGACGATGATACTGATCGTCGTCATCGTGGTCGGGAACAAAGAACGTGGGTATCACACAGGCCACGACGGCCAATGATGAGTTGAAACATTCCATTTCGTAGTTGTACATTGCGTGCTCTCATTTAGATCCTTGAAATCTCCTCTTTCATCAACTCCCAAACTCAAGTCGTTCTGTAAAAGAAAAAAAGTTGAGCACGCGCAGACGAAAAAATTGAGAAGTAGCCACGCACCATCAGTCCAAGTCCATCTTCTCGCAGTCCTTAGCGTCGCGCTTGGCCTTGAATGACTCCATGTATGCGTTCCCCGACGCATCACGACAAAACGCGGCCCTCTCACCCACTTCAAAAATCGCTCCTGCCTTAGCGTAGGCGTCTCCACCCTTCGCGTATTTGTTGCAGGCAGCCTCCAGCCTGGCGCTTTGAGCTGCAGTCGAAGTCGTATTGGCGGCCCATGCGCGCAGAATGTCTCCTGCGGCCACAAATTCCTGCGCCGACTTTTGTACCGCCGCTCCCATATATTCTTTGCTGGTGTCTGACATGGTCTGAATCCGTGTCAGCAGGCTGGAAGGGAGTTTTACAATGTAAAACTCGCCTGGTTCGAAATCAGGATCTGTTTTTGGGGGCCTGGGTGAGATGTTGTAGGGAGTATGTTTGTGGGTGCTAGCAAGGGAGGTTTGATCACGTTTGGCGTCGATGGAGTTTAATCGACATGGGACCTCGTGTAGATACTCCCTCAATTTGGTTCCTCTGACTCTGCTCGCTGCCCATTCAGCGAAGAATGCCATCCTGCTCATGTCACAATTTCAGATTCCCATGCCCGAAATCACCTCAACGGAAAAGAAATACGCACGTCTGCTGCTCGTTCCTTGAAACGAGTTCACCTCTGCCTATCTCCCTCCCATCGCTCTCTTTGAAACGCGTATTTCACAATCCACGAACCTGCTGCTAATTGAGTGGCAGGCGCTTATTTGTAAGCACGTGATTGAACGAATACCGCCACACAACGCCAAACAGCTGAAGTCTGGGGGCTGTGACGCGGTGATAAGCATGGCATTGGGCCAGGGTGTGAAAACCACACATATTCACGCTTTTGTGCTATTTACACAATGCTATTGCACATCTCTAGAGAGCTAGTGTATGCCCGGACAGCTAGCTAAGGAGCTAAAGTGTCTGCGACTCTCCTAGATGTTCCGCAGTAATGATCCTTACGGGTCAGAGCCCAGGGCATTGAACCAGAGTTTAGCTAAACAGTTTATCCAAACCATTCTATCATCGAGTTGGGGTTTACTGGCATGTTCCTATCAAGGGTGTGATATTACTATCCATCTAGACAAAGAGCGATACCAAGAGGCATTGGTTGCAGGTCGAATGGAGTCGACAGAGTTGTTGTAGCAGATTCGGCAGCATCTTGTTCATTTGTGACATTTCTGTCACTGTGATCAACGATCACCTGCTTCGGGTGCTTCAGGGATCATCGGAGCTTTCCGGGATCATCCACTGATTGACATCATAATGAATTCTCTGGTCACGGACGCTCATATAAGCTGCCGAGAGAATTTATGAAGGTTCCGGATGTTTGGGCCAAGGGTTGGATGACTCAAGAGGAGTCTGGTTCGGTCTGGACTGGTCTATACTACATTGGGCATGCCCAAAACCCTCAGAACCGCATGGACACTTCCAAATTTGGACTGCTTACATTATAACCCAGGGTTCCGTTTTAATTGTATGACTCGTTTACTTCCCCTTTTGGACTTGCTAGTTTGTATAAATAGGGTAGCTTATTTCGCTTTACTGTACTGGATTCTACCCTCCCAGGCAGCCGGTTTACCACTGGTCAGCTAAGGAGTCAGTAATTTCCTTGTCTAGTTTGTGAGGCTCAAAGAGGGAGCTGAATTGATTTTGTTGGTTGTTGGATCGCACTTTTCTTGTGTCGCATTGAGCTATAAGCTATAAGGCTTCGGTTTCATGAGCTATAAGAAGTCTACAATCCAGCTATAAGACCTTAGCAGTTTGAACAAACCTGTTCTGGTCCCGCTATACAACTTCAAGTTGGAATTGGATTGACTGCTATAAAGCTGTAAAGCTACACTTGCTTGAAATCTATTGTCGTTGCACTGCTATACCGCTATACGCTTTGAGTCTAGGCCTCGTTAGCCTGCTTGGGTCTGGGACCCTTTAGTTTGGATTAGGTTGGATTAGCTGCACGGTTACAAGGATTGCTTGGATTTGAACGCTTTGGAGCATTGGCTTAACACACCATTTCGCTTGCAAGGATATTGGGATTAGGTTAGGATAGGAACAGCTATAAGGCTATACCAGTAACATTAGTTCTGGGTCACAAAACACACAAACCCCATTCGCATTTTATAAAACTACGGTTCTACTTGTCTCTTGACACTTTATTGAGTGCCTAGAAGTCAATTGATTGAGTTTGCGAGTTTGAACAAACCTGTTTTCGCTTTTGCTTCACACAACAAGTGTAATAAATTCAGATTGCCACAAGCACATACTGTGTTTGGAATCCCCGAACTTGCACGTTGGTTGATAAGGGCATTAAGAGAGTGTTGGTTGTGTTGAGTTGTAGTTGGTTTCGCTTTAGTGTTGAGTGTGGTTTTGAGTTCGTTTTGGTTGTTTTCGCTTTCAGCGCTTGCAGTCAGAGCTTCTATCACATTTTCGCACCTGGCACCCTATAGCATCCCTTCGCATCTCATTTCCCACGCTTGCCCCAAGACCACCGTATCATCTGGAGCCCACCGCGAGGGGATTCATTTGAAGGCATTACACTTGAAGCAAAAACATCAATAAAACAGTTTGGACTTGTCAAATTTCGTCTTGGCCCTATTCTAGACTTTCTAAAGTCAACAGAGCATTGGAACTTTGCCTCAGAGTTTCTTCTTCGGAAAAACCTGGGAAGGACTTCGTTTCGAAGCCATTTCGTTGAGCCTAGCTCCCACAAAAATCACCTTTGAGTTTGTCTAAACTCAACACCACCCTCTCACATTTGCTACATTTTATTCTATCATGGGCACTCAAGGACCCAATACAGTGGCGCCCATCGGGTCACTAACAGGCTCATCAGCGCCTCAAGCTGCTAGCTTTCGAGTCCCTTATAAATGGGACAAGAATGTGCCAAAGTTTACAACAGACAATCATGAGGAATTGCTGTTATTTGTGGATCAAGTTGTTGAGATCCTTATCCTCGCAAATATGACAGAGGATGCAGTCAAGAAGGAGTATTTCACCGGTCTATTGCCTGTTCGCAAGAAGAACCTGTGGAGGACTTTGCCTAGCTACATTTCTGGCTCATTTGAAGACTTCTTGTGCGAAATTTACAAGGGCTACCCTGAGATTAAATCAGGTCGCTCTGGGTCATTATTTCGGTTGAAGAAGATCTGTGAGGATTATAAAGGAGTTGGAGCAGACAAGGAGGGTCTTTTGCGATGTTTTGGGGCGGAATTCAAGGCAGAGGTTACAAAGCTCCAAAGGCCTCCAGCCCTAATAGCCAATGTTGACTCTGTTAAGGAGTATCTGCAAACACTTGAACCGAATTTTGCGAGAGCAATATGTGCCATGATTGGAACCATTCATCTTATTGAGGTCCGATTTCCTGGTTTAGCCTCGTTGGCTAGTGTATTGCCTGGACAGCCAGCAAGCACCAGAAGGAAGGAAGACCCAATTGAGCTCAATGAATTGGTTCAAATTGCAGAAACTATGGCTGAGCAGAACATGGAATCATCTCTGCTAAGTCAACCAGTTGTTTCTGGCAATGCAGTCGCTTCAAATCGTCTCAAAACAAGTGAAAGCAGTTGGGGCAAGGAAAGGTTGAAACAAGAGGTTGTTCAACTGAAGAGGGTGTCCAAACCGAGTTATAAGTCCGATGGACTTCGGTCCACAGGGACCAGGAGGGCTATTGCGTCAACAAGACCCGGTTTGATCGAAATCAAACAGGTTTTCGGAGTTGAGGAACAGACAGAGACTCTTTCCTTTAGAAATTCTTTGTCTAGATCCTTGAGACGAAATCTAGTTGAGCAGCAGACTAAACCAGTTCAAAAGTCGGGTGTAGTGACTGCTGGATACTCAGAGGATGATCGCGCTTTTGGTTCCTTAAGGAACAAAGTGAAAAGACTTCAGAACACGAGTTCTGGTGCATCTTCCCTGAATTCCTCCAAGCCTTTGGAAAATCCCTAAGTCGGTCTGATAAACTGGAGGGGTGCATCATTCAAGCACCCATGACGCTCCTGTTGACTATGCCAGTTCGCATTTCAATGGTCTGAGCCTCTGGGATTGAATCGAAATAACCAGGCAATAGAACAAGGAGGTTCTTGAGCTGACCAGAATGCCCTGGTTTCCAAAAATTCTGATGATGATTGTGGCCTTCAAAATTTGAATTGGACTCGCAGGATTTGTCTCTGTGCAGGGTATTTGCATAAATTTGTTGGTGGTCTCCACAGAGGGAGTCAAAATTGCGAGACTTGGTTCGCTTTTCTGCATACATTGGTGGTTGAAAGCTGGATATTTTGTGAATGCATGGGCACTTGTTGGATTTCGGAGTTTGGCTTTGGAATGGTTGATTTCTCGACCATCTTGTTACGAGTTTTAAGGCCTGAAATGGTCGCAGAACATCGAAATAAGGCAACAACTCTCTGTTCATTTAACAATTGAACATAGAGTTGGGTTCCATTTAATTCTGTTCAACTGTGTCTCTGGTTGAATTTACACGGAATATTCAGGGTCTACAGAGCTTCGAACTCAGGACGGCGTCATAAACCTTCACTGAATGCTACAATGGGCCACAGAAAAAAATTCGCTTGAGCAGGGAATGGGCTTGATGTGATGAGAGTCAAGTCTACCAGCTCAGTTTAATTTTTCTGCTCCCAGTCAATGTATACATCGGAAGGGGTCCAATAAAGGATCATTGGAGACGCTCTGTACTTGAATTTGGATGCCTGACCATTAATAAAGCTTTAAACAATCGCTTCTTGCCTTGAAAAATTCGTTCAAAATGCGGGTTTTAAGGGCTTGAAGATTATTGAACCACCAAGTTAGAAATAATGGAATTGGATGGGTCTTGTTAATGGAGCGACGAAGGAACGTCCCCAGAGTATAGACTCGTTGATTGGAGGGCCTTTTAATCGTTCCAACTCCCCTGGAATTTTCTAAACTTGTGTTGAACCACAGGCAAAGATATAAATGTGCCAGCTGTAATTTATTGCTTCCAGTGTAACTGGGGCAGTTAAAATTTATGTTGGGGGGAGAGGAATACCATGCCCCCGCAATTGCGCGTCATTGCAATGGGAGATCCGAAAATTTTGTGAATTTGAAGCTAGAAAACAGCTAGCTAGGAGGGCAGCTTGAATTTTGGCTCCCTCATTTGACAAAGTCAGTTGATGAAGAATTTGGGATCATGTATATTAACCCTGATCGAAAGCACAAGAAGGTTAAACTTGGTTTGTGCTTTCTGGATGAGAAACCGAGTTAGGATTTCCGGACTCGGGGGCTCTCCAACAAATTGAAGTCTGGGTATAGTGATACATATTGAACTTAGCAACTGAGCTCTGAAGGCTTTGGTTGTTCTGTCCAATATGTTTTGCACAGAGACGGAATTGTGGACTTAGGAATGGATGCAGATCTGCCAACTGTTGACAGCGGTGATCAATTTTGATCATGATCGGTTGAACCTAGTTACCATTTATGAATTTCGCGATCATTGTCCCAACTTTGGTGTTCGAGACCTGCCGATGCACTTTACGTGAACGGTGAAGGCACTTAGAGTCTAGTAAAGGCGATGTTGACTGGGGACAGTCAAAATTTATGTTGGGGGGAGATGATAAGCATGGCATTGGGCCAGGGTGTGAAAACCACACATATTCACGCTTTTGTGCTATTTACACAATGCTATTGCACATCTCTAGAGAGCTAGTGTATGCCCGGACAGCTAGCTAAGGAGCTAAAGTGTCTGTGACTCTCCTAGATGTTCCGCAGTAATGATCCTTACGGGTCAGAGCCCAGGGCATTGAACCAGAGTTTAGCTAAACAGTTTATCCAAACCATTCTATCATCGAGTTGGGGTTTACTGGCATGTTCCTATCAAGGGTGTGATATTACTATCCATCTAGACAAAGAGCGATACCAAGAGGCATTGGTTGCAGGTCGAATGGAGTCGACAGAGTTGTTGTAGCAGATTCGGCGGCATCTTGTTCATTTGTGACATTTCTGTCACTGTGATCAACGATCACCTGCTTCGGGTGCTTCAGGGATCATCGGAGCTTTCCGGGATCATCCACTGATTGACATCATAATGAATTCTCTGGTCACGGACGCTCATATAAGCTGCCGAGAGAATTTATGAAGGTTCCGGATGTTTGGGCCAAGGGTTGGATGACTCAAGAGGAGTCTGGTTCGGTCTGGACTGGTCTATACTACATTGGGCATGCCCAAAACCCTCAGAACCGCATGGACACTTCCAAATTTGGACTGCTTACATTATAACCCAGGGTTCCGTTTTAATTGTATGACTCGTTTACTTCCCCTTTTGGACTTGCTAGTTTGTATAAATAGGGTAGCTTATTTCGCTTTACTGTACTGGATTCTACCCTCCCAGGCAGCCGGTTTACCACTGGTCAGCTAAGGAGTCAGTAATTTCCTTGTCTAGTTTGTGAGGCTCAAAGAGGGAGCTGAATTGATTTTGTTGGTTGTTGGATCGCACTTTTCTTGTGTCGCATTGAGCTATAAGCTATAAGGCTTCGGTTTCATGAGCTATAAGAAGTCTACAATCCAGCTATAAGACCTTAGCAGTTTGAACAAACCTGTTCTGGTCCCGCTATACAACTTCAAGTTGGAATTGGATTGACTGCTATAAAGCTGTAAAGCTACACTTGCTTGAAATCTATTGTCGTTGCACTGCTATACCGCTATACGCTTTGAGTCTAGGCCTCGTTAGCCTGCTTGGGTCTGGGACCCTTTAGTTTGGATTAGGTTGGATTAGCTGCACGGTTACAAGGATTGCTTGGATTTGAACGCTTTGGAGCATTGGCTTAACACACCATTTCGCTTGCAAGGATATTGGGATTAGGTTAGGATAGGAACAGCTATAAGGCTATACCAGTAACATTAGTTCTGGGTCACAAAACACACAAACCCCATTCGCATTTTATAAAACTACGGTTCTACTTGTCTCTTGACACTTTATTGAGTGCCTAGAAGTCAATTGATTGAGTTTGCGAGTTTGAACAAACCTGTTTTCGCTTTTGCTTCACACAACAAGTGTAATAAATTCAGATTGCCACAAGCACATACTGTGTTTGGAATCCCCGAACTTGCACGTTGGTTGATAAGGGCATTAAGAGAGTGTTGGTTGTGTTGAGTTGTAGTTGGTTTCGCTTTAGTGTTGAGTGTGGTTTTGAGTTCGTTTTGGTTGTTTTCGCTTTCAGCGCTTGCAGTCAGAGCTTCTATCACATTTTCGCACCTGGCACCCTATAGCATCCCTTCGCATCTCATTTCCCACGCTTGCCCCAAGACCACCGTATCAGCGGTGGGATCACTGGTGCGATTCGGCGTCTAGAAGTGCGGAGTGATATAGTAAATCAAGTAAGGATAGGTAGCTGTCGAGCAGGCGTACCTGTGATGACTCTCCAATAGCAATCTATCTCCCGAAATCGGTTGAACAATGCACTTGTCGAGCAAGGATGACTGGTTGATTCGAAATCGTTCAGTACCTGTATGTAGCCAAATCAACAATGTAAGGCACCTCTGCAAAGGTTGCCTCGAGTAATCGGGAGGTCGCGCCCACTACGAAGCCCAATTCGAGGAATTCGATATCAAAGTTGAACTGCAGTTTAGTCGACGCCGTTGAGTATACATCACTGAGGATATATTCTGGAATAGATATCAAGTCCGAATGCAGCCGAAGCGCGATCCTCATCCGGTCTCCTCTGTCAGCAAAATGTTTGCCTGGAACGGGACCTTTCAAGTTCTTCATGGACTGAGCCTCCCAGACGTTGACAAAGATAGGGGGAGGTTTGCCCAGAGCTTTCATGAAATTATCCGGGGCCTCGTTGATGAGACGCACGATTTCAGGGTCCGCGAGGAGCCCCGCAACGTAGTCAGAAAGCGAGGCGCACAGGTACGGTTTTACCGGGCGCATATGGCCTTGATATGGCTGTTGCGCATCGCAGTTAATTCCCCGCGACATTGCTCGGTTCCGACATCCCCCGCTACGCGTCTCCCGCAAATCCGAGGATATTCCGGAATGACAGACTCGAGATCGATGGGCGGGTGAGAGTAAAAGCACGACGGACGCATTGCGCGCATTGTAGTTTTTCCATCGAGGTTGAAGCTCGCCAGCGCGGAATACAAGCTGGAGGGTAGCTGGTTTAGAATGTCCTCCTGCAACCCTCAGTACCATCCGAGCGCTTTTCCAGATTTAACGACATCGTGCACTTAATAATCATAGTGACGGCCTCGACGATGACATTGCAAGGATCAGTGGATAACGTTGCACACCACAGCCAAAAGTATCAACATTTGAGCGATGGTGTCGAGTTTTTCGATTGGATTCTCAGTAATATGAGCTGCGGACAAGTAAGCGCGAAGATCGGGTAAGGATGATAAGAAATAACATACACGCGTCATAGAATAGAGGAGTGCATCCTCGGGAAGGGTTGACCCGATGAAATCTATTTTCGTGTACATGTTGAGAGTCTTGACGGCCTCTAACGCACGCTTTTTCTCATCGCTATCTGATGTTGTTTTTCCAAGGAACGTTTACAAGTTCTGAAAACAGCGGACGCGGCTTCGACTAGCTCTCGAAACTGAGCAACCGCTACTGGATTATCCGGGTCAAAATCGACAGAAACAGCTAGGCCGCTTCGGATGCCCGCCTCTGGACCTCATGAGGAAACGGTCTAAGCGTAGGATTTTGAGCCCGGGTAGTAAGAGGAAAACCAATACTTACATTTCGACACCTCGACCGCTAGTAGTCCGTTCGCGATCGATGCTCCAATATCTACATCCCCCACCTTGTCTTGTACCCGCCATGTACGTCGCTCCCGCCTATGCTTCCCGCCCTACTGAACCGGTACCGTTCCAGGCCGCATGCGACGTACCCCACAGCTCGGTATTACGGTAGGGACGCCCCAGGGGGCGTTTATGTCAAAAGCCGCCGTGCCAAACGCACCACCCGCCCGTCCCAGACCGAACATCTCCCTCACGACATCTCCGACCTCGAACTCAAAGTCGGGCACGCCAAGGACCTCCCCCGGCGTGTCCAAACAATACCCCAAATGCGAGTCCGCCGCCCAGGAGAGCGTCTGGCACGGCTTCTTCTACGCCGATCGCCGGATGCATGTCGGTGAGTCGTTTCCTCCCCTTCCACCTC
The DNA here is from genome assembly GCA_029281795.1 of Mycena crocata. Lineage (NCBI taxonomy): Eukaryota > Fungi > Basidiomycota > Agaricomycetes > Agaricales > Mycenaceae > Mycena > Mycena crocata. The sequence continues at coordinate 238,621 of JARJCP010000092.1, read as the reverse complement.
GGGACGCTTCATCTGTCCCAGAGCGGCGCATCCATCTTGCGCTCGAACGACGCAGGGCGGTTCGCATTCGCGGCGAGTGCCGGGGCTATCCCTGTACGACCACCACCGCAAATATTTCCGGATGAAGACAATCCGGACGCGCGCCAAATTCCTGCGCATTTGCCAGGGAGAGTTGAGGGCCGCGGGGGAAAAGGATTTGAAACTGTACGTCTTTTTCTACCCGGTCTGCTCCAGCTCGAATCCCTCCCTCAGGCACCCCATGGAGCACTGGTATCGTGTTTCCAAGTCGCGCGTTCCCAGGTCGCGCATCCGCAAGACGCGGAAGTAATCTGTAGGAGACGATTCTGCCCCGTCTTTCTTGAAAAGAATCCGCTGCTGATATCGTATGTATCATATGTATATATAATCGACAATGTACAGTTCGAGCGTGAGAAACGGCATGGAAGTTGGAATGTTGGGTTTTGACTTGAGTTTGACTTGGCGTCGAGCGCCGGGATGCTATTGACGCGCCTCAGACATGCGCGACGATCACATGCGACAGCGCACGTACGTCTTTTCTCCGATTTCGTATGGCCAAGCCGTCCCCATCCCTCCCACGCCAGGCCTCCTCCAAGATCCGCAGGTTATTCGCCTGATCCTCGAGCAGGTGCACCACGATGGACAGTCTAGGAGATATTCGGGAAAGTCCCGCGAGGCAGAAACCGGGTGCGCGCTCGCTGAACACCCACGTCCCGGCCTAGTTGCGAGGGGGAAGTCGGGTGCGAGGGTGAGCTGGAATCGCGGCGTGCAAATCCGCGAGCTGGAATTATACGCGTGCGCCGCCACCGCCCTCTTGTGCCCTCTCCCGTTAACCTCGTAACTCGAACGGGGATGTGTGGGTGGGACGGAGAGCCGCCGAGTGAGGACAACCAATCCGGCGGCGGCTGGATTTCGCTCGCGAAGCCCTCGCAGGACGTCGTCAGTGTCGGCACACGCGAGCCAGCCCGTTCGGTGAGGCGAGGGCGACTGCAAACCGGGCAGACACCCGCGTTGGCGCTGCTCCGTACGGCCCGTCGCACGCATTTCGCCCGCCTGCGTCCGCGCCGGTCATTTCCCCGCTCTCAGACCTCCTTCCCAGCCCGCCCTGCCATGCACCGGCAGACTTCGTGTGGACCGAAACAGCAAGAACGCGTCGGCTGTGCCGTGGGCCACTCGAAGTCGCGCCGCAAGTCTTGGATGGCCGGCGCTGACGCCGGGCCGACCGAGTGGCGCGTCGTACGTGCAGGAGGCGGATCGACGCGAGCGCAAGGGGGATCGGGACTCGCACCACGGGATAGCCAAACACGACCCTGTGCGGTCAAAATTGGGCGGAAGTGCGGATCGGAACCCGGGACGCGCCATTGCACGGGTCGAGTCTGCGAGACCGGATTAAAACGGGAACTCCTGGGCGTATCGACTCGCCGCCGCGTCAAATCGATTTGGGACGCAAACGAGCCGCGGGACTTGAATGTCGCCTCCGGAGGTGGAGGCGCAGTGTTCAATCCAAACCAAGCAGGCCTTCCAGCTGGAATAAATAGGAATCACGTGACTTTCAAATAACTCGAACCTCATCTGTGGAAGAAGTGGAGACAGCCGCCGCTGCGTCCGTCAAACACGAGGTTGGGCGCTTGAACACAGCCCAGTTCTTTCGATAAAATGCGGCGGTACGTTGGCCCTGGGGAAAAAAGCGTTAGAATATGTATGAACAAGAAGTGGGAACTCACTTGGATCCTTCGAGCCAAGTTTGCGGGGCGTGGTGCAATCAATCTCGCCGCTACGCGGCGGCTCCGCGCTGAGTAGGAAACAAGATTTGAAGCCGGCCGTTCAAGATTTCGCCATCCCTTTGCAACTGAGACGGGGCGTTGGCCTCCGGCGGCTTTTTCCTGAAAAAGCAGCGGGTCAAAATGTGGTCAAAATGCAAAACAAACTGATGGACATACCTCAAGTTTCATGCCGCTCGCGGGACGTCGATACATAGTGTATTCGAGAGAAAATCACCTAAATGCAAGATCTGTCAGCTATGGAAAAAGCGCCCGAGGCATCGGAATACTTACGAGTGCAGCACGTCCAGATGCTCAGAAAGTTGAGTCTTGATCGCAAGAAAGGATTCGGCGCCGATCTTGCGGCAAAAGGATCCGAGGGAGTGCATTGGAATGAGTCGGAGTCTCGAGTCAGAATGACACACGAAGAACGTACCTGTGAGGCGCCGAGTCGACTCAAAGCAGCCACAGACACCACCGATCGCGGTTTACCACGACAAATCTGATTACCAAGTCAAGTTGGGTATCGGAAATTCGAGCAGAAAGCTTACGTCGGGGCAAGGACTCGGAGCGGAGACGAAGCGCATGCTCGATACGACGATAAGGAATGCGGGAGCGAGGGACTCAGTGCGGAATTTCGGGAGGTGAGGTCGAAATGAGTGAGTGTTTTGAGTAACTATCCGAAATTCTTGAATCAGCTCGACCCGGTGGCAGGAAAATATTGGACGGACGAACGGGGATGTTCGCGCCGGTAATATTCAGTACGTGCGGGAGTCTTGAAGCCAGGAGTTTCATCATCAAGGCGCCGCCAGACTGGGGGGTTGGCTGGTCAAAACGAGGTTTCCGAATTTCAAGCACAAAAAATTACTTCGGAAGGAAAGACTCGGACCGGCGGCGATGCGCACAGTCCGGACGATGTCGCAGAGCGCAGAATTTCGGGAGGTAACGCGGAATTCGGAGAGCTAAGTCGAAACGTCTCGGGCGACTTGAATTTCTGAAATTTCGAATCAGAGATATATTGTGTGCGGAAAGGACGAGGGGAACATACCAGTATGTAGGTAAGGCTGTGAGACGACGCCTCCGCGCGGCTTGAGGCGACGGAAACAGTTTACGGGCCGTTTCTGCAAGATGATTAAGCGGGAGTTTCCGATTTTTTAAGCAGAATACTTACCTCGGAAGGGCGAAATCTGGGCGGCGACGATGTCTCGGCTACGTATGACGGTAAGACGCTTTAAATCGAGGGAGTCCGTGCCGAACTTCGGGGGGATGGGTCGGAATTATCGTTTTTGATCAAAATCTGAAAATTTCGAGTTAGTGACACGCTAATTGATCTTGGGCAGAAGGCGCACCTCTGTATATCGACAAAGACGCTCCGGGTCGCCGGAACGAGTCCTCGCGCGAGAGAGAAGCAAGATATCGACCTGGATGCCGGAAGAGTCAGAAATCGGAAAAAGCGGAATATCGATGGGATAGCTGACCTTTCTGCGCCGCAGAACGGAGGCGAGGGTACCTATAGGAGGGCAACAGGCGAGTGGAGGAAATGGTCGAAACGGAGGGCGCGGGGGTTTCATGTCCCAACGCAGATCGGATTCGGCCGGGGAGCGCTAGTCCGTAGCCGTTGAGAACCCGTTCGCATCGATGCATCTGTACCCCGGCGACTTGGTTCGCGCGGACGAACGACGCGGCGGGTGTGTCTACGCGCGCAATGAGTGCCGTACACCCAGGCGAGTCGCGCCGGTCCGCGGGAGCCCCGTCGTGGGCAGGCGCAGGTTTTTCGCACGGGTGCGGAAGCGCAGAGAGCTGAGTGGCAGGGAACACGAAACATCGCGTATTTGACCGCCGCGCGACGGCTCCGCAGAGCGTGAAACCCGGACCAACAGCGCACGGATGTACACGGTATTGTAAGGCCGGCGGCGCTCGGCCTCCGGCGGCTTTTTTCTGACGACAAAAAAAGGCGTCAGGATGGTTTCAAAAGGCAAGTAACAAATGCGAACGTACCGGGGATTTAATGGTGCGGCAGCCCAGCAGACGGACAAGAAGACGGAGAGGGCCTCGAAGAGGATCCGGATGCGTTTGGGCGCTTGATGGCGCTTCACGTCGGGCCACTCGGCCCGGTACACCCACATCACTGTGGCTCCCGTCGACACTTTTCGACTGTTTCTCCGCCGCCGGTGCCGCGGGGTCTCGGGCCACCCGGCAAAACGACAATCGAGTGTGCGCCCACCGCTCCCCGCATGTGCTTTCGGCGTGGGTGGGGTTTTGGGGGTGCTGGAGGCCTCCGAGTGGGATGAAGGAAGCGATTCGAATTTTCCATGGCGGCTGGAGCAGACGAGTTGGTGGCATGTAGGGGATGTGCCCGCCGCGCATGTATACGTCTGCGAGGCAAGTTTGGGTTGTCGGAGCGGCGCCAAGAATGCGCCAACGTTCGCGATAACCAGCGCACCCAGCCTCTAACCACGTCCCCCAAAAGAACAAACAAGGTTGGGTTCGTCCCCGGGAGCGATTAGGGGCGGAGCGAGGAGCAGGGAATTGGAGGGAAAGTGTCCCCGTCGCGTAGATTTGATTTTTCTTGAGTTGCCGGCCAAACTCTAGATCTCCAGGTCGTGTCACTGGCGCTGCAGAAATTCCTGTATCCAACGGGCCGACATGAGAGTCTGGCTACACAAGACAAAAGTGCCCAAAAGTGAGTAAGTTGCCACCTGCATCGTAACAAATGGCCACTCACTTTCAAGATTGCTAGAGCCAGCCGACATGAAGTCTAGCATTCCCATACAAGAGCCGACCTGAAGTCTGGCATGCCGACATGGAAGTCTGGCAAGGACGCTGACTTGAAGTCGAGCGAATGGATTTGGGTGCGGGGCTCGGTTGCGGAGCAGGTCGATGCTGTGGGGATTGGGTTCGGCCATAGCTATATGATCATGAGCTTCCGTTTCCGACGTAAAGTCTGGAATCAGAAGATTAACTGGATCCGACGTATAGTCTGTTTCCGGTTAATGACCCGGCATAAAGCCTGGGTCGGTCGAGTTGTGCGGCGCGGGGTTTAGATGAGAGGTGATCGTGGATTTAAATTTGGCGAAAAAGAGAGATTTGGATTATGTAAGTGAGCGCACTCCGCTACACCTCGCCTCCCTTCGAATTCCCTCCTTCCTCAACCCCCACCCGACAGCACAGCTCAAGACAGCGACCTCGACCGACGCAACCGCACCAGTGGACGGTGCAGGCCCGACTTTATGTCGACCTGCACCCTTTTGGGCTCGACTTTATGTCGGCCCGCCAGACTAGTTTTGTCGGCACCCGCCTCGGCGGTTTTTATGTTTATTTCTTTGGCGCGCTTTGCTGGGACCTTCCTCACCCATGAAAACGGACTTTACTTCATAGTCATATGGCCTTTTTTCGAACTCGAGCGCGCATACTAGTACTTACACCTGCACATCGATTTGTATTCTTTTTCAAATTAATCTTTTTTGTGTAGACTTCAAGACGCGGATGTGAGCACTTCAAACGCTGAAAAAGATGTGAGTGCCCAAAATGCTCAGATTGGGCGCGCGCGCGGTTTGTCGCGGTCCTTAGTGTGGCACGGGTGGCTACATCACAATAAGTGCGTCTTTTTTTTCTATCTTATCTCTATCTCCTTGCTTACTTTAATCCACCCGCTGCCTTGCAGCCTCCGCCCCGCGACCCGCGTATATCTTCTATTGCCCGCATGAAGCGTTTAGGAGCGCGTAGGGCCCTGAACAAAACTCAGAGGGAAGGGTCCTCCGCGCGCCTTGCCACCAACGTGCCAACCTTCACTGTACAGTTACCTCACACGCAGGTGCGGCTTGTCCCTATGGTAGTCCCCATTAACTTACCCACTCACAGCGGCCAGTGCTCCTCGAACTGAGGAACGATATGTTTCCGCCTCAGCACCAGTGCCAAAGCCGCCCTTCTCCAATATGGACATGGAGGGTAATCTACTCCTAAACGATCCAAGCAGACCGATTTGGCGACGAGCGACGCAGGGATGGAACCAGGACCCGCCTGAGCCGGCGATGCGAGGCATGGGCAGAAGGATAAAGGGGCCGAGTTTGCGATGTGAGGTGCAGGTGGAGGTACGGCAGGATAAGAGGACGGGCGCCGAGCTGGTGATGTAGGCATGCACGGAGGAGACACAAGGGTGGATGGGTGAGGGCGTCGAGTTGGCAATGTGAGGCGCAGAGAAGGTGACGATCTATGGAGGACGGGCGCCGATGCGAGGCTCAACCATCTATTCTGCGAAGACGTACGTCCTTTATTTAAACTGGCCTCTTAGTTGGATCGATATCTGACTTGACTGTGTACTAGAAGGCTCCAAACACAGTATCGGTGAATTTTATCTTCGTCGACTCTACTTACGTTCGCTTGCTTCAATAGATCGTGGGAGGCGACGCTCCTCCCTACGAACGATAGAGTCTCTTGATTGGATATTTGGTGGGTTGTGTGCAACGATCTCTTTTCTGTTTGTCCTGACGCTCGTTTCCTACAGTCTCAGCCGCCATTTGTCTTTCAGCGGGACGATATCCATTGGCTTGCCGAGTGCATCTGCTTCCTCGCTCAGGATCCAGAAATCTCCGCCCCGGCCAAATCCAGGACCGCAAGGCTTTCCATTAACTACGCATATCCAGATCTTGTGTCATGCACGCCCGCTTCCACACAGATTATTTGGGCAGCTCCTCTCGCCAAGGGGACCTGCTAACATCGCATGTTAACTTGCGGCGGGCCTATGCACGGTGCTTGATCGCGGTTGGCCATTAACTGCGCACATCCAGATCTTGTATGTGTCGTGCACGCCCGCTTCCACACATGATTATTTGGGCAGCTCCTCTCGCCAAAGGGACCTGCTAACATCGCATGTTAACTTGCGGCGGGCCTCTGCACGGTGCTTGATCGCGATCTGCGACGGTGTTTCCATTAACTACGCACATCCAATCTTGTGTCATGCATTCGACTCATCCCGTTCATGATCATGACCACTAATAGTACTACATGTACAGGGATTGCCCTTAGCCCGACATTGTCTTGCCTGTATCGGGTTGCGTTTACATCGCCCTAGGCCTAGGGGTTGACTTTGCGTCTCTTCCACAGAGTTAAGTTAATCAGCTCTGCACACCCCGGAAAATGACAACGATCCAGTACTAGTACGTCTGGCGCCGGCAGATTTACATTAATGTCAGGACGAAAAAGTGCACGTTTTGCAAATTTATTTGGCGCTGGTCATGATCAAGAGTCAAGACGCGACCTTACGAAAGAGGAAGATATGTTGTCCAGGGCAATGAGAAAGAGAGAATTGGGTTCAAAAATGAGAGCTCGAATCGAAGACGGACGGGAATGGAAGCACAGAGAAGAAAAAGAAATCCCATCTCAAAGACCTGACCCCGAGTCGAACGGAGGTCTTCTACTTATAGTACTGCCCTGCCATTTAACTTCAGTAGACGCACTAACCGCTGTGCTACCAGGTCACTTCTCTAAATCTTCCTAGGGCTGATTTATGTGACTCTGACTTTGAAAAAGGCGTAAGTTGAAAGAACTTGTGAGCATGAGTTGTATGATGATCATGAGCCTTTCATGCTCAAGCTTCAAAGACAAGTAGCTTTTTACTATTTCCGGGCCGAAGATAAACCGGTACCAGTGTGGAGTCGCGCCGAACTTTTTGTGCACCGAACTCTGCTCGCAACTAGTACTAGTACTAGTAGTTGATGCGAGAAAACCTAGGTATCGGCTGTTCAACGTTAACGTTATCTCAGCCCCATACGCTCTCCTTACAAACTGTGCAGGCAAAATTGTATCGACGTTCCGGGCGACGAAACGCTGTGGTAAATGTGGTTTAGGAGTAGATTACCCTCATTATGGATGCCTGTACACCCGGAAAAGGAGGCCAGCCCGAAACAACCAAGCGTAAGCCCAACAGGGATGGGTGGGTGGGGCTCAGATTTTTCTTTTCGGGAGGATTTATGGGCACGGTGTTCGTGAAGAACGCGTTCATGATCAGTTCAGACCCAGAGAGATATGGCGCTTCACGCGTCACCCAAACACGTGCCTCGGAATGGGAATCTATCTCCCTTACTAGGCGCTTGCTGCCGCAAGCATGCACCTCACTGACTGGTTCGATTTCCCTTTAATCTCCGTCATTCTCACAAAACAGAGCATAAATCAATCTTATCCTCCGGCGCCTTGTGGTTGATGTCGCCACCCTCGAAAGCCAGGGGGGCCTTGTCCAAAGTGTCAGTCGGTTCCAACCGGCCACCGACGTGTTCAACGCGGGCAGGGCCGACAGCACGCAGCATGTTGGATCATAGCACAACGATGCCGGGCACCGAGTGCTTACGTCGCGTTGTCGCGATGCAAGGGCCAGCAGAAACTCTGGTTGCTCAGAGGATTTGACGAGAAGTTATTTAGCGCACATCCAAGCACTACAGAGGATGTGCGGCTAAAGAATTAACGGCGAGAACCCAGCAGCGTAATATGCAATTATGCAGGGTTTGAGGATAGAAGTAGAATAGAGTAGAATGGCATACTGCAATGAAAGTGTGATTAAAGGAATGTGGGGTAGACAGCGCGTGCAAAGCGCGGGCGGGTCGGAGGATGGAGCAGTTTCGTGTTGCGGGTAGTGATCGGTATCTTATCGGTGGTTGCAGTTGTTTGTTTTTTGCACAGGGGTAGCAAGAGAGCAGTACTAGTACTAGTCTACGGTCTCCAGTGTTGGTTGTGTGTCGGCCGCAATCTTATCTGGAACGTTTGGGTTTATTTGTTTTTTGCACAGGGGTTTAAAAGAGGCGTTGAGTTTCCAGGTCGATCGTCGTGGGACCTAACTTTCAGTTGAGGTGATCTATCACTTCGTACGCATGCTTTGCCGGTTGGCAGTGCCCACTTTCTAGGCCTGCTTGAATCTTGTTCGCCAACGTTACGCTGTGACCTCGCCCAAAGCCTCGCGCTTCTCTTTCCAGCAGGCGCGTCTGCCTTTTGAGTCGTTTGCAGCATTGAGGACCGAGCTTGGCTCTCGAAGCCGCAGACCCTCTCTCGCTCCACGACTGGCGCGCATTGAACTCTAGTGCGTATAATGATGACGCTAGGTGGGTGCACAGTTGCTACACAGCTTGACCTTTTTTTTCACTGCTCATTCTAGCTGGCCATGGGGCCTTTCGTACAATCTGTGCTGACAGGCTTCTCAAGCTTAACCTGTTCCCCCAGTATGTGTACGCTATGCGTGCGGGAATTCCTGCCCTTGAATTCTTAATTCGATGTTTATTTCATGCAGAAACCGCATGGTATGCGACTCATGCCTAGTACGTTTGTTCATATATAGCACGAATTAACTACGGCTTTGCTAATAATTAATTGCCGCAGATGCCTTTGGTACACCCCTAGGCCTCGACATTCGGCATACCTACACTAAATCCGGTGCGCCCGGACACACTTTTGTAGTCAAACAGCCATCTCGCTTGGTACTCGAGCGCGCACTCGGACTGACACATCGATTTGTATTCATTTTGAAATAATTTTTGCAGACCTCCACTGGCGCACACAAGGTCCCATCTAAATGGGCGGCAGGCTCCCCTAACGAGCTTTGCACAAGGATCGCTGCTAAACTGCGACATGCGGGTCGGTGCGTATCCCGCACCCGATGCCCAATATTCTATCAACCTAACAACATCTTTTAGAATGCATTGAATGTGCTACCAGTCTCCCCAACCGTCCCTGAGCTCTCGCCGCAGACCACCGTCCCTGCGCTCACCACGACTCCGAATTTTTAAGCCGTATTCGGGCTGCCCAGATCGTGCGTGTTTTGCGCGCACGCCCTTATATTTGACCGACCTGGCAGCCTTGTCAGAATCTGCATACGGTGGTGAAGTGCACTCGATTTTTCTCGCAGGAAAAACACACACACGGTTGGTCTTAATTTTACCGAACTGGGTGTGAGTACGTACTGACCCCGTTTACATCTGCAGATCTGTGGTTGTCGCAAATGAAGTTGAATCGCGATCTGCGCGAATCATGATCACCGGCTTAACTTGCAATTGTGAATAGTGGCGCGTGGGCCCTGGTCCTAGCGCTCGAGATGGGTCCCTGGGTCCCTATATTTTGCCAGGGATATCGATGGCGCTGCGCTGGAAGCTGCGCATCGCTAGCGTTATATATATAATATTCGATTATTTTAATAACGTACAGTACATGTCCATATCTGGACCAGTCAGATGATCTAATTGATATCAACTCGGACTATATATGTAATATCGAGCTCTACTAGTAAGTACGTATATAACGGTAACTATACTTGCGACTTCGAATTCGTCGAAGTGAATCGCCCTCAAAAACGAAATATTGCAGCGGCGGGAGGTAGCCGCCAGGATGAAAGTCAGTATTTATAACTGCTGGCCATTCGACGGAGATCTAACCTGACATTAATTTGATACCCAGGACCGACGAAAAAAACTCTCAACCAGATCTAGAAAAGCAGACGGATCCAACAGGTGTTCCTATATCTCAAGGTCCTTTCCTAACTTACCTGTAACGAAACAAAACTAACATCTACAAGGATGGCAACTCCAGACACAACAATGCCGGTCGAATCAGTACAAACACCTCAAAAAGATGCCCACAACTTCACCTGTATCACTTGCACTCGGAAATGGACAAATGATGCATGCCGCTTCATAGGCATCCGCTCATTCATGAAGGAAGACACATGTCTCGTTTTCTGTTTTGGAGATCAAAAGCCCGAATTGAACAAAGATCCCGAGTTTCCTGTAGAATGAACTTGCCGCTCGAGGGCAGCCACATCCTCAAAATCCAGGTAAGGGGATTTTTTTCGATGGACAAGGTCTTAACTCTTCTTGTGGGAAAGGAGGCTGTTGCTGCAGCTTTATTGCCTCTGCTTCATGAAGAGCTAAATCATATCAGCGAATCCGCATGCATCTATCGACCCATGGAAATGGAGTTCCGTGTTACCTGTGGTAATACACATTATACTTTGATGGATTCTGTGTTTTTACCTGGCTAATGACGACTTGAAAGATACTTGTTTAACTTCGGTGTTTGCATGTTTTTGGCTGTGTCGCAATTGTGGACGCGAGTCTTGTGCGGATTGTCGGCAAAAACTTCACAGTCTGACCGTTGAAACTAAAGCCGATTCGGTTGAGCGAACGCAACTGCTAAAGGCGTTGGCAAAAAATCGTGACTTTTGCAACTGCGTGGGAGGCCAGTCACATAATCCTCAAGACTTCATACCTACGACACGATTCCAGAAAGCAGAGCTTGAGGAAGCTATGCAAAAATGCAGCAGGTTGTTGAAGGGGCAAGTCCCCGTTCTGTTCCTTCCTTGTCGTCTCAGAGCCCAGCACCATTTCTGCCATCGTCGCACGACTCTACAATCCCATTACATCATATTCGCACATTCAAAGACTCGGATCTCACCGAAACAATCTTCTCCTCCTTTTGGGCCATAGGGCATCCACTCCTTGTTACAGGTGTTGGCGACAAACTGAAGATAGATTGGTCGCCGCATTATTTTGCTAACAAATATGGGCAGGACACCTGCGAGCTCGTGGAATGTCAGACTTCAGAAACAAGCGAGATAAAGGTCAAAGATTTCTTCGATGATTTCGGACGATATGGGGGCAGAAAGAAATGCGGGAAGGTCAAGGTGCGCTTGTATTTTGCCAAGCTATCGCGACCTCCCAATAAGCCTCTCATAACAGGATTGGCCTCCTTCAGAAGACTTCAGATCTAAATTTCCAGAACTCTACGACGACTTCAGTCGAGCTGTGCCGGTGCCAAACTACGTGCGCAGGGATGGGGTTTTGAATATAGCATCTCATTTCCCGTCGAACGCAAAATATCCGGATTTGGGTCAGCTACCTTTTTTGCTTTTCTTCCTCAGCTCACTGGCGCTAGGTCCCAAAATGTATATTGCTCACGCAAATCTCGAAGCTTCGGGAAACCAAGGATCCACTAGACTTCATATGGACATGGCCGATGCGGTGAACATCATGACATATGCCGCTCCTGACCCCAATGGCTTGGAAGGTTGCGCTGCCTGGGACATTTTCAGAGCTGAGGATAGCGACAACATCAAGGATTTCATTCGTCTTACCTTTGGCATGGAGGAAGGACAAGATCCAGTTCACCGCCAGCAAATCTATTGGATGATGATTTGCGACGCCAGCTATACCACAAGTGCAGTGTGAAGAGCTATCGCATATATCAGAGGAGTGGTGAAGCTGTCTTCATCCCAGCAGGCTGTGCTCACCAGGTAGTCTTGCTTTGAAGTAATGTTCTTTTCATGAGTTAATTTTATCTTGCAGGTTCGCAATCTAAGTGATTGTATCAAAGTTGCAATCGACTTTGTCTCTCTAGAAAATATTGCGCGGTGCGAAACGTTGACCAGGGAGTTCCGGGAGGATAATGATGGTAAAGCCTGGAAGGAAGACGTACTGCAACTCAGAACCATGATGTGGTTTGCATGGTTATCATCCTGTCGATTTTAAGAAATGGCACAATATAATAAGCATATCAAGAGTTGTATATCCACATAAATAGCTTGTGCCTCCTACTTGTTATCCGCTCTATGTCTATGTCGGCCAGCCTCGAATTACCTTCGCCTCACCACCACTGAACCATTCAATGAAATTTGATACTTCCTCTGATCCACCCCGGGCCCTGCCAGCAATGCCCGCTCCGGGGCCAGTTTTTCCCATGCAGTTAAAGCTATTCCACATCGAACGGTCGTGTGCCGTCGGACCGTCTGGAACACCATGGTATGGCGCTGCACACATCTGGCCCAGCATCATGAGCAGAAACACTGTCCCGCCGACCCAAAGCACCGGCTTAATGCAGAGAGACCCCCAGCGAGACGCAGTCGTCTCCAGACGATCAGCTGAGACACTGTTTGTCGACGAGCCGGCGAGGATCTTGTCGATGACGAGACATGACACACCAAGCTCCGCTTTGAGTGTGCGCCAATGCTCAAGTGCGTCAAGTGAGACGCTGGTGGGACCGGGTTCCTCGACGTCCTTGCAGGGGTGGTACTTCTTAACCGTCGAGACCGTTACATGCCACTCATGCTCCTCCTGCTCCGATGACGATGAGAGCAGTTGCTTATACGCCGGTGGCTTCTCCAATGGGGTATCCGCTGGCTTGCTTGGGCTGGTCGACATAGACTCTCCGTGCACCTCCTTTGATGGCATCTGGATCATAGTGTGAGCGACCGGTAGCAGCTCGACCGACTCCTCAAGACCAGCTGATGGGGCGGTACGCGTCTCAATCTCGAGGTCTATTAGTATTGGTTCCCACTGTGACGAGAAGAAGAGGCTTGCCTGGGATGCAATTTCCGGGTATTTCTTTACTTCTTCAAATGACTGCGCCTCAATCTTTGTCATAGGGTTCGCAATCTTCCATGCGATGTCAGCATTCTTATGCACATACGCGACAAAACGCCGCTCACCATCTCGGTCCGCGTCATTATATCTCGTGCATCTGCACAGTTGTCTGCTTGGGGCGAAATACGCAAGCCTGTCGTTCTGCCTGACCTAGTCGCAACCCCTGCTGTATCATTGCACATCTCGGTGTCGACGCGCAGGTGTTCAATAATCTCTCTGAGGAGCACGTTCGCTTGCTTCTGCTTGACAAGTTGCATGGATGCAGATTGCATAATCTTGAGCTTGCTCTTGAGCACAGCTATGCGGTTCTCGTGAGCCACATGCTCGCGGGCATATCTGGATGCCTTGGCATAACTTCACAAAAAAAAAGACCGTAACGCAATCACACACCGTGCCACTTCGACCCCAATCAGCCCGTGTGCCACCCTCAAGGTGCGCAGTATCTCTTCACGGTCCCGTAGATCGATCTGGTACTTTTTGGTGTCCCTACATTGATTTGCGTATAGCTGCTCGAGTTTATTATATAAGGCTTTGTTCGTCTCGAGCCGCTTCGACATTTTGACGACCTCGCTCTCCAGCATACTGATTTGTTGACTGTCTTGGCCCTGGATAAATAATGAAGGGGAGATCTCGACATACAATATGCTGGCTCACCTCCATACTCCTCATCTCCTTCACCTCATGGTTCGCTGCACTGAGCTGGTTCTTTGCTCCGTCTAGCTCCTCCCGGCAATCCTCGCAATTGGCTTTCCGCTCTGTAAGCTCCCTCGAAAGATTCTCGCAATTGGCTTTCAGCTCTGTAAGCTTCTCATGAACACGTGTTGCATCGTCAATCAAGTTCAGCCCATTGACGCCTTCGTAGTGTGCTGACAATCCATGGTGGCTGTAGTCAAGAACGTTGATATCGGGGTCGGAACGCATATCCATAAAATAAGATCCGCTACGAGCTAGACAACTCGGGTTTAAACTGCGTGAAAAGAATAGTTGGAAGGGAACACCAGGAACAAAGTGCAAGCCTTATAAAAGACTGTTGCTGATGAATGTGAACAAGGACAATGTCCATTGATAAAGCATTTGAATAAGCGAAAGAAACTGAACTGTCCACTGATAAAGCATGTGAATAAGGGAAAGAAACTGAACAAGACAGAAGAGCCTCAAGTCTTTGAAAGGAGCATGCCGGCGGTGCTGGGCATCTTTGTTGTTTTTGTCGGAGAACTGCAATTGAAAGAGCGGTGTTTGAAAGAGCGGTGTTACAATCCTGATTGTTGAGGCAGAACAAAACCCCATATGTAGTCTCCCAAAGTCTGATTGGAAAGAAATCGCTCGTGCCTCGTTCATGTCTGGCTGCAAAGTTGAAGGTGAAGTAGGTTCGTAAGGTCGCGTCTTGACTCTTGATCATGACCAGCGCCAAATAAATTTGCAAAACGTGCACTCTTTCGTCCTGACATTAATGTAAATCTGCCGGCGCCAGACGTACTAGTACTGGATCGTTGTCATTTTCCGGGGTGTGCAGAGCTGATCAACTTAACTCTGGGGAAGAGACGCAAAGTCAACCCCTAGGCCTAGGGCGATGTAAACGCACCCCGATACAGGCAAGACAATGTCGGGCTAAGGGCAATCACTGTACATGTAGTACCATTAGTGGTTATGATCATGAACGGGATGAGTCGAATGCATGACACAAGATTGGATGTGCGTAGTTAATGGAAACACCGTCGCAGATCGCGATCAAGCACCGTGCAGAGGCCCGCCGCAAGTTAACATGCGATGTTAGCAGGTCCCCTTGGCGAGAGGAGCTGCCCAAATAATCATGTGTGGAAGCGGGCGTGCACGACACAAGATCTGGATGTGCGCAGTTAATGGCCAACCGCGATCAAGCACCGTGCAGAGGCCCGCCGCAAGTTAACATGCGATGTTAGCAGGTCCCTTTGGCGAGAGGAGCTGCCCAAATAATCATGTGTGGAAGCGGGCGTGCACGACACAAGATCTGGATGTGCGCAGTTAATGGCCAACCGCGATCAAGCACCGTGCATAGGCCCGCCGCAAGTTAACATGCGATGTTAGCAGGTCCCCTTGGCGAGAGGAGCTGCCCAAATAATCTGTGTGGAAGCGGGCGTGCATGACACAAGATCTGGATATGCGTAGTTAATGGAAAGCCTTGCGGTCCTGGATTTGGCCGGGGCGGAGATTTCTGGATCCTGAGCGAGGAAGCAGATGCACTCGGCAAGCCAATGGATATCGTCCCGCTGACAGACAAATGGCGGCTGAGACTGTAGGAAACGAGCGTCAGGACAAACAGAAAAGAGATCGTTGCACACAACCCACCAAATATCCAATCAAGAGACTCTATCGTTCGTAGGGAGGAGCGTCGCCTCCCACGATCTATTGAAGCAAGCGAACGTAAGTAGAGTCGACGAAGATAAAATTCACCGATACTGTGTTTGGAGCCTTCTAGTACACAGTCAAGTCAGATATCGATCCAACTAAGAGGCCAGTTTAAATAAAGGACGTACGTCTTCGCAGAATAGATGGTTGAGCCTCGCATCGGCGCCCGTCCTCCATAGATCGTCACCTTCTCTGCGCCTCACATTGCCAACTCGACGCCCTCACCCATCCACCCTTGTGTCTCCTCCGTGCATGCCTACATCACCAGCTCGGCGCCCGTCCTCTTATCCTGCCGTACCTCCACCTGCACCTCACATCGCAAACTCGGCCCCTTTATCCTTCTGCCCATGCCTCGCATCGCCGGCTCAGGCGGTCCTGGTTCCATCCCTGCGTCGCTCGTCGCCAAATCGGTCTGCTTGGATCGTTTAGGAGTAGATTACCCTCCATGTCCATATTGGAGAAGGGCGGCTTTGGCACTGGTGCTGAGGCGGAAACATATCGTTCCTCAGTTCGAGGAGCACTGGCCGCTGTGAGTGGGTAAGTTAATGGGGACTACCATAGGGACAAGCCGCACCTGCGTGTGAGGTAACTGTACAGTGAAGGTTGGCACGTTGGTGGCAAGGCGCGCGGAGGACCCTTCCCTCTGAGTTTTGTTCAGGGCCCTACGCGCTCCTAAACGCTTCATGCGGGCAATAGAAGATATACGCGGTCGCGGGGGCGGAGGCTGCAAGGCAGCGGGTGGATTAAAGTAAGCAAGGAGATAGAGATAAGATAGAAAAAAAAGACGCACTTATTGTGATGTAGCCACCCCGTGCCACACTAAGGACCGCGACAAACCGCGCGCGCGCCCAATCTGAGCATTTTGGGCACTCACATCTTTTTCAGCGTTTGAAGTGCTCACATCCGCGTCTTGAAGTCTACACAAAAAAGATTAATTTGAAAAAGAATACAAATCGATGTGCAGGTGTAAGTACTAGTATGCGCGCTCGAGTTCGAAAAAAGGCCATATGACTATGAAGTAAAGTCCGTTTTCATGGGTGAGGAAGGTCCCAGCAAAGCGCGCCAAAGAAATAAACATAAAAACCGCCGAGGCGGGTGCCGACAAAACTAGTCTGGCGGGCCGACATAAAGTCGAGCCCAAAAGGGTGCAGGTCGACATAAAGTCGGGCCTGCACCGTCCACTGGTGCGGTTGCGTCGGTCGAGGTCGCTGTCTTGAGCTGTGCTGTCGGGTGGGGGTTGAGGAAGGAGGGAATTCGAAGGGAGGCGAGGTGTAGCGGAGTGCGCTCACTTACATAATCCAAATCTCTCTTTTTCGCCAAATTTAAATCCACGATCACCTCTCATCTAAACCCCGCGCCGCACAACTCGACCGACCCAGGCTTTATGCCGGGTCATTAACCGGAAACAGACTATACGTCGGATCCAGTTAATCTTCTGATTCCAGACTTTACGTCGGAAACGGAAGCTCATGATCATATAGCTATGGCCGAACCCAATCCCCACAGCATCGACCTGCTCCGCAACCGAGCCCCGCACAATCCACTGGGGCCGTTCGATGGAAAAGCCGGCGCTTTTGTCCAAATCGGCACCCAGCATTATTTTATCACCACCAATACGCACTATGTGCCCGCCGTTCCTTCCCTCAAAGTCCCTCACGCCGTTTTCCTCCGCACTGACATGCGCTATGGCACAGACGACCCCGCCCTCTGGCCCCAGCAGTATACGTCGAATTACTGCCATATGCCGCTTATCCCCAGGAAAGGCGCCCGTCCCGAGCTGGATATAATGTGGTGGAATCCCTCGCCAGCCGATTTCGATGTCGGGAGCGCGGTGACGCGAGGCCTGGGCCGCCTCACACCTCCACGATTTTGTAAACTCTTGCCGCCCATCAACGAACTCATCGCGCGCTGCAAAGATCTTCGTAAAAAGTCGCCCAATCTCGCGATACACCTTTTCGGCGAACTCATCCAGCACATTATCATGTTGCTCGAGCAACTCCAAACTCTCCCCTCCACATACACAAAGATGCTGTTCGCGCTCACCTCCCTGCAACGCGCCTTCCTTGAACTCGATGCGTTATACAATTATATGACCATCTACAAGCAGCGGATCGACAATTACATGAACTCTGACCCCACAGACACAACAGCAGTCGCAGAGACTATTGGAACATTCACCACAGCTCCACTAGTTGCTCAGCAACTGTTCGTCGCCCGCGTGCCATTTTGGCTTCTACGACCTGTGGAGGTTTTCGATGCCGAGAACATTCTGCGGCTGGTAACATTACGGGAGCCGGACTTTGGTCTTCCCGACCCCGACGCACACGCCGAAGGCGCCCCAGTGTTATATAGCGGAAACAGTACCATGGACAAAATCACCGCGATCAGACAAGCGGCCGTTCACATGCCGTGGTACCGCGACCCCTTCGAAACCACCAAAACAACTCCCGATGCACCTCTTTCTACCGCCAGCAGCTCGGTTCCAGCCGTACAGCCGCCTACACCTGCAACCAGCTCTGATCTAGTTGCCCAGCCCCGGGCGGGAGGAGTCGCGAGGTCAAATACTCGGCCACAGTCCCGCTCGAAACCATGTATGTGGTCAGTTGCGATCAATGATGCACTACTGATGCTCGTGGACTCCAGATTCTAAATCATCCAAAGCTGCGAAGAGCCTCGCCAAGAGCCCCGCCAAGAGCCCCGCGCAAAGTGAGCGGGACAAATTCCTGCCAGTGGTGGTGGAAGGAATGCCTCCGCAGATCGATTGCATGGCCACTGCTCTCCCCAAAGTCAAGCGCTCGGTACTACCGTACACCACCGATGGCGCGGACAAACAATACATCCTCCCCGAGCCCGCGTTACTTGTAAACACAACTCCCGAGCGGCGCCGCAAACTCCTTCACCACTGGAAGCTGCTTGCGGACGGTTTTGTCTTCATGCTGACGCAGGGCCAGCCACAGCCCCTCAGCGCTGCCGAATGGAGAGATGTGTTGGAGGGGCTCATCACGAAGCACGGTCACAAGTCATCTCGAACGTACAGGCGAAGCGCAAATCTGGAGGACCGGCTCCACCCGGCCCTAGAAGCGTCCAACCTCGCCACCATCGAGGGCTTCCCCGTTTCCGCCGACCGCGTGCCCGAACTCAATCTCAAAGAGATTCATCAGATTGTCTGGCAGGTTGCGGAGACGAGCTTTCGTTTCGAATTTGCAAGTTTGGATGGGCGCGCATCGGGCAAGAAGCGTTTGGAGGAAGTGCAGAGTTGCTTCGCAGGGCGTGTGCTGGTGGGAGTACCATTGGAGTTCAGCAAGTGTGGTTGGGCTGCAGCAACGCTGGAAGACCGCCATCGCTATGTCGGGCGGACCGCGATTCTGATGGTCGACTGGAAGACCAAGTCTCCTTGCCCAATGATCATCTGCCGCGTCGCCCAAATTTTGCAATGGTCCGCGTCCGCAAAACAAGCTCTGGAAACCGCTGTGTGTGAATACTACAGTCAAGCTTTCTGGGAGCACTTTGGTCGAGCTCCTGTTCTCCCGCTGCGTCTCGTGGATGATGTGGACGATGTACATATGGAGGACGGTCAAATTTGAACGCATGTACACTCCTTTTTTGCACTGCTAGTATTGTACATTATGTACTATGTCGTCTTGTATTACTACTCGTACGAATTACTGTTTTTTTTGGCTTTGAGTTATGTGAGGATCCGGACGAGGAGCCTGTTCCACAACCCGTCAACCACCCTGATTTTTTTTTGCCTTTGGCCTGATGGCTATGAGGCACAAAATCTACCTACTTTGCTAGTGAATAGCTACTGACTTCCCCGGATCGTCGACGCGAAAAAGAGAGATTTGGATTATGTAAGTGAGCGCACTCCGCTACACCTCGCCTCCCTTCGAATTCCCTCCTTCCTCAACCCCCACCCGACAGCACAGCTCAAGACAGCGACCTCGACCGACGCAACCGCACCAGTGGACGGTGCAGGCCCGACTTTATGTCGACCTGCACCCTTTTGGGCTCGACTTTATGTCGGCCCGCCAGACTAGTTTTGTCGGCACCCGCCTCGGCGGTTTTTATGTTTATTTCTTTGGCGCGCTTTGCTGGGACCTTCCTCACCCATGAAAACGGACTTTACTTCATAGTCATATGGCCTTTTTTCGAACTCGAGCGCGCATACTAGTACTTACACCTGCACATCGATTTGTATTCTTTTTCAAATTAATCTTTTTTGTGTAGACTTCAAGACGCGGATGTGAGCACTTCAAACGCTGAAAAAGATGTGAGTGCCCAAAATGCTCAGATTGGGCGCGCGCGCGGTTTGTCGCGGTCCTTAGTGTGGCACGGGGTGGCTACATCACAATAAGTGCGTCTTTTTTTTCTATCTTATCTCTATCTCCTTGCTTACTTTAATCCACCCGCTGCCTTGCAGCCTCCGCCCCCGCGACCGCGTATATCTTCTATTGCCCGCATGAAGCGTTTAGGAGCGCGTAGGGCCCTGAACAAAACTCAGAGGGAAGGGTCCTCCGCGCGCCTTGCCACCAACGTGCCAACCTTCACTGTACAGTTACCTCACACGCAGGTGCGGCTTGTCCCTATGGTAGTCCCCATTAACTTACCCACTCACAGCGGCCAGTGCTCCTCGAACTGAGGAACGATATGTTTCCGCCTCAGCACCAGTGCCAAAGCCGCCCTTCTCCAATATGGACATGGAGGGTAATCTACTCCTAAACGATCCAAGCAGACCGATTTGGCGACGAGCGACGCAGGGATGGAACCAGGACCGCCTGAGCCGGCGATGCGAGGCATGGGCAGAAGGATAAAGGGGCCGAGTTTGCGATGTGAGGTGCAGGTGGAGGTACGGCAGGATAAGAGGACGGGCGCCGAGCTGGTGATGTAGGCATGCACGGAGGAGACACAAGGGTGGATGGGTGAGGGCGTCGAGTTGGCAATGTGAGGCGCAGAGAAGGTGACGATCTATGGAGGACGGGCGCCGATGCGAGGCTCAACCATCTATTCTGCGAAGACGTACGTCCTTTATTTAAACTGGCCTCTTAGTTGGATCGATATCTGACTTGACTGTGTACTAGAAGGCTCCAAACACAGTATCGGTGAATTTTATCTTCGTCGACTCTACTTACGTTCGCTTGCTTCAATAGATCGTGGGAGGCGACGCTCCTCCCTACGAACGATAGAGTCTCTTGATTGGATATTTGGTGGGTTGTGTGCAACGATCTCTTTTCTGTTTGTCCTGACGCTCGTTTCCTACAGTCTCAGCCGCCATTTGTCTTTCAGCGGGACGATATCCATTGGCTTGCCGAGTGCATCTGCTTCCTCGCTCAGGATCCAGAAATCTCCGCCCCGGCCAAATCCAGGACCGCAAGGCTTTCCATTAACTACGCATATCCAGATCTTGTGTCATGCACGCCCGCTTCCACACAGATTATTTGGGCAGCTCCTCTCGCCAAGGGGACCTGCTAACATCGCATGTTAACTTGCGGCGGGCCTATGCACGGTGCTTGATCGCGGTTGGCCATTAACTGCGCACATCCAGATCTTGTATGTGTCGTGCACGCCCGCTTCCACACATGATTATTTGGGCAGCTCCTCTCGCCAAAGGGACCTGCTAACATCGCATGTTAACTTGCGGCGGGCCTCTGCACGGTGCTTGATCGCGATCTGCGACGGTGTTTCCATTAACTACGCACATCCAATCTTGTGTCATGCATTCGACTCATCCCGTTCATGATCATGACCACTAATAGTACTACATGTACAGGGATTGCCCTTAGCCCGACATTGTCTTGCCTGTATCGGGTTGCGTTTACATCGCCCTAGGCCTAGGGGTTGACTTTGCGTCTCTTCCACAGAGTTAAGTTAATCAGCTCTGCACACCCCGGAAAATGACAACGATCCAGTACTAGTACGTCTGGCGCCGGCAGATTTACATTAATGTCAGGACGAAAAAGTGCACGTTTTGCAAATTTATTTGGCGCTGGTCATGATCAAGAGTCAAGACGCGACCTTACGAAAGAGGAAGATATGTTGTCCAGGGCAATGAGAAAGAGAGAATTGGGTTCAAAAAATGAGAGCTCGAATCGAAGACGGACGGGAATGGAAGCACAGAGAAGAAAAAGAAATCCCATCTCAAAGACCTGACCCCGAGTCGAACGGAGGTCTTCTACTTATAGTACTGCCCTGCCATATAACTTCAGTAGACGCACTAACCGCTGTGCTACCAGGTCACTTCTCTAAATCTTCCTAGGGCTGATTTATGTGACTCTGACTTTGAAAAAGGAGTAAGTTGAAAGAACTTGTGAGCATGAGTTGTATGATGATCATGAGCCTTTCATGCTCAAGCTTCAAAGACAAGTAGCTTTTTCCTATTTCCGGGCCGAAGATAAACCAGTGTGGAGTCGCGCCGAACTTTTTGTGCACCGAACTCTGCTCGCAACTAGTACTAGTAGTTGATGCGAGAAAACCTAGGTATCGGCTGTTCAACGTTAACTCAGCCCCATAGGCTCTCCTTACAAACTGTGCAGGCAAAATTGTATCGACGTTCCGGGCGACGAAACGCTGTGGTAAATGTGGTTTAGGAGTAGATTACCCTCATTATGGATGCCTGTACATGTTCCGTGTCAGTTAAGTGAGTTCCACGGAGCTCACGCTTTCGCTCCGTCCTCTTTCCTTTTTCGAATTCCTTTTCTTATTTGCGCCGGATTTTAATAATACCCAGTACATCCGTTCCAAAACAGGATTGCTACACTGGCTCGTTGGTCAACATCCAACTATCATAGGCTGATAAAACTACTATGTTCTCATTGAGACCCGCTTCATGATCAGTATCCCTCTACTGTGAACCACATCATCCAAGATCCACTCGCCCAAGACTTTTGTCAGGTAGGGAAATGCTTGAGCGTGATCGCGATGCGCTGACCCCTGATCTGGGGTCGGGGTGTTGTCGAAGAATTGGAATCAGATGTCGCAAGAGCAGGGCCCGCAGAGCTGATGGACCCCGACATGCACGGATCAATGCCAATGGTGAGAAGGTGCTCGCACTGGCGGCACGGCAG
Source organism: Mycena crocata (assembly GCA_029281795.1). NCBI lineage: Eukaryota > Fungi > Basidiomycota > Agaricomycetes > Agaricales > Mycenaceae > Mycena > Mycena crocata. The sequence continues at coordinate 216,004 of JARJCP010000092.1, read as the reverse complement.
TGCGGCCTTGGTGAGCATGTCGGGTGGTAATCCCATCCAGATGGCGGAAGAGGACGTCATGACGAGCGCAGAGCGCGGGTTTGACTGGATCTTGAGGGTGTTGATGCTGGGGCAAAGGGTTAGTAGGTAATTTTAGAAAAGGTGACCAGAACAACCCTCCAAAAAAAAGGAAGGCCAGCACGTACTCGAATGCCAGCGTTGTCTTCTGAATGATCTCCCACGCGACCACTACTAACCTCGCAACATTTCCAACAGCTGAGTCCGCCACAATTGCGCACGCGCCTTTGAAGTGGAAGGCCTGTTGCTCATGCGGGGTATTGAGCAGCTTATTCAGGTCTGCGAGCAGTAGCGAAAGAGACTGGTACAAAACGGGGACTGGTGCGTCAGCGGCACCTGGAGGAGGGACGATGCGCGGTATGCTGCGAGGGCCATTGGACTCTGAATACAGCATATAAGGAAACCGTTGCTGCAGGGACCTAATCCTTTCTTTAGACGCGTTCATTTGTTCTCCCAACGCCAGCCGCCACTGAGTGGCACAATCCTGCCCGCAGATGGTACAAGGCAAGTTGAGCCTGAGCACAGAAGGGGGAAAGTCGAGTCGTTGAGCGCATGTCAAGCAGAAGTTATCAGGGATGTCAGGGATGGGAGAGACAGGGCCGCTTGCAAAAAGTGTACGCGGCATTAATGTTGTACAGGTGGCGCCGTACGCGTTAACGTTTGAATTTCGTCGTTTGTGCTCGGTCACGTTGATGGGGGACTCGTGATCCGGAGGGGATCCGTATGACGGTTATCATCGTCGTTTATTAAGTCGGTACTTTTGGTCCAAATTTGGTCTGAACGGAAGTCGAACGTCTGAGGTTTCGTCCGGGCCGAACTGTTCCGACGGCCCAAACGGGAACTGATCATCAAAAGCCCCTATCTTGGAGAACTCAACCATTCGCAAATTAAATCACTGGTGGTGGGACTGGTATGGTCATCTTGTAGGCTAATAGAAACGAATATGGCTTTGGTCGCTCTTGGGCATTTTTTCGGCTGGGAATTCTGCATAAAAAGGCAAGAGGTTGCCAATAGGTTACCCTGATCAAGCTGTAGTGAACTGGAGGGACAGCCAGACCCTGCCAGGCCAATACATTTATGTCAGGCCAGGATGGGCTCATCTGTAACCGTTTGCTACTGGCCAGACATAAGCTATGGAAATGAAAAGGCCGCAAGTTGGCTTTAATTTCGCAATGCAGCATGTGAACTAGTGAAGCAGGTGATCAGGTCAATGCCCATCTAGAGGTGTATTTTTCAGTTCAAATTTGGCATCTTCAGCTATGCGAAACAGGAAAAGGGCGGGCTGGGCGACGGGCAAGAGGCGCATCAAGAAGCATCAAGCGTGAGACAGATCTGTCAGAATGCAGTAAAGCCATCAAATCCGAGTTCAGAGTTCGACCTTCTGACTAGCAACTTGAGTCTTCTGAACACCGCTTTTTTGCAGCAAAAGTACACGCTAACGAGCTGCAACTATAATAAACACCGAAAAAAACGCTCATATAAGTAACGAAAAAAACGCTCATAGGGGGGTTTGGAAATTCCCTTTCGGGGGAATCTCAAAATTTTAAGACCCGATATCGAAGGTTTGAACTCCTCCGGAGCCGCGGATCCGATCGGAGTATATGAGACTATATATATATATGGCCTATTAATATGGCTCCATCAGCCATCGATATCATGATCCGCGGTGTGTGACGTGGCTGTGCATGTTCGGATCATCGTCATGATCAAGTCACTTCAAGTCATAATCACAATTCGTCATCGATCTAGAAAACAAAACAAAACCGCTTTCGAATTCATGATCATGATCAACGATCGCGAGTACCACCTACCATGTCGCCACATCAGGAAGTCATCATCTTGTCCGACAGCGATGAATTCGAAAGTGAAACTCCTTTGGTGGCGGTCAATAAAACAGCACGCACCTCAAAGAGAAAACGATACATCGAAATATTATCCTCGGATGATGAAACACAAGCACCCCAACAAACATCAGCATACGTATCACCTATAAAACAGATGAAGCAAGAAATTCGGACTCTCCAGGAGAGATGTTCTACCTTGCTCGAGGAAATTGAAGGGGATATAAACCAGGCACACCGAGGTAGAGAAGGTCCAGGCTCATTATACGGTAAAATTGTTCTGGTATGTTAACGTTTCATTCTTTTGGGGAACAATATGAATTTTGCTTATATGTAACTAGGATCTTTCGCAAGTCCAAGATTATATCAATTGTGAACTCTGCGTGAAGACGATGTGGACACCTTACATGTGGGTACTACCTCTGACTTGGGGTAATTCCCAGCACCAGCACTGAAACCCAACACTAGACTCAGTGGATGTGGGCATGCTTTCTGTCTGCATTGTCTGGTCCACTGGTTTGGTAATGTCACCAAATTCCAGAGATACGTTATTACTGAACGCGGTCCTTTCTAGGCAGAAACCTTTTGGAAGCGGTGCACGCACGACCCAAATACACTTGCCCTATGTGTAGGGCAACAGTTTTGACCAAACCCGTACAAGATTACTCCTTGAAGGCAATCATACGGGCTATATCAGCAAATATTGGAGATTCTCGGTCACAACAGGACACAGTTGCTGAGCAGCACCAGAGAAAGGGGAAGGGCAAAGGCAAGGCAGTCGATTCTTTTGACGATTTCTTTGGCGAAAATATGTAGCAAGAAGTTTGTATTTGTACTTTCCATTGCTTTATGAATTCGTTGTACATGTATACGTACGCGTATATACGGCTGATGAATGTCTTAATTCCGAATACAAGTATGGCTATGGCCCAACTATGGCCACTATCAGGTTTCGGGCTTCTCGGTCGAGGGTTTCCTGAATTCGAAACAGGGTCAACCTGGTATTTGGTCATGGTCGTGGCAGGTTTCGGAGGATATCGGATCATGATTCCGGGGACCTTAGATCAGCAAGGTTCTCGCCTGGATGATCGATCACTGATCAGCCGGGATCAGCCCATCTAGATCTCGATCGGGAAGCTTTTAAGTTCTTTCATGTCGACATCGGCAACAAGTCCACAGCGAGTCTACGCCGTGCTTGGTGGTTCCAATCCCGCTGTTGTTTCAAATCCGTAGGCTCTCAGCTTGACATACATAAGCTATATTCTCAATGAGAATAACAGGCCCTTTCTTGCTGGCAGCCACACAGCTCCAATTATGCCCATTGTCATCAAGTGCACTTCCACAGCGGAGGCCAATGCTGCCATGGGTCTCCAGCCACTATTTAGACGCTTCAACTGCCATAAAGTAGATGAAGAACCTGAGGTGTTTGCGAAAGCGCTTCTCCGGCAAGAGATATTCCCGACCTGTTTGCGGCACAAGGGCCCTTTTATGCTGTTTGGAGAGGTAAAACACAACGAGCAATTTATGTCAAGGATTTGTGAGTAAATTTCCTCATCCTTTTCACGTTGGTCAATTACCTTGCCTTGTTATATAGCATAGAGGTGGAAAAGCAGATTCATGACTACTCTTACCCAAAGTGGCGAAAGTTCGCCTCGATCACAGAAGCTTTAGTGTTCATGGTTATGAAAGGAGATCCTGACAAGACATTGGCGCTGATTAATGCATCCCGTACGCACAATGAAGATGTGGATTCAAAAAGTTGGGCCCCCCCATTTTGAATTCCTATTCAAGACTTACTGTTTCCCATCCAGATTTTGCAGAAATATACACATACCAAAAAACAAGCAGCCTTGTTCACTCTCACATCCGGGGCTTTACAGGGATTGTGGACACAGTCTATGGTTCCACATCTGGTCTTCCGGAATATGCTATCTACAACGTCGGGAAGCATGCCAGCCGCTACCTAGGTGCCCATGGGTATACCCAGGATACCATTACAGAGATTGAAAGAATATGGTCTACAAGCGAAACTGCCGATGAGTTCGTTGACAGTCTCGTTTTGTATGGAATGGCAGCCACAGAAGTCCGTTGGTTATGGGATCTCACGCAGCATAGCGATAACTGTGGCTATTGATCACCGTCTTCCCATATGCTCCATAGCCAATCTAGATATGTTTTGTAATGAGTCAAGTTGGAGATGTATTGATATGAATGCCACAAACTCAATGATCCTTTCATCATGGGTGAAATCATAAATTTTTGGGGTAGGCAAGAGGTCATATTCTCTCATCCTGTCACTTTGCATCCATTGGGTGTCATACGTGTTGATGGGCAGGCCAGGAACAAACTTGTTGCTTGTGCTTTGCCTAGAAGTCATTCTGCGGTTCCGGGGGAAAGATCCAGCAGCTGCTGCGGCTCCACTCTCCTTTCTGAGAATTTTGTGAATAGAATCAAATAACCGAATCCACACAGCAACTCGACGGGCTCGCCACTGAGGATTAAGAATCTGGTATTGAGCACGCTCTGGATCTCGCTGGTTGGGTTCTCCATCTTCATTTTCTCCTTCAGATTCATCAGTTGACATTCCATCAACACCAAGCCACTCAAGCATTTCAATATGTTTTTGCAATGGTTCGAATTCATAAGCAATTAATCTCCGTTGATGGAAGAGCTGTATCGGCTCATGAGTATTGAGTAATTTGAGTAGAAAATAATAGAACCTGGTCCTTTCGAACTCGGCGACGATTTAAAGATCTTAACCGGCGTTGCACTGCCCTGGTCTTCAACGACAGTCGGTATCGCTTTATGATTGATCCAAGATGAGCGGAAAAGGCTTTGCGTACTGCCTCAAACATTTCCAGTGTGTTTGGAAGGTGCAATTTCCGAATAATCAGTCTTGCAAACACGCGGACAGCAGATTTATTCCACGGAGAATATTGTGTGCCACAGACATCAAATCGGAAGTTCCTCTCTGAGGTAGCCTCTCTCTCCCGGTTGTCATTCAGGGGTTGTAAAGCTCTGGCCTCGTATTCCTTGCATTCTTCCCGAGTTACGGCGGGTACTATTTGGTTATTGGGATGGATCAGGGTCTCCAAAAAATTTCGAACAGCTTCCTAATAAGCTGGTTTAGTGTTATTATTCATTGATCGGGAATTTACGCACTGCAATTTGCAACTTCGAAGCACGATGTCGCTTAGGACTTCCCCTGCGTTTTTTGGGCAAATCAGAAAAAGAACCTCGTCCGCGGAACCCATTATGATCGGGAGGGGGGGGAGATGTGCATGGTCTTGGCCTTGCTTCACCGGGCTCACATCGTTGATTCCTCTGGAACGTCTCAAACTGCTGTTGCATGTTGCGAGTAAAATCCTGGAAGTCATCACGAGAAGCTGGTACGAACTGATTACAAGCAATTCAATTCCACGTTGGATTTGAAGATGAGAGCATTTACCTCTCGATTTCGGCGATGCTGAGAATTACGGGAATGAGGTTGCCTTGTCCTTTGCTGGCCTTGGAAGGCATTCGGTTGGTGGGGGGAGTTATCTTGATCCTGAGATGTGCTTTGCGCTCCCCTATCATTCCGATTGGAAGGCGAATGCTGGGAATTATCGTTGGCCCAGGCTATAACTCTTTGTGAGGCTTCCCAATTCTTCAAGAAACTCTCAAAGGATTGTATTGCCTCTGGCGGCGGTCTCCTGCCAGCAGAAGACGGGCGTGGACTTCTTGCATGATTTGGTGCCTGTGGGTTTGGTCCGGAATTGTATCCACTGGGCCCCGCCTGGGGTCCTGAGGTTCTGGATGGGGGTCGGTACTGATCATGCCTTTGCAAGGTCACAGAGGGTGGTCGTTCAAACGACTGAGACAATACTTAGTTACTTTTCTCCGGCGACATTGAGACATCGGGACAACTTACGGCTGAGGGCCGATCCGAATTCAGTTCAAAATCGTCATCATTGGTTACTAGATCTTGATCCACCGACGACGTCGACAACGCTTTTCCCTTCCCTTTACCTAGCAGTAAAAATATTCAGACAAAAAGTTGTAAATTTTACACCCCAGGCTGAATACCTGAATACATCTGACGGCCTCCTGCTTCGTATTCCTCCCCGAGATCTTCGTACCTTTGCCAATAGTCCCCATCCTCGTCATCCGTCCTCTATCGTATCCGTATCCGGCGTCATGTTCGTCTTCTAGATCTGCATCTATACTCCTAGAGAAGGTGAGAGTCCCAGGTAAGGACGTATTTCTGCCAGAACCACCAGAACTCAGGCTGGTCTGATTTCGGTAATAGCTCATGGCTCATGGATGTTAAGGAAAGATTTGCCAAACACAGCCATCTTGAGAACTGCAAATGAATTAACGTAACGTCGTGACGGGATCCGGATCACTCGCGATTATGGTTTCTTGTAGATATCGATCTAGATCTCCCCGATATATTTCCTAGGTCACGTTGTGAATTCTTCGCGATCGTTGAGACTGATTAACGATATATATACATGGCTATTGCGACTGGAAATGTATTTTCGTTGTATGTAGTACACGTGTATCCTAAATACCGCTGAGCTAAGCATTTCCCTACGCCTGGCCGTCACATCTTCATAACAGCGGGGATGGGTTCGTTCAGATGCAATTTCGAAAGGAAGCATGCGATATACCTCGAAATGTACAGTTAGAATGGATTATATGAGCCATGCGCAGTAACTCAACCGATTTACGGCCTGCACAACCAAGCGGCGGTGGGGAAATTTCACCAGGTATGGGCGCTGGCGACCGAGGGCCACCACAGTTATTTCCCCTTTCCAGTCAAACCCTGGGAAGAGCTCCTTTAGACTGCCATTGACAGCGCCCATAGGGTAATAGTAGCCAGACACCAAAAAGTGGCGGCCTTCAACAATGACGATGGTGTCGTGGATGACGGGGTTCTTGACCCCGAGGAGATCCTCGATGCGGAGGAAGGGTAATTGGCCGATCCTGGCAGGTAAGTGGGCAAGGCCTGTGTTGGCGGCGAATACAGTGCTTTTTGCCACGGGGACTTTGATCTCCGTGGGGATCCGAACTTTTTTTGCATGAAGATTCGCATACAGGAAAGCCAGTCACAAGTATCGGGCTCGACCTAGTATTTTATCATGCCTTGGTAAGAGTGGAATCATCATGTTATAATTTTTCAAAACGCATACCCGGGTCGTACCCTTAGGAACTTTACGTAGATGGACCATTGAGTAGAAAAATGATATGGCAGGCGGAGTCGGAGATGGTGGTACCAAAACTAAAGTAAACCTACATACCTAAATCTTTATAGGCATTTTCAAGACATCAAAACATGAGGCGGCCTTACCAAAGATCGAAGGCCGATTGACCAAAACGAGGTAAGTAGCCATTACAATACTTGACCAGCCACCTGGCGTCCGATATAAGTTCAAGGACTAGTACTGCAGGAAGAAGCCCAGGGTTCGTCAAGGTATCGTTGAGTCAATAAAAGCAAACAATGGACCTACAAGTTACATAATTGTGATTTAAGTACAGCCTAGGTTGAATCGAGCATGATGACGCACGCGTGAGATATCTGACTGGTTCCCACGTGAGCCCATAAATTTCCGACGGGTTCACGTGACAGCGGGTATGGACGCCTTTTTCATGTCAGTTGTGGAGTCAATATTCGGAAGTGAATCCGGAAGTTGCAATTGCCGTCTGTGCGCGGTTTCGCATATATGTAAAATGTTATACATGTTGAAGCAAAATATATGTAGAATCCGGCCCTAGCCAACCCTTCGTCCAACAGAAAATGTCGCATCCCTCCAGCCATCTGGCAAAAAATTACCCTCTGGAGCTTGTAGCAATATGGCAGCCCTCAAAGGTTTAATTAAAGACCTGCACTGAGTGCTGACCTGGTATTGTTGAAGCGCAAACTCTACTCGGCTTTTGAATTCGGCTATTGAGCAGCTTTTTCGCAACGCTCATGCACGGGTTGTCCGTCTTCTGCCGGTACCGTATAAGCATCGCAGCTAGATGAACCAGGGAACGCTGTATGGTGGTCGGTGAAAGATAGAAAAACAATAGGAAGACCCACTTCGAAGATGGTCTCTCTGATAGCCAGGGGCTTCTGTTTATCTTGAATCGTATAAACATTCAATGAACCAGGACTGGAAGGCCACAACATTTAGACGGGCCAGATGATTCTGGATCTTGATTGTACGGCCTTGTGTATCGTCCTCCTTCAGGCGATACATCCGAGAATCTAGGACGTCCAAGAAAAGGACCAGATTGCTGACACACAGCATTGTAAGAAAGCCGTTCCAGGAATCCATTTTTGGAATATGGGGTTTGGTGGTAGCTCCCAATGACCCCCCTAGTCAAACTCTTTTAGCTGCAGCACGTTAACGTTTCTGGTCGAAAAACACTTGCCTTCGTTTAAAATTTTGGCGTTGTGGGCCCAAAAGGCTTGAATTGAATGAAAAACACGAAGGTATCCTGGTGAATGTTTTCTGAAAGGTCCTCGAAAAAAAATGAGTGGATATGTGCCCAAACACTGTCCAACATTGACCCCAGTGCATGGAAGCTGCGGCCCCCAAGACGACAGACGTTGATACTGTTACCACATAGTATCGGGTGTTCGGACGCATGAGGCTAACAGCTATTTAAGTGTGAAGTTTGGGCTATGACTGAATCAGTCTTACAAGGTGTCCCCTGCAACCAATAGAGTTGCTTCAAACAGATAGCGATGGACGATCCGGGTTGATGAACGCATCTGGATGCCAAGTATCGAGACTATGGATCGTATCCATTCGTTCTTCGATTACATACCACATCTCCTGTCCAACCTGTATGCTGATCAGAGTAGCTAGCGGTTCGCAACAAATCCGGGAATATCCTCCGGTGGTCATAGCTGCTCCCCATTTTGTCCAAGAATAAATTTCTTGCTGACCACGATAACCGCAACCTCTCGTGGTTGCCGTGTGACTGAGAGCCGCCTCACTTGTGAAAAGATATCTAGGATTATTCCTCAGCGATGTCCAGAATGAAGTGATCTCAACCTACCGCACTTCTGCAGCCGGATCCTCGTTTCCAGCCAAATGCATAGGTGTACGCATCACATGGAGAACTCGGCCTTGCGCATCCTTGGCCTCCTGAATAAAATCTTCGGCCAGTGCCTTTATTTCCCCTCTTTTTGGCTCATCAGTCGTTCGAAGCGAGAGGTCTGGCAGGAAGATCTCAGCACAAGACAACGATATTGGCAAACAAGCAGACCTTGCATGGAAAGAAGGCGCTGCTGGGAAATCCCCATAGCATCGAAGAGGTCCATGTCAAGTTCGCGTGGCTTCGTCAGACCTCTGACAACGATGTGCCTTGTTTCAAAAATAGAGTGGAGGTCTAGGGGCACACCCCGTGGCCATGGGGTCGAATAGATTGAAGAACAACCTGACTGCCATTTTCCGTCAGCCCTCATCGATAAGTTCTGCCACATCTTGAAGATGGGCTCTTCGTGATCGGGAACAGAAATCCGTGAACGGAGTGAAGCATTCTGGAAGGCTTGAGCGACGCGATAGACATTGTCTTTGGACTCTTCCAATATACCACTCAGCGGATGGTGAGACTGGTTTGTTAAATTAATATTAAATCATGTTGAGATAATAAGCAGAGGTGACCTTTGTATGCGAGCCACGAAGCTCGCGATGCCAAGTTTCCAAAGCAAACGCTGAGTAACACTCAATTTTGATCCCAGTTTTGTCTCTGCTAGCTTTTTCTTGGGTCGAGAAATCTACTCTCTGCAGAGAGTCCTAATTTCTTCTCAGCGCGGACTTGTGTAAGGCCAGATGTAAGATTACGTCATCGCCAGTGAGATCAATCACAATAGGATCATCGCTGCTCAAGTCGATCATCTCGATTTCTATGATATCGTCATCATCGTCTTCGGATTCTGGATCTAGAACTAAATTTCATGATCAGGTGAATCCTCAAAAGAACTGCAGGTTCTGACCGGATGTTTCGGGATAGTCTTCCGCGTTTACGTTGGAAGCATCCTTGTCAGCGTATTTGGGATCTTCATCCTCCGGATTAATTGTAGTTGATTCGTCGCCATTGTCTGATTCAGAGGCCGTATCTAGGACTGGGACTTAAACTGAGCGCATTTCAAGCGGTCGCAAGTACTCACTGTCATTCTCGGCATCCTCTTCGCCGATGCGATCATTTGCATCCGCTGCTGGGTCAACCGGGTTGAATGTCAACGTTGAGAACATATAGGCTAAGTGTTCACCGTCTACGGATGATTCTGCATCATCTTCATCCATTGAAGGATTGGTGCTCGAGTTTTCAAGATTCGCAGTTGCGGCCTCTTCACCGTCGCTGTTCATCGAGGTCAAGTCCGACAGCTCGTCGTCCTCTCGGAAGAAGCTTCCAAGGCCGTGGTAGCCAGAATTAAAGTTGACAGTGACCGGTTCCTTGTCTGCATGGTTCTCGGTGACAAGCACAACATTGGGAGTATTGGAATCAAGGGAGAATGAGTTGTCTTCTTTCCCACGGGCTGCAATACTGGCAGGAGCGGCATCTGAGTCGGAAGAACCACGACCTGTGAACGGCACCAGCGTCACGGTGGTCTTCTTTAAAAGGGAATTACTTAGTTTCCGATCATGTCCAATGTTATCGAGCCTAGACACATCTAGGGCTTGCTCAGCTGCCCCAACATATGAGATGTTATTAAAAAAATCATATGGAGACGCCGACCTCCAATGGGGGCTTTGATCCTTAAACAGACTTCGATCAAGTTGAGTACGCCGTTCGTGAAAACTTCAGCTTGCTCAATTTGCAGGATTCTGGTGTTGTGTAGCAATTCCAATCGACAGTTGTCTTTGACGGCTCGGGTTGGGTTGTTGAGGCCCCAGAGCCTTCGGTATCCAAAGCGCTGGACGTTTCGATGGCAACGGCGTTCGACGGAGAAGAGGCGCCGGGGGGTTCACTGGCAGAAGTGATGGACGGCTCGGGTTGGGAGAGTTCAGTATCCATAGCGCTGGGAGTTTCGATAGCAGAGGCGCTCGACGGAGAGGAGGCGCCGGGAGGTCCACTGGCAGAAGTGATGGACAGCTCGGGTTGGGAGAGTTCAGTATCCATAGCGCTGGGAGTTTCGATAGCAGAGGCGCTCGACGGAGGAGAGGCGCCGGGCGGTCCGCTAACAGAAGTAATGGACGGCTCGAGTTGGGAGAGATCAGTATCCATAGCGCTGGACGTTTCGATGGCAGAGGCGTTCGACGGAGAAGAGGCGCCGGGGGGTTCACTGGCAGAAGTGATGGACGGCTCGGGTTGGGAGAGTTCAGTATCCATAGCGCTGGGAGTTTCGATGGCAGAGGCGCTCGACGGAGAGGAGGCGCCGGGAGGTCCACTAACAGAAGTAATGGACAGCTCGGGTTGGGAGAGTTCAGTATCCATAGCGCTGGGAGTTTCGATAGCAGAGGCGCTCGACGGAGAAGAGGCGCCGGGCGGTCCGCTAACAGAAGTAATGGACGGCTCGGGTTGGGAGAGTTCAGTATCCATAGCGCTGGGGGATTCGATAGCAGAGGCATTCGACGGAGAAGAGGCGCCGGGTGGTCCACTAACAGAAGTGATGGACGGTTCAGTCGGGTCTGAGCCTGAGGCAACTATGAGTCAACATTAATTTCCGATCAATAATAAATAATGCGGACCTGGGTAATTGATATAACGTCGGAACATGTCCCCTAGGACAACTTCATCAACCTTGTCGGAGCCCTTTACGTTTAAAAAATCCGCAAAGCGCCTCGAGACTAATGGGATTGTGCGAAACAGGATCTGCCGGCGTCTGCACCGTATTAATTGGCCGATGCGAAAACCAGCTGCTTGAAAGAGAGCATGGAGATACTTGGACCACGAAATGACTCTGGAGCGGGATAAAAGAGTGTTTAAAGACGGGGTCAAAGTATCTGCTGGGTCAAGAGTTTTGGAGACAATAGTGTAGTTGACGCTACTTCTTCCGAGTCGCAGCACGATATCGTCGAGCATCAAGAGAGTTTTTGGATACTTGTCAAGTCTAATCATCGATGAGAGAAAATTTCTCCCGGTTAGAATAAGTAGAGGTACCTTGAAACCAGCTGGCTTCTTCGTCGGGCCGCGCGATTAACGCCCACTTGGCCACCATGTCGGACAGCGGCCTGTTTACAACCCCTTTCACACCTTCATTGAGGTTAACACTTCGTGCCACTACTCCTTCCTCGCAGGCAACGAGAGCAGCCGGGCGCTCATTTCCAAAACTTTGGAAAATCTTGCACGCCATCATCCGTTACTTGGGGAGGTAGGCGAAATTTCGGACAACTCACAGAAATAAGCTCGTGGGTTTGGAGGTGGAGGTCCCTCAGAAGAATGGGCATGACGAAGAGGAGAGGAGAAATAGCTAGCCCGAGCCTGAGTGGCATTGTCAAGGGCTGATGAGTCCGATCACGGAGGTATTTCTCCAGCTCGGGGACGTCAAGCCCAAATCGACTGATTATGGAATCTAACCCATTATCTTGCCCAAGACTGTCATTATTAAGACTGTTTGTAACACATTTGGCATAAAATTTTGGGGGCAAGAATCTTCCGAATAACACACCCTGAGAACTCTTTCGCCACATCTTCGGGTTTGGGGAGCTGGAACTTTCCCTGGGAAAATTATCAAAGTTTATTCGTGCTCCCAGTATAATGGACCGACTGAAAAATACCAGCCCAATAAAAAGGCTGCTATGGACAAGTTTGTTGCGATTTTTGTGAATCGACCCGTTTTGCGAACGCCATGGACAGATTGGACCAAAGTGCTCTCCGCCGACGCATTCTGGTTGCTGATTCCGATTCACTGGCCTCCACGGCTGTTTGAGGTTGGAATTTTTCTCTCTCTTTTTCTACTATATCCGTAGCTTTGACAATTACTTCGTGCCAATCTGCCAAGCGGTTGAGTATCTGGTGGGGCAGAGAGGTTGTTACCAATTCTTTTTTTCTTGGAGTCGATGGTATGCTCACATTCGTGGTCCCAGGACCCAGATTAGCCGGCCACTTCGTTCTGGGATGCGGCGGTAATTGAAGTGCTTTCAGGCCCATCCTTCCCACGAGGAAGTTTAGGACCTGCAACCCGAATAACGAGTCGCACCGCGGAAGATGTACTGGTCCACTGTGATGTTGAGCACTATCGAAAAGGCAAAACTCCCGTGCAAAGCCGAGGGGCCCAGTACTGCCCGGAGGAATGAAGTCGTTGGTGGTTTCTTTGAGTTTTCGCAGAAAACCCTGAATATGATATTGATAAGGGCTAAGAAACGCGATGGAGACTAGTACTGGTTTTATTCTTACATTGAAATCCATACCCAACGGGATATCCAGTCCAACAGGGAGGCTGTCCGTCCAGGCTCGCCATTCCTCGTCAGCAATTCCCTCTACGGACCAGGGAAGGAGGTTCGTCAGGGGCGAATTTGTAAGACGATCTCTCGACTCTCGGGTTGCTAGTGCTATGGCTACAGGAGGGTGCCTGCTTTCTGATCGTTGTGATCCGCCTGATAGATTCATGAGATCGGCGTCGCGTCGATCGCAATATACGGGCCTACGGCTGAATGGAGGAGGTAGGGTCGGGTCACATTGTGACCATCATTGGGGGAGCTTGCGATTCTCTGACCGATCCCGAAAAACCGATGGCTGTGCAATGCACACTTGATGCCGTCAAAATGTGCATTACATTCCCATGTCGGCGATACCCGAACTCTGCAATTCTTCATGATCAACGGTTCTGGCTGCTTTAAGTACATTTGGGCGAGATAGGTAATTCCAAGAGTCTATACGGATGGTTAACCATAAAAATGAACATGCGCTGCTATGGTGTTGGACCCAAATATGTGTAAACTGCAATGAAAACTAATGAAAATAAATCTCAACCCTGGGCATTTGTTGAGAATTGAATGGACAAGCTCCCCCTTTACTGTAGCCGGGCACCGGCATACAAATACCATGCTTCGAAATTGTACATGTTCGAAATTCAAAATATATACTATCTAGATCCAGATCTAGAGCGCGCGCTAATCTTTGTTGGGAAGCGTCGGCATGTTCGGCCGATCTTCGCACCTTTCTCTGTCATTGTATCAGTTCCTTTGAATACGTGTTTACCTCGGGAAATCAACCATCTTCGAAAAGGGCACAGATAACGGCCGATCCAACCAACGCCGTCGTTCTTTGCCCCTATGTCTGGATCCAACACAGGTGAGAAACCGTGGATATCGATGTCAAACGGATATGTGATACGTTGTCTCATCCGTTGTCGTAGCTCTTATACCTCAGTCTGAACGTTTCTGGTTCGGAGATGGTACAGTCATTATACGGACCAAGGAGAGAATATTCAGAGTGTATATGGGCCTATTGGCAAAGAAAATGGAACCGTTTCGTGGATTTCGAGACTTGCCTCAACCACCGAACGCCGAAATTCTACACGGTTGTCCCGTTGTACCTATGGACGACGACTCTGATGACATGGAATTCTACCTGCGGGTCCTCATTGATGGATAGTGCGTCTTTCCATTTTCTTATCGAATCGCAATGTTTGAACATTCATAATATCAGCATGTTCCCGCTAGAAGTTGCTGGCGACGACGTGGATATTGTACTCGGAGCTCTTCAGACGGCAACTAAATACTGTGCCCCCGAGCCGCAACTACGTTGCATCCACTATCTAAACCATCTCTTTCCTGTCACTCTCTGTGACTGGGATACACGACGAGATGTTGGCCTCTTGTCTCTTCTTCGATACGCTTTAGACACTGCGATGCAGTGCCAGATGCTCTGGTTCGTGCCCGGGATATGTTACGATATCATAGCGTGCACGGCTATCAATCATCCACCCTACTTGGCGATACCCCCCGAGCAACTCTCGACCTTCACTGTGGAGCAACGTCTATTGATTCTGCACGGGTCCGCCACCGTATTGACGGGTGCAATACACCTCGTGAGCGCCATGCGCTCAACCGTACTTACTCGTTGCACCAATCCGGGTGTCTGCGCAGTCAACGTGAAGAACATTGCAGAAGAGTGGCATCATCGAGACGAGTGTGACCCTTTCATGCTGGGGATGCACGACAATTATTGGGAGGACTTGGATTCAAACGACGTTCTATGCTTTCGTTGCATTGACAGTGTGAAAAAGCAATGGCAAAATGCTCGGGAACAGCTTTGGGATAAGTTGCCCACGGCTTTGGGGCTCCCTGATTGGGAGCAGCTTCGAGATGCACGTTCTGGCGCTATGAAGGAACAGTATGCATATGGCGGTATGTAGCTTGATTCCGTCTCGTTATTATTTGCCATTTTTTCTTCTTCTTCTTCTTTTTCGCTTTCAAATAGAGCAATCAATCTTCATGTAGGTATATATCCATGTCTATGTAAAACGAAACGGAAGGAATGTGTTATTGTTACACGCAAGTGTGCTGTGACTTAAGATCAAATTATCTGAGTCGTCGCGGCGCTCTTGAGAACGCTTGAGAACGTGGAACTGGGCCGTGAGGAGCCTGATAAGTATAGTCTTGAGAGGTCGTGGCGGTCTTCGTTGGTATAACGGGCTCAAGTTTTGAACTTTTCTTTTCGACAAAAATCCCGTTTACAGCGAGGAGATCGGCCCACTCCTGAGTCGTACCGATAGCTTTAACTTTGTCGAAGAGGGTGGAAATCGCGACAGTCGGACGGGTTCCGGCTTGAATTTGATGTTCGCTGGATAGTAAGCCCGACGGTATCAGTCGCGCGAGCGTGGGCCTGAATGTGTCCCAAACGAAACGTCGATGTGATGAAGAGCAGCTGGCGGGTAGCAACGTCAATGATATAGGGAATGAGAAGAAGAATTGGAACTACGACATGAAGTTGTACACGTTGGTCCGCGCCAACTGCTCCGGCTATGGATGATTGATATTCTCTATCGAAGCCGTTCGCTCTTGTCTCCTTGTGAATCGTAAGAACAAACAAAGTGGTCGTTTCGGTGGACGGACAGGGTGGAGGCGGTCAAATGAGCCGCCCAGGGCGCCGAGGAGCGATGGTTGGGCGCGCTGACCGGGGTCGAAGCTAGAGACGGAGGAAAGACACGGGGATAGCGGAGCGGGATCATACTTGGAACTTCGTTTAGTGTCGTGATTTTATACGCAGCGGAGATACATACTGCCTGTGATGAGAGAGACGATGCGCGAAGGTTTCCACGGAGAGGAAATGGCTGTACTCTGAAAGTCTGAGCTTTTTATTCCCTGGAAGGGGGTGAGTTTTGTTTAAGAAATGATCTACGAAAGGCAAGTACCCGGGATATCTGCGACACTCCAACACTAGACAGATGCGATGGTATACGAAGATGGACACGATGAGGGTGGTGGAAGAAAAACTGTTTATTTAAGATGATGGAGGTGGCGCTACCGATGATGTGTCGGGCCGACAAACACCGACGGATGCCGCACACGCTGCGCTCGTCGACACCCGTGCCGATGTGTTCCTGTCGTTTTCTTCGCGCTCTGACCGGCCACACAAAGCCTCCGGCCACGTTCCGAGTCTAGTTTCGACAAGAAATTATGGGATTCTACAACGGCGTATCAGGGGAGATTTCGAATTCCAAGACTAATACTCGCCTGAGTAGGGAAGACTCCGCGCGGGGACAGTGCGTTGCGTGCATGCGACGCGGTGGAACGTGGAAGTGGAGAAATCTGTGTGCAATTGCGGGTGGTAAGTCGAATTATCTGCTTGGGGTGAGAAAATTGAATATTTGGACATTTGTTGGGATTAGAGTGGAATAGAACGTACCGATATGTTAGGAGACGGTGCCGCCGCGAGTCTTGGAAGTGTAGGAGCAGTGGCTTTCCTGGACTAGAGGACTAGGGCAACGAAGACAGCGTAGTCAATGCTAGTCAATGCACATTCTCTGATCCGTATCCACCTCCGCTTACGCCACTTCCCACTCTCGCCAGGTACATAGATGAACGTCAGTGGGCGCCCGTGCTCAAATATTGATTGAATCGTGAACCAATATTTTCGACGGTGCACATTGGTTATTAGCATTGTGGCCCGCGGCCGAGCGTGCACCAGGTGCTTGAGGCAATTGTGCAATAGAAACTAGTACTAAAACAACTAGTACGAAGACACCGACATCAAGGTTTGTTCCTCTGGGGTACTGACTCCATGTGGAACGGTTGCTATCGAACACGGCAGACTAAGATTCTCGCTAAGTCTTGTCAATTCCTCGAGCTGATCGGTGTTCATCTGATGAAGAAACTCCTCTGAAACATAGATCGTTCGAAGTGGCGGCCCTAATTGTTGCCTGTTTTTGACCCAGTTCAGAAAAACCGCAGGATCTGCGAGGCGACAGTGGACAACGGCTAGACAGTGGGCGACGCCGTAATGAAATCCCGCCAAGAACTGGGAAGGTAGATCCATAAAAGTGAAATAGACCAGAAGTGGCATTGATTTCAACCACCTGGCTATTAGGGCTGCTGATCCGGATCCATCGATCGTCGACTTCGATCCAAAATTGAGCGCACCCGCGGTCAAAAGACGCACTTTCGGAAATCGCGCAGACAGAAGGAGTACAGCAGGCAAGTAGCCAGCCCCTCCACCAAGATTGAAGAGTGTGAGGTCTTTGATCTCCGGTGCAGAGAATTGTCGCAAAAGAAATCCTGTGTCGCAACAGCTGAAGTTTGCAAGATGCAAAGTATGCAGAAAAGGCAGCTGAACGGGTGTATGATTGGATTCGTCTACTTGTGGACCGCTTCCAACCAGCGAAAGCTTATTTAAGCGGCGGCAGTTCATGAGGATCTCACGAAAGCGGGCCGAGCTGGGAAAATGCCTCGGTGGAAGGCCAATGAAATCCAGACTGGTAAGGTACTGGAATGACGACTGTGACCAGCAGATTGGCACGCCCTCCAAAGTCAGATGTTCTAAAGCTGGCAGGGCAACACCACCGAGAAGAGGTACACTTGGTTCACTTTCAGGCTCGACTTCGGCACAGCGGAGCTCTAACCATTCCAAGGTCGACATGCCAGTGAGTCCCCATCCTCGTAAAATTTCCAGTACCACCTGGACAGTTTCCCAATCCGGCACGGACACAATGAGCACGCGGATGGAAGAAAGTTTGGTGGATAGCCGAGTGAACACTTGCTGCATATCGCTTGCTAACGAGCCCGTCCCTGTAGCCATTGTCCCGTCGATGCGAATATCCAACAGAGTGCTAGCTGCGCAGCAAGCTCTGTCCAACCACGCCCACGCTCTATCCAAGTGGGCACCCGCTCCAATACAGAACCAAATCTTTGTCCACAAAGTTGAATCATTGATCGCAATCCCTCTCCACCGTCTGCAAGTCCACGTAATGTTCAACCGAGCGTCGACTGAATGACTTTGTGACACAGCGAAGCGCAGTATTTCGCGGATAATTTCGTTTGGTAGAGCGTTTATTTGGAAGAAGAGAAAGTATCGGAGCAGATAGCAATGTTTTGCCAAAGCGAGACAACTTTGGAGCTCCACGGGAAGGGCCTCGGGAAAGATAGCTTCCTTGATTTTCTCGATTTTTTCTATGATCACCTTATACCGCAGACCCTCCAACTGTACAGCTTCCCGCTCCAGAGAAGTGAAAACATGGGGTTCCCATTGACGCATTGTCAGTTGTGAAAACATCGTGAGTGTGGCAGGGGTTAGAGCTTGAGGCTGTGATAGACGGATCGGTATGATTTCCCGTGGAATGGGGGTAGTGGTCTGCGGGACGATCCTTTCTGTCACCACTGCCATGCTGGCGAAAATGAGCGCGAGACCCGCCACGTCGATATCTGGCAAGACGTAAAGTGGTCTTTCAGGATCAAAGAATTCCCGCTGCGTACCCTCCATTGATATTATGCCGAAGAGTTGTCACAGGCTGTTTGCTGTGTTGACTTCAGATATAGAGCGATCGTGAAACGCGTACGTCGATGTTGCTGCTATAGCCAAGAGGCGGCAGATCTAGATCGCGATTGTTGGCAGTTGGATTGAGATCTTATTAGAGCTGTCGAATGATCTGTCATTGATCATGATCCGACCATGGCCAATCAAAGAGCCACGTGAAGAAATCAGAGAGTTGCCTTTTTAAGGTTCTGGCGTAGTGAGTCATCAAAGAAAAAACCATAGTCAATTCGTTGGATATGGCCCTGCCGGGCGGAGCCTGGATATATACCCCAGTCGTTCATCGCAAGAGTGTTTCAAATGACGGGGGCAGAACTTATTATTACCGGCGAAAAGAAAGTGGTAGACCACCGCTGTCGGACACGATCAACTCAACACATGTAATCTCATTGAATGCTCTCAGAAACAAGCAGTAGGTCTCATCCAGTCCTTCCAACATCCCTCAAGAGCACTCTTCCACATTCAAGAGGGGACTCGGGATCGGCCGGACTCCTGCTTCGCGAGTCTGAGCACGACGAAGTTCAAGCACCGAGTGCTGGCCCACCACTTAACGCCAAAGCTAGTGGCTGCATTAGATACGTGAGATGCGGAAGGAGATGAGTTAGCCGTAGAGGAACGGTGAGACAAAGCTCTACGATGAGGTCTCTGGTTTGCCCTTCCGAAGCAAGGAGTTGGACATTGAGGCTTTCGAGCATCTCGGGAAGAAGGGGAAGCACCTAAGGATGGCGCCTTGTTTTGATGGGGGAACTAGTTATCGCGATGAATAAAATGAGAGTAGTCTACTCGGAATCTGAGCAGTCGTAATCAGATTCTTCCTCGTCATCACCATTCCGCACTATGGACTGCCCAGGCCATTCCTTGATTTGCTCGTCGATAGCACCACGTTTGGCCATTTCACGAAAGACATCGACGAGCGTGCTAGGAACCAGTAAGCGGGCTAGGGATGATGCAACATCAGGGCGAACGTTACCAGCACTCATTTCCAGCACACCATCCCGCCGCATCGGATAGTCCTAAACGCCTCGCCATATCAGGAACGGGTAGGGGTCGAGGTGTTTTCAACTGGAGCATCGTCGCGAACATTGCGTGCACGTCCACCACATATATTGTGCAACGTCTGAGAGGCGATGGCACTCTTCTCGGCCGATCGCGGGAACGAGGGGAAGCCGAACGAGATCGGCTTCGTGGATCTTTAGGAGCCTGACGAGTGATCTGCCGCGGTTTGCTTTTCTAACTACCAGTCAATCGATACCGAGAGGAAAAGGAAGCCGCGCACCACTCTGAGCAGATTCTTCAACTCAAAATCCCAATACGACACATCTATGCCGAACAAATTCAGTATGTTCACCGCAACTTTCCAGTCGTGAACCAGAAGTATCACAGGCGTCGAGATACATGCAGTCCACTCCCTGAAACGATCCCGAGCCTTTACTGACATCGTCTGAGCGTCGCAGCTCTGGGTTATGTTCTGCTCGTCGTCGGGACAATAGACCTTGACCAATTCTTAATCTGCAGCTGAAGTAGGATAGTTTTTAAGAAAGTACTTACAGCTCTTTCGCCATTCGTCAGATGCTTGTATTTATTGTGGACGAGATGTGTAATCTCTTTCTTCTCTCTCAACGTAGGTGTTTGCGCTTCACACCATGCAAGATCTAAAATCATTGGACTACGTTCGCGATCTTTAATTGATCTCGAGTCCTGGTTCCACACGTTGTACGCGAAACTAAGGACCCGAACCGAAGTCCAGGACGTATCGTTCAAACCGAATATATGGGAATTGATATCCCCTTGCAGGATCCTGTAGAAAACACTGCAAGAGCTTCATATAAGTTAACAATGTAGAAAGCAACCAGTATGTTACCGAATATTTTCAAACTGCCCGCGCTCGAGAAGCGCTCTACCCTGAAATCCCTTGTTCAACGAAGACGTATCGCGATCGTTCTGACCCGACTTGCAGGCGAGGGATGCCAGCTTTGTCTGTAGCTCAGACTGATTGCAAAAGTGGATTGGCGACAGCGACTCAAAATCGCATGAAGTTGAGACCCGTTCAATATTGCACCCTAAGAAAGAACTTTTCGAACCACTGTGGGCTCTTCCCTGTTCTTCGTTGATGCGTCTCTGTATATGATCTATTTGCTCCCTCGTCAGAAGCAGGTGGGAGGAGCCGGAATATTTTATTCCAAGGATAAGGTCGATACTTCCGTCCGGACTGCAAAGATGGGCATTAACCTCGCTTGCGAGTGGCTTAACGTTCTTGCCCAAAGAGCTGCTTGGCGTAAATTCATGCGCGAAAAGTAGAAGCTGTACTCACTAGACCGCAGCTTGAAAACCACCTAACTGATAATAATTCATAATGGCAGCGACAACAGACGCTCATGATCAATGGCGTACGTGTGGCTTGCTGTCACTAGACACAAATAGCGTGCCATCACATGTCCGCTGTTCTCCCACTACAGACAACTGCGAGATTACCAACGGTCTCCAACAAAGTCGACCCGTCAATTTTGAAACTGAAGACCGAAGGAACAGTCGAAGCCGCAAGAGCCCATGACCTTTTCGCAATTTGGGACAAGTCCAACGCTCGTCAACCAGCAGTGATTGTTCTAATTGCTTCTTGCGCTCTTATCCAGCCTACGTTTCATGCCGTTAGGCACCCAATACTGCGGTCACTGCTTATCCGTCCGTGGATGAGAAGGTTGAACTGGTACCTCGGGGGTTCACACAGAACTTTTGCTGGTTACTTCAATAGTATAACGGCTTTTGCGGGTGGACGAGAACGGGAGACTAAAGTACGTGTTAAAAACATTTGCGGCTCCTGTGCTCATTTTTTGCACAGTATCTGCCCAAGCTGCTAAACATGCGGCGAACAGCGAAGGCGGACGAGTCTTTGGATCCAGTCGCGAAGCCTGGTGCAGTGCTCACATCCCAGTACTTGCGTGGTGCACTTAATTCAAGTGCAAACAGATATTTGGACGCTCTGCTCGCCGCCACGATTGGCAGCTGCGCAGGACCTAGAGTCAACGGACAACTTCCTCTCCCACCTGCGGCGACTCGACGCTGATTCATCCGCGCCATCAGGCCCCTCTTCGTCCTCCTCACAACCAACGCTTGTTCGCCACCAATGATCCTTCCTCCTCACCTCGTGAAATATCTTGCAATTGCAGATTTTGGGTACATCTTTACATCATATCAAAGACGATGAGCACACTGTTCGCGAGTACGTCTTTCATTTAAACCAACCTTCCGACATCAAACTTGCTCTCGGCAACAAGAAGGGGCAGACATGAATGATAGCATTCAGCAAGCAACTCTAGCCCATTGCCCGTCGCCCTTGTCTTCCTCCAAGGACATTTCTATGGACCGAAAGCATAGTACTGCCTAGCTTAACCAAGCAGTCGCAACACGTGGCGCGAGCTTGATGTTGTGTTAGGTTGTGTTTCGGACCAACGAACTGCCCGTAGTGGATAGGATAGGATAGGATAGGATAGGATTGCCGACACAAGGTCCCAGCGCGGAACGGCCGGTGTCTGTACTACATACACAAGGCGTCAAGCGTATGCTACATGAACTCTTCCAGAATCTATTATGATGTCTTTGAAAGTTTTTCCTTGCACAAAAGAACTATGTTTTAGGTGGATGGTAGCATGAAGAATGGTGGAGGTAAAGTACATATTACGTCACAAATACGGCCCAGAAAATTGCAGGGGTAAAGCAGGCACCTTTGTATGCTTTGTAGTAGCCTTTGGGACGAGTTTAGGGTCCATACCTTCAGCGGTAGGGAAGAAAGAAAATGCATATGTTTTATAGTAGTAGAAGCATCGCGTGACGCAATCGCACGTTCTACGGGTAAACTGCACCGGTACCAGACGTTATAGGGCAGTGATCCCCCACCGATTTTCATGTTTCAGCGCCTCGCTATCATTTAAACATCTCGACAGTCGTATCCCCGCTGATATTTACCGCCAACTGTGACTGCTACACATGTACAGAGTGTGAACTGCCCTATACGTCTGGTTAACGAGACTAGCATTCCAGTACTAGTACTAGTACTAGTGTAGCGGCCCACTGCCCAGCCAAACACCTCCCTTGGCCAGATCCTGTTGCCTGGCGACGGGCGCAGAGAGTCCTGTCTGTACCAAGTGTGTGCAACTGCCAGCCGGATTCGTGCGAAGCAAAAATACTATTGATCCCAATGGGTCCCGAAATGCACAATGGCTCACAAAATGAAATTCCATGCCCTCAATTCTCACTCAATCTCTCCGGAGTTTTGTGCGCTACATATCTATAGTACTCTCCTATACCTATGTAAAATAACTAAGCAATGCACTGAGGGGAAGGCATCGAATTGTAGTTACCGGTCCATCAACTCGAGTGATCTGAACTCTGTCCAACATGCTCTGGCCTCTGAGAGCATCGTAAAGCCCCGTGAAAAATTAAGAGCATGTCCGGTGCAAAATGAAATCATTCTGCCGCCTCAAATTGTTTTTGCAGAGGGGACTGGTTGCAATATGAACGAAAAACACAGAAGGTGTGACGAATACGTGACATCATTTCCCACTGTGACACTGTGTGACCCAATCCTTCTTCCCCTCGTACTGCAACAACAAGGGACCGGAAAAATATTCTGAGGAGAGGGACGCACTATCTAATGCTCCTATTCAACTCTCAGATTTTTGCAGGGAGATAGCATGCCTTCGGAGGCCGGAGCAGGTCGCACAGAGTTCAGATCACTCGACTTGATGGACTTGCAACAACAATTCAATTCGTTCCTCTTAGTCGATTGCTTAGTTATTTTGGGTAAACATACAGGAGTATTCTAGGTAGAGTTGACAAAAACCTCCGGAGGGATTGAGTGAGAATTGAGGGCATGGAATTTCATTTTGTGAGCCATTGTGCATTTCGGGACCCATTGGGATCAATAGTAAAGACGAAGAAGAAGGTAAAAAGCGCTTGATATCGCCGAACCCCTGCTCACACTGTTTTTCAGCATCATGCCAACATGCAAACAGCCTGCCAGGGAAAAAAAGCCTCCACCGGCGATGAATCCATCAAGTGAGAGCCGATGACGGGGCGCTATTGCCAATATTAATGTGCGGTATGAATTCTTGAACTGTTGGCAAATAAATCTGAAACATCTTTGATGAGTGTGCGCTTATGACGATCTCGATCCGAATTACCTTCATCAGCGCTTTCGAATCATCGCCGGTCCACTGTTTAAACCGCCGCCCATGTTTAAAACGTCGTACGCAGGGGAATTGAGGAGTGGCAGCAATTCTGGAGTGCAAATCAACGACGGTTGATTCAATTCGAGTTAGCAACACACCTTCGGTCAATATCGTCTAAAATGCCATTGGCTGCCGCCGGCGTTTGAACGAGGTTCAGATAATTCGTCACGCGTGAAACAAAATGATCTTTGAACGTTCCTTTGATTACTCGATGCAGAAGATTCGACAATAGAAGCTCGTGAATTAAATATTTGCGCGCGGAAAGTCATAGGTAAATGGCTAGTTGGATGTGTGCTCAATGAATTGGGATCAAATTCAGCAGAAGTACATACAATGATATCTGCGCCTCTCCCGTATTCACCCCAAAGGATTCTCGGGCTGAACTCTTCCAAGAGTATATCGGTATGTTCATAAGAGCGTCGCTCCAGTCATCATCTGCAGCAGCGGTACGTGGCGGGGAGGTGTATTAGGAGGCAAAGTAGTACCATTGATATCGCAAGGGACTCCAGGGTCAAAGAAAATATAGGTCTAGTACTGTCGAACGAGTGAAGTTACACACCGTTCAAATGTGGATGGTATATTTTACGGGCTTTCCGTTGCGGTTCAGGCCCGGGAGACTGAGCGAGACCGGCGGCGAAGTCACCGACCGGAGAGTATTCGCGGCCCCCAGACGACGCGGATTGAGGCTCAGGTCGGAGTAAAAGCGAGTGGGGTGGAACGGAGAGTGGTTGAATTGACATGTACAGAATTGCAGTGGTAAGTGCGACCACCAGTGCTCTTGATGTCGTGGACAGCCGGGGAAGAGACAAGGGAGTCGCACTACATGGCAGCAGGCAGGCGAAGCGCACGACGGTTGACACAGTTGTTTTGTAAATAACTAGATGGAGGAACTCGAAGATATCCAGCATTGATTTTTTCGTCGCCGTGCCATTATTCTTAGGCTTGGACGGAGGAGTACACGCGAGTACGAGCCGCCTTGGAGTTTGAAAAACAAGATACGAACAAACGGGGCGTGCACGACACAAGATCTCGATATGCGTAGTTAATGGAAACACCGTCGCCAACCGCGATCAAGCACCGTGCATAGACCCGCCGCAAGTTAACATGCGATGTTAGCAGGTTCCCCCGGGGAGAGGAGCTGCCCAAATAATAATGTGTGGAAGCGGGCGTGCACGACACGAGATCTGGATATGCGTAGTAAATGGAAAGCCTTGCGGTCCTCTTGATTCTTAGGCTTGGACGGACGAGTACACGCGAGTACGAGCCGCCTTGGAGTTTTGAAAAACAAGATACGAACAAACGGGGCGTGCACGACACAAGATCTGGATGTGTGTAGTTAATGGCCAACCGCGATCAAGCACCGTGCAGAGACCCGCTGCAAGTTAACATGCGATGTTAGCAGGTTCCCCCGGGGAGAGGAGCTGCCCAAATAATCATGTGTGGAAGCGGGCATGCACGACACAAGATCTGGATATGCGCAGTTAATGGAAACACCGTCGCCAACCGCGATCAAGCACCGTGCAGAGACCCGCTGCAAGTTAACATGCGATGTTAGCAGGTTCCCCCGGGGAGAGGAGCTGCCCAAATAATCATGTGTGGAAGCGGGCGTGCACGACACAAGATCTCGATGTGCGTACATAGTTAATGGAAACACCGTCGCCAATCGCGATTTTACTGATCAATCACTGTGCATAGACCCGCTGCAAGTCAAGCTGCGATGTTAGCAGTCCAAGGTCCGCTCGGCCAAAGGACCTGCCCAAATAATCATGTGCGGGCATGCACGACACAAGATCTGGATGTGCGTAGTTAATGGCCAACCGCGATCAAGCACCGTGCAGAGACCCGCCGCAAGTTAACATGCGATGTTAGCAGGTCCCCCCGGGGAGAGGAGCTGCCCAAATAAGCATGTACATGTGGAAGCGGGCGCGCACGACACATGTACAAGATCTGGATATGCGTAGCTATGGAAACACCGTCGCCAACCGCGATCAAGCACCGTGCACAGACCCGCTGCAAGTTAACATGCGATGTTAGCAGGTCCCCTCGGCGAGAGGAGCTGCCCAAATAATCATGTGTGGAAGCGGGCGTGCACGACACAAGATCTCGATGTGCGTAGTTAATGGAAACACCGTCGCCAATGGCGATTTTACTGATCAATCACTGTGCAGAGACCCGCTGCAAGTCAAGCTGCGATGTTAGCAGTCCAAGGTCCGCTCGGCCAAAGGACCTGCCCAAATAATCATGTGCGGGCATGCACGACACAAGATCTCGATGTGCGTAGTTAATGGCCAACCGCGATCAAGCACCGTGCAGAGACCCGCCGCAAGTTAACATGCGATGTTAGCAGGTCCCCCCGGGGAGAGGAGCTGCCCAAATAATCATGTGCGGGCATGCACGACACAAGATCTCGATGTGCGTAGTTAATGGCCAACCGCGATCAAGCACCGTGCAGAGACCCGCTGCAAGTTAACATGCGATGTTAGCAGGTTCCCCCGGGGAGAGGAGCTGCCCAAATAATCATGTGTGGAAGCGGGCGTGCACGACACAAGATCTGGATATGCGCAGTTAATGGAAACACCGTCGCCAACCGCGATCAAGCACCGTGCAGAGACCCGCCGCAAGTTAACATGCGATGTTAGCAGGTCCCCCCGGGGAGAGGAGCTGCCCAAATAATCATGTGTGGAAGCGGGCATGCACGACACAAGATCTGGATATGCGCAGTTAATGGAAACACCGTCGCCAACCGCATCAAGCACCGTGCAGAGACCCGCCGCAAGTTAACATGCGATGTTAGCAGGTCCCCCCGGGGAGAGGAGCTGCCCAAATAATCATGTGTGGAAGCGGGCATGCACGACACAAGATCTGGATATGCGTAGTTAATGGAAAGCCTTGCGGTCCTGGATTTGGCCGGGGCGGAGATTTCTGGATCCTGAGCGAGGAAGCAGATGCACTCGCCAAGCCAATGGATATCGTCCCGCTGAAAGACAAATGGCGGCTGAGACTGTAGAAAACGAGCGTCAAGACAAACGGAAAAGAGATCGTTGCACACAACGCACCAAATATCCAATCAAGAGACTCTATCGTTCGAGGGAGGAGTGTCGCCTCCCACGATCTATTGAAGCAAGCGAACGTAAGTAGAGTCGACGAAGATAAAATTCACCGATACTGTGTTTGGAGCCTTCTAGGACATAGTAAAGTCAGATATCGATCCAACTAAAAGGCCAGTTATAAAGGACGTACGTATTCGCAGAATAAATGGTTGAGCGTCGCATCGGCACCCGTCCTCCATAGATCGTCACCTCCTCTGCGCCTCACATTGCCAGCTCGACGCCCTCACCCATCCACCCTTGTGTCTCCTCCGTGCATGTTTACATCACCAGCTCGGCGCCCGTCCTCTTATCCAACCGTACCTCCACCTGCACCTCACATCGCAAACTCGGCCCCCTTTGTCCTTCTGCCCATGCCTCGCATCGCCGGCTCAGGCGGTCCTGGTTCCATCCCTGCCTCGCTCGTCGCCAAATCGGTCTGCTTGGATCGGGATATCTTGACTTGCAATTGAAGGTTGAAGATCTAGATGGCCATATGAGTCGAAAAGTCAAGTCGTAAGGTATTTGTCTCTGTTTGCCATCGCGCTCAGGCGTTGGCCAGCCGACTTCTGGTGCGGTCCTGAGGGACATAGATTTCCTAATCGAGACATAAGTTATGTCTAAATGCGGCATAACCCCCGCACCCTCCCATTATCTCGTCGCCGCCAGTATCGCTCCTCTCTACCTCCCCATCGTACCCGGGAATCGATGAAAGACACCCTTCTTGTGTTTTTGACAACCCTCAATGATATCTTCACTGCCAAACAAGCTGTAGTTATCCCACTTACCCACAACTTGAAGACATCGCTATATGTAGATCCCGCTGCTACAGTTGCTCCCATTGCCATTGAGCATCGCCTTGGAGTCATCGGACAGCACCGGTTTCCGACTTCGTGAAGCCCAGAATCCGGAGTATAGAGAGCCTTACATGCTGTGGACCTCTACATTCCCCCCGAATCACGGCTCAAAAGACGCCTTCTCGGCGGGCGTCCGGCACACACAGCAGCCCATCGTCACCGGGACGAGCGCACTCGTTATCGAGTACAAGGACGGCATTATGATGGCCGCCAACAACCTTGGTGCGTCTAGATCTCCAACCCTAAAATCATTATATTTCATACTAATGGCACTTTTCGCGCCACGCAGACTGGTACGGCTCGTTTGTGCGCTTCCGCGACATCCAGCGGTTGCATCCGGTTGGGGAGCACACAGTGATTGACGCTGGCGGCAACATGCACGACTTTCAATACATCCAGAGCATCCTGGACACGCTCAGAATCGACGAGTTGCGGGACACGACGGGCAGGCGTTGGGACCCCGCAAAGTGCGCAATTGCTCTTCGGAGCTCACATACGAGTGCCTTTCGATAGTTCGGCCCCACGGTGCGTGCAACAATTTTGAATTAAACATGAGTTTATCAATTGTGGAAAAGAGCAGGTTTCTGGTGTTGTGGGTCTGCTGGGGACGAAATACCCGCCGTCGACATCGGTGCCAGGATGTCGAGGGCCGCGAGTGCACACCAACGGAGGAGGAGGCGCGCAAGATTATCCGGGAGAGCCTGAAAGTTCTCTTCTACTGCGGCGCGAGCAATCTGATCGAGGTGCGTTTTTGTATTGTTCCTCTGATGTTTGTCTCGTACTGACAATATTCGTTTTTCTGCTAACACTAACTTGCGACGTTTATTGCCGCAGGTGTGCACATCTCCAATCCGATCTCGTCGAGACGTCCCGGTTATTTGCAGAGGGTATAAGGGGGTACAATGCCCAGACACAGTAGATTGGTATCATAAAATACAATTGCTTCTCTGTTTGATATTTTAACACTGATGCGCCGAGGCTGCTTTAGCAAGTGTACGGCCGCGCTGCACCTTCTCCATCATCACCTGGTGACATCATCCTTCCTTCCGCACCTCTGTGTAGCGCGATCCTCGAGCGGGTCGGACACCTGCACCAAGTTTCGTTTGGGTTCGCATTTGGCACAGCAGGGAATTGGGCAGTTCACGGTCCAGCTTGGTAATCATATTGATTGGTACGTCCAGCCCTAAGAATTCCAACACACTCACTGACAATATATCTGCAGTAGCGCTTGCGCCATCCAACTGCAGCTACCGTGTACTATCTTCAAAATTGCACATACTTAATTCATCCAAGACTTGCTTGCCGGAAAACCTGACTGATCCCAAGTTCAACATTGAAAGGCCAAGATTCAATTGAAGTGCAACTCGTTCTCGGCCTGCAAGACAACAGCAGTTTCTGAATGACAATATAACCGACACTCTGCAGGAATCGCGCGTTGTATCCGAATCGGAATGCGCAGGGTACTTTCCTAAAAAGAGAAGCTAGGCACAGGGCATTACCGGGGTGGGGCCGCAGAACTTGAAATCGCGCAGAAAGCACTGAATTAACCCGTTTCAGCGAATAGAATAATATGGACAGTTTACTCACCCGAACGACGATGATAATTTACAAAATTGTACTTAAATGAGCATCTCAGAAGATCAATGTATCCCCTTGGACCACGAAGTACAATTTTTTCTGAGCTACAAACAGACTTCGCTGGTTGCCGGCAATTTTTGTGGTGGGAAAGGAAAAGAAACGGGCACGTCGGGATTTGAACGAATCTATTCAAATATTCCTCATGATCAGGACATAGCACCAGAGCCGGCCAGCCTTAAGCCGAGCGAGGAGAAAATTTGAAGGCCTAGGGCCGTGCGTGCTCAGCGCTCAGCTCCAAAATGGCTTGGCTCAGTTGGATTCACTCTTCTCGTTATCAGGGTTTGCTTTGTACTGTACATGTTCGTGTGTTGCATGTACATACTAATGGGCACATGTACACTCTAGATCACGCCGAGTTTCAGTCCGGTTCTCAGCGCACTTGTATACGGAGTCGGATTGTTTCTGATATTGACAAAAATTACAGACGACGAGCTAAAGACATAAGTAATACATCGGAAAAAAAGGCTATTCATCGTTTGTACGCAACTCGAGGGAGACAAAACGTCTTTCATCTGTCTCTGGGCACCGCGGGTCGGACATCACTGCGTATTGAAGAGGCTGTCCTAGAAACCGAACTTGTCCCGTATCGCCTGATGCTCTCTATGCTCGTGCCCGCCTCGGGGTCGGGGAAAGCGTTTACTTTTGCCTTCTGGCGAGACAGACGAGGGACTTTGTTGCGGTGGATATGCAGTTCCGTCTCTGCGTCCAGGGATATCCGGCTGCCGTGGCTGCTGGCAACGGCTCGCCCGTGGACCAGTTGGGGTCATTTTCTGGTCAGCCTGACGGTTTGCGCGCGGAGCAGTTGGGGGTGTCTTCCCAGTTTGACCACTCGCGCGCGGAGCAGTTGGGGGTGTCTTCCCAGTTTGACCACTCGCGCGCGGAGCAGTTGGGGGTGTCTTCCCAGTTTGACCACTCGCGCGCGGAGCAGTTGGGGGTGTCTTCCGAGTTTGACCACTCGCCCACGGACCAGTCGGAAGTGTCTTCTCGTTACTCCGGTGGCTCGGACGCGGGTTCGTTGTTTCCAGCTTCCACGTGTCTGCTGCATTGAAGAAAGCCTGGTAAAACCCGAACTCTGTATTGAAGGCGACCTCGATAGTTGGGAACCTGCCCTTGAAGATCGCCCGAGCGGCGGCCGCGTCCGAGGTCGTAGCAAAAAGAACCCACATGCGCTTGTTGCTCGGATCTCTCGCCATAGCCGTCGGATTGTTCGTCAAAAATAGACCTTCAACTTCTTCCAGGAATTCGTATGTGCCAGGAGTTACGGGGAATGCCGACAAGGTGAGGACATTTGCGGACGGCTGCTCGCCGCCGTCCACCTCCATGGGAACCACGAGTTCGCCTGTTTCGGCCTCGATCTGGGTTGGCGCGCTCCTACAGCTCAGGAGCTGTGCTGGTTCTGGTGCTCCCAGGGGCTCGACGCTCTGAGACGGCGCTGGCTCATCCACTTCCATCGACATTCTCGACGATGTGATCACTGAGTTGGGCGCTGGCACGTCTACCTCCATCGTTGCAGGATGAGGGCTGAGCTCGCGCTCGAGGACCTCTGGCTCTGACGCTCTGAGCGCGAGTTCCACGGCGAGAGAAGGCGTAGTGGGCACGCGCGAGGGGACCTCTTGCCCGTCCTCTATCATGGCTTCCGCTTCCTGAGCGAGAGAAGACGGAGTGGGCGCGCGCGAGGCGACCTTTTGCTCGTCCACGGTGATGGATTCCGCCTCAGCGAGAGAAGGCGGAGTTGGCACGCGCGAGGGGACCGCTTTCTCCTCATTCATGGTTTCTACTTCCTTTGAGAGGGAAGGCGGAGTCGGCGCGCGCGAGGGGACCTCTTGCTCGTCCACGATGATGGGTTCCAGTTCCTCAATCAGAGGAGGCGAAGTGGGTGCACGCGAGGGGACCTCTTGCTCGTCCACGATGATGGGTTCCGGTTCCTCAATCAGAGGAGGCGGAGTGGGTGCGCGCGAGGGGACCTCTTGCTCGTCCACGATGATGGGTTCCAGTTCCTCAGCGAGAGCCGGTGCGCACGGGCGCTCGTCCTGTTCCTCCATTGTAGTCGCTAGCCTTGCAGTATTGATCCGAGTTGCATCCTCGTCGTCCGAATGGTTTATGGAAATAACGTCCGTGGCATCAAAAGGGGGGAGGAGGCGAGCGTCTTTGCGTCCCCCATTGAAACGGATTCCGTTCCTCTCACATTGAACCGCCGCGTCAAAATCGGTTATTATAAACATAATGTAAGATGTGAGAGAGTGGCTGTAGGGGCCATCGACGCGTCGGTGGAATCTATCCCAGGCGGTTACAGAGATTAGTGTTTGATCTAAACCGTTATCGTTGCGAATTCTTCGCACGGCTGTTGCACTGCGGGGTAGGTTGTCTGTGCAGTGCTTAACCTTCAGGCGATAAGGCGTTTGGAAAAACGAGATGCGGCGGCTGGTCTCTGCTCGTCCTAATCCTTGCAAGTATCGGTAGGCACGCAGCTGTGCTTCCTTCGACCTCGAAGGCTCCTGAGACAGCTCCACTGAACGGAGTGGATGGTGGGAGTGTCCTGCGTACTGAGATTCTACCCTGTTCGCAATGGACCAGATGATACCTGTTCGAACCTCGTCGTAACACCCAGATGGGATGCGGAGCACGGCCAGATCAGGACAGCGGCCTAGTATCGCCGAGAGATCGACGTTTGTTATGCGTGCCTGGAGTAGGTCGAGAATACGGAGGCTTTCGAGGGTGGACGTCGTGCCGAGCATGGAGGATAGGTTGTCGTTAGTTAGCCAGGTCTGGCTGCGGACGACCAATTCATGTAATGCAGGGGCATAACAAGGGGGGAATGAACGAATGTCGTCGATAATGAGGCTTTTAAGATTTGGAAATTCGCGTACACCCGTGGGACCAGTTGGAGTGAGGCACCCTATACCCCATAACAGCGCTTGAACATCTTTGCGCATAGCAAAGGCGCATTGAACGATCTCGGGAGGTTGTTTTATGATTTCAACGTTAATCAAGGTTTCGCGGCATCTTTTACGAAAGGTTATGCTGGAAGTGCTGTTTGGGTCCGAGAATGGACTCTCGGCCTTAACAGGTTCAATGGATGCCACAAGGGTGCTCGGTAGCGTCAGCAGTGTGGTTGCTTCGCGCACTATGCGGTATGCATACGATCCCAACGGGTTGTTTTGATATAAGATGTGCAATGCTCGCAGGGTTTTCGGATCACTATGTTGGGCGCCATGTTGGGTGCGGGAGAAGATAGCGTTCCACATAGTGTTTATCGTGGTGTTTATTGTGGGGGCTGGTTGCGAAGGTAAGAGGATGGCGATCTGGAGCGGTTCTTGTCGCGCCAATCTAATCTGTTTTCGGAGCGTCCGAGGTCGCATGGGTTCGAAGGGGCTTCCCCACGTGTGTGGAGGTCCAATGAAGATGTTTGCCCACATTGCAGGTACTGCAGCGATATCATCCTTGGACGGGAGGACGAAGTCTCTCCAGTCTCCGCATGTGTGCATGACCGTGAGTCGGTCTTTGCACCTTTGGAGGACATCTCGTGGCCCCAAGCATGGCTCTGTTACCAGAGCCCGAAATATTTTGCCTTTTAGTTCGTTAGGTACTACGGCCATCGATAAGTATTAGTCATAATTGGCGTTGCGATGACGGACTCACAGTCGTTGAAGAGTACCATTCGGCCGTGGACGACTTGGGGAGCCTCAGGTGAAGGAGAGTAAAATGGACGTTGGTTATTAGGCCGTGACGGTGGGACACATCGGAATTGGAGCCTGCTGGCTTGTTAACGTTGCGGCGCACGCGTCCGCGCGCGGCGAGAAGTCGGCTAGGCAGATAAATCACAGGTTGTAGCCCGGTGATTTATCTGTAATCTGTAGAAACCACTGGCATCAGCTCTAGCTTCTTCTCTGAAAAATCGCAGTGTATACGTACTGGCGTCCAGCAGTAACAAGTCCCAGCTTTGGCTTGTTTTGGTAATCCATCATTTTTCTCATTTTCCACCTCTCCTTCTGGCATCGTCTTGCTGCGTGGGGTAGCGTGAGGTCTCATGGACGTCCTGACGCCTCCCTTACAGATTCTGGCCGACCTTGCGATGTTCCTGAAGTATCCCAGAGTCTGTCAGCCCGTACTTTCACCAGACAACTGAGACAAGATGCCGCCACACGCCCTCGAGCTCATTTAAACACCTTCCGCACTACCAAAGCTCGTCGGGCCGTCTACGCTGGGCTGGGGTGCAGTGGGCGTGCCTCAGCCACCTGGCCCAATGTATCTTGCTGATAGGCAATGGGATATACAGTGCGTCATCTTTGTTATTCTCCTCACTCAAATCCTCTTTCCCATGCATTCCCCATGCATCACATCGGACTCGTACATCTCCAGTGCCCACGAAGTTGTCCTCGTCCCTCTGAGCACGTCCCGGAGCGCATAGAGAAGAGGCGCCGCGCTTCCGTCGACGAACCTCCTTCGCGGCCTGGAACCCGCGTGTCCTAGCGGCGTACGTCGAGCGCGGGGTCTTCTCTGCACTGGGCATAGGCGTGCGCCTCGCCATGCTGCCGATGCCAGAGGCCTACGCGTTAGATTGTCCCCGGCGCGCCGGGGCGGTTATAAGTTGCTCTCGCGGGTCCGGCGCGCTCAGTGGGGCGGTCGGTGTTCATAAAGTGGATTGCTTGCGCCGTGAACAAGTCTATTTAAATCTAGTATGTAGCTCCTAAGTACATACACAGATAGTATCCAGGATCAATTGGTTTATACCGCTGCAACGCGTTAAAAAGACGCGTTTGATTGCCTTGGGACGCCTATATATACACTACGTACCACTTATTGTGTTGCCTGGAGCCTGGAGCACGACGAGGAACACAGAAAAGAACAGGAAATGCCCAAGAAATGCGTTGGAAAACAGAAAATGATGGATTACCAAAACAAGCCAAAGCTGGGACTTGTTGGCAACCGAAAACCTGCATGATACGTGGTACTATAGCGGAACGGCGTATTTATGTAGCGATTTTTTGAATTCATTTTTTCTATTCGCTCCGCACGTACCGGTTGCAACGGCTTCACTCGACTCTAAAGCCCTCAATCGATATCCCTGTTGTGGCCTCGACTGGATTGCAACATTTGACTGAGCGATATAAGTGAAAGTCGAGTTCAACTGATTTCAACATCGCCGAGATGCCCGACCTGAGGGTTAATTCGGGTAATTCCACTTGAGCTGATAAATAGTTTCGTTCGTTACAGATCGTGTGCCGTGCAGAGGCATAGCTCTGACAGAAATCCACGTAACTAGCAGGACTTGGCATATCACCTAGTTTAAATTATGCATGAACAAGCCCTCGCATATGCAAAAGAAACCATGGCGCCATTCTACTCGGAAAATGAGGATGAATTTAAACGTCTCACCGGCTGCATGCCCGATTCGTGTTGATTTAGTGAACGTTTGCCATGTTCCAGATCGATATTAGTAAATATTAACAGAGAAACCGCCCGGAAATCTAGAGTATGCATGCTATATGAGGCCGCAAAAATCAGCCTCGCCGTTTGATCTACTGTACTATTTCAATCAGGTCGATAGTCACGCGTCACGCACCTCCTTATCGATGTCGAATTTGGTCGAGGTCACGCATCACACAGGGATTTATCGAACCAAAATTTGTGTCACATAGTGCAATATATCCCAAAAATGCCAAAAAAACGAAATTTCGCACTGCAATTTTCGAAAGTTTTCTGGTGGTCACGCAAAAAATTTAGGGCTACCGAATTGTCGAAATGGTCCCGGGTGGTCACGCATCACACCCCGTATCGATCTGATTGAAATAGTACAGTATTAGCCCTATCATACCTCTTTAATCTCGTGAAGAAAATATTTCTGTAATACGCCAGTGAAACGAGATATATAACGTCGCTGCAGACTCAGACCTATTCCTACAGTATTTCCCTCCATTATAGCAACTAAGCGAGGTCTAGGCTGGAACTACCTCGCCGATCCACCTGGCAAAAGCACCAAGCTCATCTTCAGTGGATGACTGAGCCCTTCGAAAGCGGACAACTTCGGTGCGGAATCGCCCAGCTTGCCGCTCTTCCGCGATGGGCACATTGATCCTCTGAAACGCCAGCAACACCTCGAATAGTCTGAGGAATAGGTTGACGGTCAACATGGATGTCAAGTTGCTAACGCACTCATCAATTCGCCGGTCTTGCTGCTGCCACATTAACTCTGGTCCAATTGTCCACATGAAGAGCCCTTCTTCTTCGTCGCCATGGAGTGTGAAATCATAGCCTGGTACCGCCGGTGTGAGCATGGGCTCCTTCTGCAGCCTGCTGACGATGTTATTCGCATAGACTGCAAAAGTGCACGGAAGTAACACAGGGGTCTTGATGTTCTTCTGACTCTCAAGCAGCATAGCCATACTATGTGAGAAGGTCACACGCTGGGCGACGTCCAACTCGTCGCCGTGCTTCACCCCGTGAAACCAGAGTCGGCCTGTGAGATCTGACCGAATCCAGTTCTCAACCTCGACATGATTGATCCGTTGTATGTAGTGCTCGAAAGAAGTGCGGTCAAAATGTGCATTCCAATGGTATCTGGGAATGAAGTCAACCCAGGGATCAACCTGAAAAAGAAAAAAAGCCGCTACTGGGGACGTATCGTAGCGTTGTTTGGATTGTCCTCATTGTTCTGGGAGGGCGTGAACAGTTGCCTTAAGTTTGACTGGGTTCCGACGAACCTCATCTTCGTAAGAGACAAATGCCGAGGGTTGATCGTCGATACTGCATATAATACAAGTTAGCAAGATTAAATTCATTCAAGAAGCACAGTCACAGACATGGCGTCCTTATGGCGAGCCATTTCCCAGTAGGTCGCATGACTCATAAGTAAAGAAAACTTCGACAAGCAGCTTGGCCGAGGGTTCCGAGTATCCAAATCTGAATAGCGAAGACGTGGTTTTCCTTCGGGATTCTGGGCATCCTGGAATATTTTTCGTGCATGTGCATTTGCTGCGCGAGAAAGGAACGGGATATCCAGAACAAGCATGTTTGCCCCAGGGTAGACCTCGAGAGATGCCGCATAAGATGGCAGAATTCGTAAGCCGTATCCCTATAGAACAATTTCAGCAAGAGAAATCGAAATATAGGCCCAGAATGACCCTGCTGGCGTATTTGAAGACCCTGCAAAACATGTTTCAGAGGACAGACCCCACCAGGTAAGGTCATTACCTCGTTGGCTGACTTTCCCGCCGTTCGGATAGATAATGACCGTTGACTAGACTCATTGTGAAAATATTGCATCCAGCTGGGGGGCATTAGTGTTGATTTGGCTCGACAAGAGAGAATGTACTTTCTAGAGCACGGGCAGCGCGAGGCAGCATCAGCACGTCAGTTCCATTCCATCCCATTGCACAAATGTCAAGATCGAAGTTAAGAAGCACGTCCGTAGGTGATTTAACCAGCTTGAGAACGAGTTGAATACGTCTGAACGAATGCTCAGCATAGAAGGTGATGGTTTTGGAGTTTTTCACTGCAAGGGTGGGCGTCCCAGTAGGTAAATTGGAGCGAAAAATTTCGTAGACGTAGTTAATCTTGTCCGTCGCCTGTGTTGCCGAAAGGCCATAGATATACATGTCTATGTCTGAGGATGCCCATAGTTTAGGGATGTCAGTAATGGAGATCAGAGTTCCTAGTATTATCCCGCCTGCAACCAGGATATTTTTCCAGTCCAAGTTCCTCAACAGACCATTTGATATCCGCTCAAAAGCAAGGCTAAACGCAGCTGTCGAAGGTTGGATGGTGATTCGAGGTTGCCGAGCGGCACACATTATCTCGAACCCGGGGAGGGACTTCGGACGGGTGATTGTAAGTCCACCCCTAGTCGAAAACGAGACCGGGAAGATTATCTCCGCTTGGGATAACTTGACGAGTCCAGGAAGACTGTCGTTGTCACGGATGTATTGTTCATTCGCAAGAATCCTGAAACAAAAGGACATGAGCAAGGTCGAAGGTTGATATATATAAAGGACTTTCCATTGATCGATTTGAGGACTTGAAATCGGGACAGACATCCGACTTATAATGCGACGGAACATTGAATACGGTATGTGAGTCCATTCCCAGACGCGGGAACCCAGAATTATGGGACTGAGATGTGCTAGACATTCGTCCATGCATTCATCTGGAAAACGACTGAGAGCCTCTATGAGTAAATCTACCAAACGCGGCACGCCCTTTGTGGAGCCACGTTCGGAGATATACTTCTCATAGGTTTCGAGGCGGCTGGCGATTATCCTTTGCGCGAGATCCGAAGATCGGCCCCATTGGCGGGCACCGGGTGGACTTGGATTGGCGCGGTGACTGGACATATAAAGACAAGGGAAAAGGAGGGTGGCGAAACTTGAGATATCGATCTAGACAACTTTGACAAAGGAATCCATGGCCAGGAATCCGGATCCGGATATCGATCCGGGACACCTCACACGATCAATAACCCCATTTGGTATATCTCGGAAAAATAATAATAATAATAAGCGTGTACATGTACATGTACACTGCACATATATATCTGATTCGATTCATACTACTAAGAATTGGTCATGTGATCGTTCACAGGAATCCAATAGTACTATAGCTAGTATTTGCCAGATGCATATATATGGTGTGCTCAACCTTACTACTAGTAGGCCACCACGAACCATTTAAAAAGCAAGGCGCTGTTGTGGCTAGGATCCTGCTGCCTCATAGGCTCTCTGCTTTGCCTGCACCGCGCCGACCTCTTTGTCCTGCACCTGCGCCGTGTTGGACTTTGCAGCGCGGTCAACCTGTGTCGGATCGAGCGTCTATAGCTAACTATCAAGGACCTGCGATCACCGCCGTTGCTTTAAGTGGGCCAAAAGAAGCATGAGCGGCTTAATTCCAGGAATGTCAGTTGTCCACTATTCTGGACGCCGCATTCATATAACATAACAGCCCTAGATTCGAGATGGGGCTGGATTTTCACTTTCCTGATACTGGGAGCGTGTCCTTCGTCAGGAAGCCCTATGCGGCCAAATGGGTATGGACGGGGGCAGAACGGTGCGGGGAAGTGAGAGTGAAAGCAATGGCTGATTGACTGGCTGGCTGCGCGCTCCAGATTGCTGGACGGCAATGTCCTTGTTTGCGACCACACCGTGCAATGACCGCAACTGTAGGCGCCATGCATATGCTGGCAGGTACGTCAAGTTTGCGTGTGCCGTCCTCCACTTTTCCGCATGACACTGACCTTGCTCTGCACCTTTGAACCTATGCAAATTAGCCGACTACTTTGCTCGCCGCCGCCCGAAAGCGCTCGGGTGCTGGACAAGTCGGGAAGTAGCAAGCAAGAGGAAGATGGTGAACGTTTTTGCGTACTGAGGGACTCTGCGGATGTCAAGTCGCGACCGTTCGAATTGGTGGCCCTGGGGTACACGCCGTACGATGTGAGCGCTGCTCATCCTTTACATTTTCTCCGCCAATGAACGGAACACCAGTCGGGAGGATCCGAATCGGGAAACAATTCTGTAACCGCATTGGTCAGAAGTCGCTGTACGCTGTTCCAGCTCGGTGAATCGGTCCGCTTACTTCCTGTTCAAGATCACTGTAGTACTTGTGGGGATCCTGGCCATAATCGTAGACTGTGCCCGACTCTGGCCCGCAAAAAAAAATCTGGCCATGGTCAGGTACAGGTCATACCCTATCGAAAACCTCATCAGTGCTCGATGTGTCGTGCCGTTGGCCACAATCGGTCGACGTGCAAGCAGCGCCATGGTACCGAGAACAGTGAGACGACGACGACACTGAGGCTCTGTAGGCCATCGTCGCAAGTTGAACGCATGTTTGGTGGACAGACGACTGTAGCCTACAAACGACTGTATCCTACAATGACTTAATGAAGGGGATACATATTATTCTAGGAAACATTGCAGAAAAAGTCTGACCCGAACACTGGAGACATGTACATCAGAACCAGCCATAAGGCAGCAGGTTTGAGACTGGTGTTGTATCGTACGACACCAGACGGACTTGCAGTCGCACCTGGACAGGCACCAATCTGGTGTTCAGGCCATCCCGCCAGGTAGTGCGCAAATCAATGTATTTTGCGTGCCAACCAGCGAGCAGCGGCCTCACTTTCGCTCGAGCTTCGGATAGGGACAACGATGTGCTCAATACGATGCATTCCGCATATTAATCGGTCGCAGCTTTGCGATCCCAATGCATCCTGCGCCTTGAGTTCACTGTACAGTGTTCATGGCACCGTCAGTCTTCTCATCGGAGACTTCCAGTGGATGATGGTGGTGGTAGGAGCAGAGGTTTCTCCAGAGGCTCTGATATCGAGCAGACCGAAAATCGCGTTGTCCGGCCAGAAGAATCACCGAGCGAGAATGTTGAAATAATCCAAAATGAATGAAATTGGCAGTGCTCATGAGAACGAAATGGAAGCATGAAGAGAATCAGATGAGCCAAGATCCAGGGACAGGGATGTATGGAAGCTGCTGATCATGACGAGAACATGTACAGTGCGAAGGTGGTCGCGGGGAAACCACGCGTTGTTTAGATCGGAAGTGATCGCCAAATATCGGACCGTCCGAGTCCGGACATGGCTGTTTGCATATATATATATACGTGTACATTAACTCCATTTCCATCAATTCTAGCCGTTTCAACTTTCTACAAGTGAATTCCCAAAGAGATAAGAAGGAGGCGACTTGCTTTGCTTTGCGGAGGGTGGTGGGGGCCCTCCACCACCCTCCGCAAAGCAAAGCAAGTCGCCTCCTATGTAAGAAAGAATGGGATGGCTATGGAGTGAAGTGCTGCATGCACTCGTCCTCGGCATCCTTGAAATACGAGTCGCGCAGGGCACTGTACGCCGTTAGAAACGCGTCAACATGTGTGAAGGCCCACGCACATGGGGAGAGGCCGCAGCCCAGCTCTTGTTGCCGCATAGTCCTGGGTCCCGCGTGTGAGTTGTAGGACCACGGAGAGCTACATGAGGGAGTCAGCGAGGAAGGCGAAGGGATGGGCTGAGAGGACGTACTGCTTCTCTCCATGGGATGCGCTTGCAAGTTGCAGTGGGAGCGAGGTGACTTGGGTTGTTTGTTTTGGACGCGGCACTGGGGCTACACCAGAGAGTGAGAGCGAGCCATCGCCACGTCGCACGCTCAGAGTTGTTTGTCAGATCTAGAGCTGCAGCTAGTCGTGGGTCGGCGCAAGGGCATTAGCTGTGGTGCTAATTGTTAACACTCTCCCAACTGATCCTATACCCTTGCGGTAGTTG
Organism: Mycena crocata; assembly: GCA_029281795.1. Classification (NCBI taxonomy): domain Eukaryota; kingdom Fungi; phylum Basidiomycota; class Agaricomycetes; order Agaricales; family Mycenaceae; genus Mycena; species Mycena crocata. Next base: position 175,150 of record JARJCP010000092.1, on the reverse strand, counting down.
CGGTCTGTGTCGCTGTGGGAGGAGTGAGGGAGGGGAAAGTTTCACCACTAAACACACACTGGGTCAACAGCGACGGGCAGTACCGCGCAGTCGTACTTGGTGGCCTGCATCTGATGGCACTGGTGAGGATAATCGTAATGAGAGGCAGGCGATACGATAAAAGACAGAGAAAGATGGGCCCTGGCGGCGGCAGTTAGCGGTGCACGCGGAAGGCTATAGGAGGGGACGTACCTCGCGCGGGGCAAGCTGGCGCATAGAGAGACCATAGCAAGTGGGGTGGTTGATCCAACCATAGGCCTGGTGTCAAACCTGGTGTCCTAATTCCCGTGTCGCCGCCTTTGGCTGGCGGCGAGCTCCCGCGACTGCTTGACTGCTGACGCGGGCCCGGGCTACCGGCTAAAGTATCCATTGGCAGGATACTGCGCCCACCCACACTTGAATGTGCAGGCAGGGGCCGGCCCTCCACTCTTGACCCGACCGCGTCGCACCGAGGCACCGTGCTAACGGCCTGAACGTTTGGCGTGGGTGCATCACGCCGCGCGTCCAGGGAGTTCGGGGTAGAGCTGGATGTCCCCCACCAAAGGGGAGCATCCTGGAGGGAAGACGATGGTAAGAAGAATATCCCCGGAACTCAAACATGCCAGGGAGCTGCCACAAGGCCGCGTCACGTCCAGCGCAAGAGGGGGTACTATGAAGTCAGAGAACAAGCCTGTACATAGAAGAAATGATCGACTTATGTGTATTTAAAGGTTTTTGCCAGCGTGGGAACTAAGGCACGTGCACTCGTGACACTATTACATAATTACATCAGCGTTTTTTTTTCCACATATATATATTTCTTCAACTTGCAACGCGACCAAAACGCGTATCGAGGTTCTGTTCCGGTACTTTTCAACGGTATTCTTCCTGGTTTTTCATATCGCTCAATCTAATATAATTCAGTGTTAGCTTTCATATCAATACCTTCATATATAATGGGGCGCAATCCGCGCACTAATGCACGGCGCGGGAAGCGCAGCAAAGCAGTACTTGCCAGGCGCAACGAGGCATACATGGCTAAAGGGGGTGTACACGAACGGGGAGAGAACAAACGGCAACGTATGACAGGTGCGCACCAATTTGAGTCTGATGTGCATTGCTAATCTTCGTTAAGAACTACATTTAGCAGGAAAATTCCCTGACGACTTCCTTTCTGTTCCTCGCAACGCGAGGAAAGTCCGTAATACCATTAAAAAGCGGTATCCCGGTGACCCCACCGCTTTGCCGAACCTGAGCGACAACAACGACAACATCCTCCTGGTCTCTGCTCCTAAAATGACGCCCAAGCAGGCTGGGCAGGTAATCGCTGGGCAATGGCCCGGTTATCTTGAAACCCGTGTAGAGAAGGCTGGGCTCACTTCGCTCACAACTACCCTCCACACTCTGGGTGCCTTGCCTTACTTCCTCGTACGGTGTTCAAACGTACTCTCAGAGTTTGTACAGGCATTGTTTTGGAATGCATGGCTTGCCTTTACTGCTGCAAAACCAAAATTCCCACCAAAGGAACCTGGACGCTCGGCCACACCAGCGTTTCATTTCGGAATATGGGAATTGTACAAGGGCATGCCCATTATCACCTATGATGCCCGCGCTGGTCGCGAGACTCCTGCCAAGCAGCTTATCCTCATCCCTCTCATCGACCGCCTGCTCTCCTTGGTCAAAAAGTATCTGGTGCCCCCCGCAATGCGACTTCTTGGCCATTACGCCCCCCAACAGTTGGAAATTATGGCACCGTATGTTCCTTCCAGGTGGTCATTGTTTCCCTGCTCACAATTTCATTTATAGGGCATATGCTCGGGTCAAATCTGCGTTGAAGGAGGAGCTGCGGGCCCGTCCCGCTCTAGACCTCGGAGGCGTGTTTTATTCGTGCGCTATGAAAGAGGGCTCCAGTGAATTTGTGCACATCGATTTCAATGACCCACTGGCGCTGCTCACCTTGATCTATGTTGTGTCACAACCCGGACGAGTATGGACCGGTGGCGAGTTTTGTGTTCCGCAACTGAACATCAAAACTCCCTTTCGGGGAGGACAGATGCTGGCCGTTCGTACACGTTTGTTGGCGCATTGCGGTGCAACCGTGACTGGCGGAGGACGTTTAGTGTTGACCTGCTTTTCAGATTCCACCTTATTGGAGCACTCTCTTTTCGGCGATGCTGATGGTAATGGGCCAGCTGTGATAGTTATCTGAGACCGAGCTGTTCATCTTAGGTACTATATTGTTGAATTTATTCATGGACTGTTCTCCTGCAGCTCCAAGGGGGCCCAGCGGCAGAGATTTTCTTTAAGAAAGCTGAAGGTGACCCTGAACAGCATCAGCAAAATGTTTCACGTCTGTTGATATGGTGGTCTGGTCGCGTATGGTGGGTATGGGTGTGGCGGTGCTCCAGCCTACCGCCGTACATCATCATATGCATAATTCCTGTAATATACCATACATTATCAGAAATGTTTGGCAGAACCCAGTGAATACTTGTCAAACTAGTAAGCTATTTCATTTGCATGAGCATCTATATCAATATACTTGTTGACGAAAAAAGCTTCAAACGCATCAAGCGACTGGGTATGCCGAAATCCTGATGGAAGGAATCGCGCGCCATACACAGGGCCCGGGATAAGATGTGCCCCTCGAAGGAGTGAATCAAGGTGCACCACTGTCGCCACCGTTTTCTGTTCCCGAGTATGCCGCAGCTCCGGCTCTACCATCCACATGCCCGTGTCCTGATCTGGTCCTCGGCCGATTTTCTTGTACCATTCCACCAGTGCGCATGGATAATCGGCGCCGTCATGTGAGAACGAGAAGAACAGCTTCACCCGCACAACACTTATGGCACGGAATCCTTCGGTAGTCTCATCCCCCACAACACAGGCACAGTCACGGCGCGACCCGACTGGCGCCAGCGTGGAGTTGAGCGGATGCGCTCTCGTCGCATGCCCCGGATGCCAGAGGGGTCACTGGGCGAGTCAATGGCTGAGTGATAGACGGATAGAACTGGATCCACCAGAATAATGTCGCGGTTACCGCTATCAGAGGAAGCCGCCGATTCCGACGCGGAGTCTGGGCACAATTGATCGCGAAGGAAACGTTGCACAAGCTCAGGAAATTCGGGAACACCGATATGCGCAGAAAGTGCGCTAAGCGAAGTTGTATATCCGCGCTCTAATCAAAGATCAGAACTTGAACTTGAAGAAATAATTTACATACCTCGTCGCCGAGCGGGGACCACATTTCCGTCGACCTGTGCATCATCAGTCTCTCCTCCGTCATCCTCGATTTTTTGTCGGACTCGGGGGGAGGCATCCGACTCGCCCCGATCATCTCCCGCTCAACAAAATCAGTACGCGCAGCAGCGAGACTGTCGAGGCCCTGGTTTGTGAGTAACATTTGCGCTGAAGCATGGGATCGACTGGAACGGCGCCAGGGCTTTTTCACCGCCGTGATGTGCCTCGACTCTGTAATCCACCGCGTACACCCGTGACACGAAAAATCTCCCGGTGTTCGTGGAGGCGGCGTATCGCAGTCTCGATTTCGTCCAGGCTAAGCTCCGTAAAATCCGGCCGCCGAACGAGGTAGCAAAAATCAAGAAAGGAACCAAATGCCTTCACTATCTCGGACGGTATGAATTCTTGAACTGCTGGCAAATAAATCTGAAACATCTTTGATGAGTGTGCGCTTATGACGATCTCGATCCGAATTACCTTCATCAGCGCTTTCGAATCATCGCCGGTCCACTGTTTAAACCGCCGCCCATGTTTAAAACGTCGTACGCAGGGGAATTGAGGAGTGGCAGCAATTCTGGAGTGCAAATCAACGACGGTTGATTCAATTCGAGTTAGCAACACACCTTCGGTCAATATCGTCTAAAATGCCATTGGCTGCCGCCGGCGTTTGAACGAGGTTCAGATAATTCGTCACGCGTGAAACAAAATGATCTTTGAACGTTCCTTTGATTACTCGATGCAGAAGATTCGACAATAGAAGCTCGTGAATTAAATATTTGCGCGCGGAAAGTCATAGGTAAATGGCTAGTTGGATGTGTGCTCAATGAATTGGGATCAAATTCAGCAGAAGTACATACAATGATATCTGCGCCTCTCCCGTATTCACCCCAAAGGATTCTCGGGCTGAACTCTTCCAAGAGTATATCGGTATGTTCATAAGAGCGTCGCTCCAGTCATCATCTGCAGCAGCGGTACGTGGCGGGGAGGTGTATTAGGAGGCAAAGTAGTACCATTGATATCGCAAGGGACTCCAGGGTCAAAGAAAATATAGGTCTAGTACTGTCGAACGAGTGAAGTTACACACCGTTCAAATGTGGATGGTATATTTTACGGGCTTTCCGTTGCGGTTCAGGCCCGGGAGACTGAGCGAGACCGGCGGCGAAGTCACCGACCGGAGAGTATTCGCGGCCCCCAGACGACGCGGATTGAGGCTCAGGTCGGAGTAAAAGCGAGTGGGGTGGAACGGAGAGTGGTTGAATTGACATGTACAGAATTGCAGTGGTAAGTGCGACCACCAGTGCTCTTGATGTCGTGGACAGCCGGGGAAGAGACAAGGGAGTCGCACTACATGGCAGCAGGCAGGCGAAGCGCACGACGGTTGACACAGTTGTTTTGTAAATAACTAGATGGAGGAACTCGAAGATATCCAGCATTGATTTTTTCGTCGCCGTGCCATTATTCTTAGGCTTGGACGGAGGAGTACACGCGAGTACGAGCCGCCTTGGAGTTTGAAAAACAAGATACGAACAAACGGGGCGTGCACGACACAAGATCTCGATATGCGTAGTTAATGGAAACACCGTCGCCAACCGCGATCAAGCACCGTGCATAGACCCGCCGCAAGTTAACATGCGATGTTAGCAGGTTCCCCCGGGGAGAGGAGCTGCCCAAATAATAATGTGTGGAAGCGGGCGTGCACGACACGAGATCTGGATATGCGTAGTAAATGGAAAGCCTTGCGGTCCTCTTGATTCTTAGGCTTGGACGGACGAGTACACGCGAGTACGAGCCGCCTTGGAGTTTTGAAAAACAAGATACGAACAAACGGGGCGTGCACGACACAAGATCTGGATGTGTGTAGTTAATGGCCAACCGCGATCAAGCACCGTGCAGAGACCCGCTGCAAGTTAACATGCGATGTTAGCAGGTTCCCCCGGGGAGAGGAGCTGCCCAAATAATCATGTGTGGAAGCGGGCATGCACGACACAAGATCTGGATATGCGCAGTTAATGGAAACACCGTCGCCAACCGCGATCAAGCACCGTGCAGAGACCCGCTGCAAGTTAACATGCGATGTTAGCAGGTTCCCCCGGGGAGAGGAGCTGCCCAAATAATCATGTGTGGAAGCGGGCGTGCACGACACAAGATCTCGATGTGCGTACATAGTTAATGGAAACACCGTCGCCAATCGCGATTTTACTGATCAATCACTGTGCATAGACCCGCTGCAAGTCAAGCTGCGATGTTAGCAGTCCAAGGTCCGCTCGGCCAAAGGACCTGCCCAAATAATCATGTGCGGGCATGCACGACACAAGATCTGGATGTGCGTAGTTAATGGCCAACCGCGATCAAGCACCGTGCAGAGACCCGCCGCAAGTTAACATGCGATGTTAGCAGGTCCCCCCGGGGAGAGGAGCTGCCCAAATAAGCATGTACATGTGGAAGTGGGCGCGCACGACACATGTACAAGATCTGGATATGCGTAGCTATGGAAACACCGTCGCCAACCGCGATCAAGCACCGTGCACAGACCCGCTGCAAGTTAACATGCGATGTTAGCAGGTCCCCTCGGCGAGAGGAGCTGCCCAAATAATCATGTGTGGAAGCGGGCGTGCACGACACAAGATCTCGATGTGCGTAGTTAATGGAAACACCGTCGCCAATGGCGATTTTACTGATCAATCACTGTGCAGAGACCCGCTGCAAGTCAAGCTGCGATGTTAGCAGTCCAAGGTCCGCTCGGCCAAAGGACCTGCCCAAATAATCATGTGCGGGCATGCACGACACAAGATCTCGATGTGCGTAGTTAATGGCCAACCGCGATCAAGCACCGTGCAGAGACCCGCCGCAAGTTAACATGCGATGTTAGCAGGTCCCCCCGGGGAGAGGAGCTGCCCAAATAATCATGTGCGGGCATGCACGACACAAGATCTCGATGTGCGTAGTTAATGGCCAACCGCGATCAAGCACCGTGCAGAGACCCGCTGCAAGTTAACATGCGATGTTAGCAGGTTCCCCCGGGGAGAGGAGCTGCCCAAATAATCATGTGTGGAAGCGGGCGTGCACGACACAAGATCTGGATATGCGCAGTTAATGGAAACACCGTCGCCAACCGCGATCAAGCACCGTGCAGAGACCCGCCGCAAGTTAACATGCGATGTTAGCAGGTCCCCCCGGGGAGAGGAGCTGCCCAAATAATCATGTGTGGAAGCGGGCATGCACGACACAAGATCTGGATATGCGCAGTTAATGGAAACACCGTCGCCAACCGCATCAAGCACCGTGCAGAGACCCGCCGCAAGTTAACATGCGATGTTAGCAGGTCCCCCCGGGGAGAGGAGCTGCCCAAATAATCATGTGTGGAAGCGGGCATGCACGACACAAGATCTGGATATGCGTAGTTAATGGAAAGCCTTGCGGTCCTGGATTTGGCCGGGGCGGAGATTTCTGGATCCTGAGCGAGGAAGCAGATGCACTCGCCAAGCCAATGGATATCGTCCCGCTGAAAGACAAATGGCGGCTGAGACTGTAGAAAACGAGCGTCAAGACAAACGGAAAAGAGATCGTTGCACACAACGCACCAAATATCCAATCAAGAGACTCTATCGTTCGAGGGAGGAGTGTCGCCTCCCACGATCTATTGAAGCAAGCGAACGTAAGTAGAGTCGACGAAGATAAAATTCACCGATACTGTGTTTGGAGCCTTCTAGGACATAGTAAAGTCAGATATCGATCCAACTAAAAGGCCAGTTATAAAGGACGTACGTATTCGCAGAATAAATGGTTGAGCGTCGCATCGGCACCCGTCCTCCATAGATCGTCACCTCCTCTGCGCCTCACATTGCCAGCTCGACGCCCTCACCCATCCACCCTTGTGTCTCCTCCGTGCATGTTTACATCACCAGCTCGGCGCCCGTCCTCTTATCCAACCGTACCTCCACCTGCACCTCACATCGCAAACTCGGCCCCCTTTGTCCTTCTGCCCATGCCTCGCATCGCCGGCTCAGGCGGTCCTGGTTCCATCCCTGCCTCGCTCGTCGCCAAATCGGTCTGCTTGGATCGGGATATCTTGACTTGCAATTGAAGGTTGAAGATCTAGATGGCCATATGAGTCGAAAAGTCAAGTCGTAAGGTATTTGTCTCTGTTTGCCATCGCGCTCAGGCGTTGGCCAGCCTTAAGCTTGCAAAAAAGTTATTATTAATTCAGCGAGCGAGGAGAAAATTTGAAGGCCGAGGGCCGTGCGTGCTCAGCGCTCAGCTCCAAAATGGCTTGGCTCAGTTGGATTCACTCTTCATGCTGTCAGGTTTGCTTTAAATGTACTTGTCAACTCCAGCCTCGCTATAGTGATTTTGAACGACTATCTATCTTCAGAAAATCGCGCCCGGTACAAGTAGCGAGGCTGAACGAGCCTACATTATCCTGGGCGGACTATTCATGTCGTTTAAATAAGTTCGCCAGCGAAACCCAAATTTGATCATGAGGCTGTTTGCAGACATTTAATTTACATTTCGGATTTGCTTAACGACGAGTCGGTTTTTTTTTTGTTTCAATATTAATCCACAGTCCCAACGTTACCCCCAACCATGTCTACCATGTCTACCTCCGGCGATTCTGACACTAACGACACCTATGCGCGGCTGGGCAAGGAAGTGTACCTTTCTGTGGGCGAAGAATTCAGAACATGGAAAACTGAGTATGCGAAAAAAGTATTGTCAAGCTTACCCACACCATCGGAGGAGCCTGCGAGCTTTCACCTCCCACCGGACCTACTGAAACCAGCTCAGCTCCCTCACGACTTGGCGGACCGTCCAGAGGGTTACATCGTCGTTGAGGATTTCGACGACGATGGCAATGTCACCAACACCGAATATGTCGCTGTTGAACCTGTCCGGCCAAACAAGTTCGAAGCACACCCCCCCTATCACTGCTACGCACCAGCTTCTCGCAACAGGTTACCCATCGCACAGGACACCTTATCCGCGCCGTTCATACCGTACCCGGAGGATAAAAATTTCCGCGATCTTTACTTGGATCACCTGTCGGATGTGCAGTGGACCGCGCATCGGGATCCTGACGGTACGTTTCTCGTGCGAGCTTTGGCGGCTCACTTAACTTTGTGTATAGCCGAGATTGTAGAGTACGAAACGGTCCGTCGGCTCCACACTGAGCACGGATTCCCGTTCCCAGTTATTGCCAATATGATGCAAAATTTCCGCCCGCTTAGGTTATCTAACGAAAGTGGTTTGCTGTGGGATGTGAGCCAGCGGTAACTCTCGTTGAATTCATGTCGAGAAATTATTCATCCTTCTCCGCCGGCAGAGATCTCCTTCCTGTCATTTGGGGAGATGGGCTCCCCTCGTCAAGCAAACCCCAACTCCCACCGGATTTTGGCGTGGACTTGGCCCATCCCAATGATATATTCGCAGAGGTCAACCTCGGGCTGGCAAAGTTTTGTTCCAATCTCAACTGCCTAGTTCACAATTGCCACGTACATAGTAAGGCCTGGTTCCCTGGCTCGTATGAGAAATTAACCTGGCTTTCAAGTCGATCCCGAATGGCATCGCATCAATCCTCCGTACATCCCAAAGCAACCTCGTCTCACATGCAACGCGTTGTATTCGAAAGAAGGGGATCCTTGTGGTGAGAATTGCTTCCGGCACCTCGATCCGAGCACCATGGTGCGGATTTATTGCAAAATCATTCACGCAGAAGACATTCCTGAAGTTTATTTTCTGTAGGACATTGACGTCCGATACGATTGCACGTTCCTTGACAGTCTGTTCAAGATACGCCCCGATGAGTTACCCTGCGATCTGTCTCCAATATGTCGCATCCCCTGCGAGCAGGTAGATCCAGAGCTGGTTGCTATTTTCTGCTCCATTACCTCATTTTACAGGTTTATCTCCGCCGCTGCCACGAAATTCCAGACCATCAAGTTTTCCCTCCTATTCCGCAACCGGAGGACGCTGAAAATTTGAACTTCGGTAATTGGACGACACAGTACACATAATTCACGATCTGGCTGATGGAAATTTTATGCCCATCTTAGCCGGCGAAGACCTTCCGCAAGTCCCGCTGTGAACTAACTTTTTTTTTTCAAATGCTGACCGTCGACCCAGCTACACCCCCTGCGTACACGCTGGCCTGTGCTCTGCCGAGAACAACTGCGAATGTTTTAAATTGAGCATATATTGCGAAAGAAACTGTCGTTGCGAAAAGGATTGTATGTTAGTCCTTCTTGTTGGTTGTCCGCACTGATGCGGAATTGGAGGCCGGAGACGATGGCCAGGCTGCAATTCAACTTGTAAAGCTACGTCTGAAAGGCCCTGTCACGACCGCCAGCAGTGCGCCTGCCTAGCAATCCGTCGGGAGTGCGATCCTGAGCGGTGCACAAATTGCGATGCGCGGTGCGATATAAAGTTGTATTCGTAGTTGTTGCGCTTGTTGACCAGGAACCTGTTGCAGCGATAAACATATATATCGGCCTACTAAATCTCGAGGGCAAGGGAGGCGCCGCAAGCGTCCGACCCCTCGTTGCCAAAATATGGACATTCAGCGCGGACAGTTCAAAGTATGATCATCATTGCGCGTCGAGTTTCATTCCTGATCATCATAGAAATTTGACATTGGGGAGGGGAAGCACGGGCTTGGGGCTTTTGCAGCCCAGCATATCAAACCAGGCGACGCTCTTGGAGGTGCGTATCTATGGTTTCGAGCATATCCGGTTTTCCCATCTGCGTTAGAATATGTCGGCGAACTGGTGGATGGAGGATTTGAACCCCAGTACGTACCCAATTCTTGCAGCATACGATGATGTTGAATCGCAACAGCCAAATGTTGCAAAAACATAGTGGCCTCAATTATGCCTTCGGTCTAACCGGAACCAATGAGACTGTGGATTCGCACTGGTATGGCAATGCAACGCGTTTTCTGAACGACTCGACACATGGGCCCGACCCCAAACCCCCCAATGTCACAGCAGATGGTACAAACTTACAAAGCATTATTTCTTGTGCTGTCTCATAGTGATTGTACAGAACACATCGTGAATGGCGAACGTCGTATCGTCCTCAAAGCCGGCAAGCCTCTTATTTTTGCCTTTTTTGCGGTTGAACTGAGGCCCACTAGACCAGACAATTTCCAAGGGCAATGAACTATTTCTGGAGTATGGCGACGGCTATTGGAAGAATCAGACGAAGACGTGACATTTCCAGGAAAGGTCGCGTTCGTAGTGTCGATGATGTAGTCACTGGAACAAAAGCCGTCTCTTTATATATATAATGTTCATGGATTGGACGTTTAGTTTATTCTAGATCTTCGGCACAGATAGGTGTTTGCGAGTTCAAGTAGTAATACATAAGTTCACAAAGTATCAGATACGTCTTCCCTCTGCTCGTCTCCCCTCTTGAGCCTCTTTTGCTGCTTTGCATATGCGTGGCGACCTGGATTTCTCGCCTTATTCCGGATCCGATTCGCCTCCGCCCGAGCCTCACGATTTCCCTCTAGCCCTCGGGGGTACGCGCTCTCCCTCTCGTAGCTGACCTCATTTCCCTCCGCACCGGCATGCGTGCTGTCTATCTTGTCGCTGGGTCCATCTTGGTAATCCAGTTGATATGGGTCACATTGTTCATCTGCAAAGTCAAGTTCGTATTCTTGCCCATAGTCAACGAAGATCTCCTTTCCCTTCTCGATCACTTGGTTGGTTTGGATTGTGAAACCCTTGGTCCCATTGATGTGGACGAACTGTATGCATGATGTGTCACCAGAAAGAAAGAAGACGAGAGCAAAATCTAATTAAATAATCACCTCGGCGTTCGGTTCGGAACTATGATTGACCAGACGCGCGGCCCCAATCAACAACGCACGTTTGCTCTGAGGTTTCCCTTTCTTCCCTTTCTTCCTCGTTTTCATCTTGTCCGTTGGAGGACGCCAAATGACTGACAAGTCAGTTCGGTTCGGCGTCATGTCTGGTGAGATCATCCCGGAAAGTTCATAAATAAATTCGTCACATTGAAGGTCGGTGGATGTTGTGATCGCGAATCCCCTGCCAGGCGCATTACCTACAGAACGGGCACGCAGGGTCACAGGAGACCACGGAGCGAGCAACAAGGAGTAGGATCGGAAAGCCCTGTAGCCAACATTATACACTACAGAGGGGATAAAACAGTGAACGTACCAAATGAAGGCCGCCTTCGCCGCTTTTGAATCTTTCAGCTCCCAAATTTGTGGACCGGTTGCATTATATATCTCTCCAAAGATGGATTCTGTCTTGTCTGCCCATCCTTTGTAGGTCTGGGAGCAAAAAAGGATGTTTTTCTGCTTTTCGAACAGGCCATGGATATGTCGACGAGTTTCCATACTCATCACAGGAACTATTGACATTGTGAGTGGCTCATGTTCCCTTCCGGGACGCTTGCTCGTGAGGGGAGCAAACAGGCCACCGGTCGCCACATCGTCTACGATGCAAGCCAGAGTGGCCCTGATTTGGCCACGGGTCAATCGTTTTGCAACCTGAGCACGGAGACCCGCCCCTCGCCCCATTTCTTTGCAGCCATGTGGCCTGACAACTCATGGTTCACAACGTTCATCGCTGGTCGAGAAAGGTTGAAAAGACTAGATTATTTAAATTTATTAATATTATCCCAAATGCTCCAAAAATTAAAATCAAAAAAGAAAGAAGGCTTATGTAAGGTTGAAGATCTAGAACTTAGCGGCATGTGCCGCATCTGCGTGTCGCAAACATGATGACGGGCATGCGCATCGATATATCTTTGTACCTCAGCCCGCACTGAATACTCCAAGCCGCACTGGCGCCTGCTTGGGACCGGTGCCCGTGAGCCGGTGACAGGCGTACCGTGGCTAAAGTCCCAAGACTTGGCAAAAATGAGTGAGTGCGGGCTGGAGATAGCGGCTGGATACATTTCCGTCAAGGTCGAAGTCGATGCACGTTACGGTGGTCCGGATCCGTTGGTAGCAGCATGAGTGGTCGGCACCGTGTCCCCGTCTTGGTGAACGCCCGGGATTCCTCAAGGAACGTCGTGAGGGCCTGCAGCCTTTTCCGTACAGGATGGCCGACAAGGAGAGCTCGGCGTAGAAATCGCGGAGCACGCCGCGGTACCGGTGCCCCTCATACCACGGATGCTGTAAGAAGGACGGGTGTACATGTCCAAGTCCTGGCCGAACACCTGGTGGGGCAAAGGCTGGTCGAGCCCATGTCGATTGTTCTCAATCTGGGTTTATCGCGTGCGTGTGCTTTCTCTTTCCCTCTTTCCTTCCTCACCACATCCATGCTGATGACCAAATTCTTACAGATAACCGGCAGAAGATTGATCTGCTTTCCATGGTGTTCCCGGCGGAGATGGTGGATTGGATGGTGTATCATGTGCGCGTATACGGCGAGAGGAACATCGGATGCAACCCGTCCGACTTCCGCAACGACGGACTATATCGACAAGCATATGTCGTCGTATTCGAGTGAGTGGCCCCTCCTTGCGCCCCGCCGCGTATAACTGCGTACTGACTGGACTCCAGACCCGAATCTCACGCAATGGGAGTCGGAGAGAAACCGAAGAACTCGTTGTACGACGGGTGCTAGCCTTCTTGTTCTTCTCGTCATTCCCCCACGCTCACTCGGGTCTCTGGTCCCCGCATGCATACGTAACACCCCATCGCATTATATTCTCTCCATGTTGCGGACGCTGCCGACTGCATTTATGTTGCATATATTACGACGCCGAGGAATAGCGCCTCGAGGGCTTTGCGTCCTACCTCCACGATCCCCACGAAAATTCAAGTCGAACGACAAAGATTCTGTAATGACGCTTAAGGACCAGCTGCACGACATCAAGCGCTATCGCAATGCGTACTTCCTCGCGCTGTCGGCTGCGATGGGGAGTGTGTTTTTGGATATGATATGTGCGTTGCGTCGGGTGCCTGAAGGATGTGTAGGCAGATACTGACGATGGAGTTTGCTGCAGAGGGATTATTGGCGGTGTCATGCGCTGCCGGCGTTCAAGGAGTACTTTTGGGATCAACGCGATGAGCGCGTCGGCCAGGGCAGCACTCAGTGGGAATATTGTTGCCATCCTGCAAGGCGGGGCGTTGTGCGTGCTCAGCTGATTCGCAAGATGTTATCCTCAATAGTATGTATGCTTTAGCTTCGGCGCGCTGGGGGGCGGGGTACTTTCGAACCGGTGGGGGCGCAAGCCCTGCATGATCGCCGCGGGGCTGATATACATTATTGGGAGCGTCATCCAGGCCGTTGTCGGGCTCGGTACGGACAAGGCCGCCGCGCTCAGCGTGCTTTATTTTGGGCGGTTCTTTGCGGGGCGTCGGCATGGTCAGTGCGCTGGTCCATGCGTACGTCTCGGCAAGTACGCCCCGTGCCATCCGGTGGCGCTGCACTGGTGCGATCCAGCTCACGAGTAATGTCGGGATTATGTTGTCTTGTATGTTTATTCTATTTTATTTCACCTGCATTGGCTGATGGGCGGACGCAGACTGGGTGAACTATGGCTGGGTGAACTATGTGCGTCGAAGAATATGGCGCCGACGGACATGCAGTGGCGTATGCCCTTTGCAGTCCAGTACGCATTTCCTTCGAATTGTATCCTACGGCCGACTGATCATTATACAAATCGCAGGGTTGTCCCGGGAGTGCTGTTTGTCCTGCTTATCCCATTCCAGCCTGAGTCTCCGCGCGTCTTGGTGGAGCATGGGCAAGACGAGCGCGCTGCCCGCAGCCTCGCGTTTGTCGCGCGCACCAGCCCCGACGACAACGCCGTCCTGAATACAATCGAGGAGATCAAAGCCGACTTTGCCGGCAAACCTCTCTGTCCTGGAGCAGGTCCGGCACACAGTCGACTCGCGCGCGATTTTCCTGCGCTCCACTAACCCGGCGCTGATGATGCACTTCCAGCAATGGACGGGCACCAACGCGATCAATTACTTCAGCCCGCAGATCTTCGCCTCGCTGGGTATCAGCGGGACGACCGCGGGCCTGTTTGCGACTGGTATGCCTCCCTCTGCCCGTCAGGTGATCGCGATTCGATTGCTGATTCGCTCCTAGGCGTCTACGGGGTCGTCAAGGTGCGGCGGGCGCTTCGGCACATCAGATACGATGCTAAGATTTGTTTAGGTGATCTCGGTGGCGCTGGTGCTTGCATTTGCCGTCCAGGGCATCGGCCGCAAGAAGTGTCTCGTCATCGGCGGGCTGGGGCAGGGCGCGATGATGCTGTGGCTCGGGGGGGGGGGTACACCGGCATCCACCCGTCCAGCAACATCGTCCCTGCGAGCTACGTCTCTATCATCGCGGGTGTGTACCTGTACGCAGTCTTCTACTGCATCGGCTGGGGCCCGCTGCCGTGGGTAGTCGCCGGCAAGGTCGCTCCAAACCACCTCCGCACAGGCGCCATGTCTATTGCCGTCGCTGTCCAGTGGTGCGTTTCTAATAGATTATACAAACTCCTCCACTGAATCCCTCTTTGTCCAGGCTCTTCTCGTTCACGATCTCGAAACTCACCCCGATCATGCTGAACGACAACAAGTACGCGACGTTCCTGCTGTTCGGCTTCTGCTGCCTCGGGATGGCGGTCTGGGCGTGGCTCTGTCTGCCCGAGACGACGGGCTACGCGCTGGAGGACATAGGGCTTCTCTTTGAGCAGGACGTCATCCTGCGCTCGGTGCAGGATGCACCCGGGGGCCACTTCTTCCTCAGGAAGCGCAGGGCGGCGCCGATAGAGGAGCTGCGTGCGAAGGCGGACGGGGAGAAGCGTGAAGGATGATTCTGACGCCAAGGTCGCAATTGAGAATATTGAGAGGAAGGCGTCCCGGTCCGAGTCAGAATCGGAGCTCCGTATCTAGACTTGCCCGCCCGGGAGTAGAAATTTCCGCGACCCTTACTAGTGATCCAGCGGCTACAATTACCGCTGACTCGTACTCATACACAGGCACAGTTGTGTTTCGTCATTTTCGTTTACATACTGTCCGCTGTCTCCGGTAATTATGCTTGGATCTTTCCCCCAGATCTAGATTACAAAAGTTGGTCCAGCTGGGAAGCAGTTGCCGCCCGACGGTACACCGAGTGTTAACGTTGGAATAGGAAGACATAACAAGTCGGGATGGAACTGTCGCTTTGGTTGGCGATGCAGCACACTCAGTATTGGTGCGTTGTTTAAACCACCCAGTTTCAACCACTGATGATGTCGCGACTCGCGTAAAGTACTTGAAGTCCGGGTTTTGATATGGTGAATTTCAATTTTGAATTTGGAACAAAATGCCTTGTCGCCCGCCACGTGACAGCATTAATCCCACTTTGCAGACTTTTGCCTATGGCCCATTATTATCATTATGGCGCGCACCAAACAGACTCCTAAAAAATCCACTGGTGGCCCGGCCCCACACAAGCCCCTCGGCTCCAAAAGCTCCACTACCCGGCTCCCTGGCCCCTCCACGCCGGCGCAGACAGCTGCGACGAGACCTAGAAAGAGAAGACGCGTCGCAGAGGAAGAGGAGGCCGCGGCGCAGCGCTGCCACCCCTCTGTCGGATTGAGGGGGCCCTCCCAAGCGAGTGGCGACCGCGACAACGCTGTACGTGAATATGTTCTGCGCCTTTGTTTCGCACTAATCGAGAAGAAAAAAAGTGGTGCTCAGGCTGCGAGGAGGGCGGGAAGCTGTTGCGTTGCAGCACATGTCCTCGCTATTTCTGTGACGTCTGCCTCGTATTCCCCATGGCCGTTACGGTCAATATGAAGTGGTACTGTCCGCGCTGCTGGATGGGCGATGGCGACGGCAAGCCCAACCTCTTGATTCCGCTCTTCGTCCCGTCGAAGGAGGCAAGAAAATCCAGGCTACGAAGGAGGTCCCTTACCAGGTGTGCGATGCATGGCATGACGTCCCTTCATCTGACAAGCTTTACAGGGCCCATTCCTGAATGGAGCTCCAATGGGCCTCATCAAGTACAAAGGCGAGCAGCAGCAGCGGGGACTGTGGGCCGTCATTGACTGCCCTCCCCTCGCTGTAATTTCCATTCGCCTCGCGGGGATGACTTTGGAGGCAGACCCGGTGAATGCCATTCTGACCCGCCTCCACCCCTTCTACGCACAGCACCCGCTGCTCTTCATCGATCTGAGCTATAACCTGGATGCTGAACTTGATGAGTACGACGAGGCCATCGAGGCGGCCACAGCAAAAATCTCCAAGTGCTGTATATCATTCCCTCAATCAATATAGGCCTGCTAAATGTAATCCTGTGCGCAAGGTACAAACCCAGTGAAAGTTGTCGTGATTATTACAGGCCATACTGTGCCCGACACGGGCCTGATTCATACCGCCCCGGGCGGCGCCTCCGCTAGCAACGCCTCTGACGTTCTGCCTCGTCTTATTCCCCAGGAGCTGCAGGCCGTGATCAAGAATGCAAAAACTTCCTTGCTGGTCCTTCTAGCGTGCGGAGCGCTTCACTCTGGCGACGCGCGTGAGGAGATCAGCAAGTTTGTGCAGGGGTTAGTGCGCTACATCGCGCACGCTTCATCTTTATATGCTAACTCGTCATTAACAGCTCTGGATTCACCAACACCATCGGGTTCGGCGTCGGCAAGTTCCTCCCGGGTACCGGCGCGACATTCTTGCAGGAGACTGTCCTGTCCCTGTTCGTCAACCCTGGCGCGCAGAAGTTTTCCCATCTTCTCGCAAACCACGGCGCTCTTGGACAGCACACCGACATTATACTCTACCAGGCTGCAAAGGAAGGGGGGGAAACATATGCCCTTGTCTACGAATATTCCTGGACGCACCCCATCCGGAAGCCGTTCGGTCAAATCCCGCCCGCGCAATGCCCGAACTGCGGCAGAATCAAGGCATGGGAGCTGCTCGAGTTCACAGAGGACCTCATTAGGCAGGGGTGCAAATACTGCAAAGAAGTCGCAGAGTACGAGCGCAGCGCCTGCCGACTTCTCAAGGGATCATGGAAGCAGCAGTTCAATAAGCGGGGTACCGAGGGCGCGTGGGTAGGGCGCTGGCTTCGGGGACGGCTGGCTACAGCCCCGCCACCTGCGCTGTAGCAGGGGCACTACTTACTTCCATTGAAATGCGTCCCAACATTACAAAATTCTTCTATTGTTTGCTCGCAAAAAATAAATTATACGCTTCTATTTCTACGACCAAGAAGGTTGCGCGCGAAGATACGAAGATACGATTGATACGACCGACTACGTTAATAATTACTCAGGTAAATACCC
This sequence comes from Mycena crocata, assembly GCA_029281795.1. Taxonomy (NCBI): domain Eukaryota; kingdom Fungi; phylum Basidiomycota; class Agaricomycetes; order Agaricales; family Mycenaceae; genus Mycena; species Mycena crocata. The sequence continues at coordinate 157,657 of JARJCP010000092.1, read as the reverse complement.
TCGTCGATTCGACATAAATCTATGTAAAGATGTAGCATGTAATAAATATTGAAAGAACACTTTTCAGCGCCGTATGTGGCCAGGCAGAGCTGTTTCGAGTTCCTGACGCGTGAGGGCTTCTTGTTGTGCTCGTATCGACCACTCCGGATTGCATCTGCGCTGCAGCTCGCCTCAAATCCTGCTGTCTCACGAACCAGGAGAAGCTGTGCACGGACGGTCTCATGTCCGGCAGAGACCCAATTCTCGCCGATGGGAGCAATGTCACCTTCGTCATTGCGACGGAACATCGTGATTTGAGCGCCTTCCGTACCGAGTACGCAGCCGATCCCCAGGACATTGGAAATCATCCAGATAGCCAAGCAGTTGCCGTATGGTTGCCTTCCTGTTGCCCACCTTGTCCTCGACGATGATGAGAGTTTTTCTTTTCCGCGTTGATGAAAAGACCGGTGCGTTTTGGCCCCCCATCAGGGAGAACGCGGTTGTGTTCATCAACAGCTGCATTGGGGATTGCACTAGGCGATTTTCAAACCCTTCAAAAGTGCCAATATCAATGGCCCGTTCATCAACAGATGGGTTAGTGGCAGGAGGCGTGCTCTGCTCGGCGGCCACCAGAAAATCCTCTACGACGCTCTCGAGATCAATGGTGGGTGAGAGAGGTTTGGGTGGGGTTGGTGCTGCAGCATCAATTGACCAATCTGTTTGGATATCAATCAATTCATCGGGGAGGGACTCCGCGTAGGTAGCCTGCGGTTCAATGAAGAAACCGTCATACGGAAAAGAAAAACCAGCCTAACAGAGCAGACATGATTTTGTCCACCCGACACTCGAAGGAAGTTATGGGCAGCGCGGGACCGCCTGCCAGTGGAAAAGCTATCAGATCGAGAAATTCTTTGGAATATTTATTGGCCTGATATACGATGAGATAGGGTTGGGGTGGATATGATATGATGCCCACCTACCTGAACTTCCTGCATTTTTTCAATGGTCTCCGCGAGGTCGTCTGCAGACTTCTTAACAAACACAACCTGGAGCTTCTTAATGCGTTTTTAAAAGGGAGTTATGAGACACGTCTTGAAGTTGAGCTGTTGACGACCGACGGCTGTGTTTTTGGTTGACAATTCATTCCAAGTCGTCAGAAGATTCATCAAGTCAAGTTGCCGGTCGTTCATCGTTGTAATTTTATGGCAATTGATCATGAAGGAGATCGACACAGATTCGAGTTCTTGCAGAAGAGAATCTGAAAGCGGATGAGGCTGTGCCTGCCTGAGGCTGTGCTCAGTTGAAGTCCACCACCTCTCGTCTAAACCCCACACCGCCGACTGCTTTGGGCGCTTCCACTTTTTAACCGACACAGACTTTATGTCGGATCATTTCCCTGGATTCTGACTGTACTTCGGATCCACGGTTATTTTCTGAATACTTATTAATCCAGACTTCACGTCGGAAACGGAATAGCTATGGCAGCACCCAATCCCCACGACACTGACCCGCTCCACAACCAAAAAGGATTTCACGCGTATTCATTGCCCCGATTTCCAAGCTTTTGCGGATACGACGCTCCCTTTGTAGAAACATTTATCAATTTCGACCTTTCACGACTTGTCCCTCCTCGCAGCGGTAGGAGCATTGTCGTTGCAGGCCGGCAGTACCGGCTGGAGTCCCCAAACTCCAGTCAAACTCCTTATTATCCAGGGAGTGCGGCGCAGGCAGCCGAAGCAAGCCACTTACCTGTACAGCGGCGCGTCGATGGGCAGCTCGGCCCAGGGGACTACTCCCTTAGCCCTCAATTTTTCTGCCCGGAGAAGCCCTGGCTTCCATTCATCCGCCGCGAGGACGAGTTCTTAGCACAAATTGAAAGCGAGCCGTCGCATGTCAAGGTGCACGACATTTGGGTCACCGAAGCCGGCGCGAATTACAGAGGCCGCCTAAAGCAAAGGTGGATCCAAAGCTTCATTATCCAGCACGTAGCCGCAAACGCGGCCATGTTCGCAATCAAGCAAGACCGGCTGCTTCACAACTCCCTCCCCATCTGTATGCAAGATGCCCACATCTTTTGGCCGCACGAAAAGGATCTCGTCTCCTTGTACCACATAACACTCTATGAAGAGGCCGTTGATTGGGTTCGATGCTACCAACGGGCACTCCTTTGCAAACGCGCCTGGGTTTACATGGCCAAGAATTGGCACGCGCATTCGCCTGAGAATGATACGGTGCGTCTGCTTCTTGCTCGAGGATAAAGCGCTGAATGGGTCGCTTTCAGGTAGAAAGGCACTCCCGCAGAGCAAACGACGAGCTGATCGGCGTGTACCTGAATGGAGGCCAAATCTCGGCTCCATTTGTGAATTGGTATCTGTCGTTGGGGGTGCCGTGCTTCTATTTAATCGACTTCATCGACAAACTTTTACCCCCGCCCATCCATCTGTCTTTTTCGGCGGACACGCCTATCCAGGCGCTCATGTCCGGGTCGACGTACTTATACGACAGCCTTGGCGATCGCGACGGCTGCGAGGTGGCAGCGGAGGGGTACCGGTGGCCGGGAGATAAATGGACCCAGTAAATCTCCGCTCCTCTAGTGGGCAATTTGTTAGCCGATGCTGACTGCTAGCAGACAGCGCATAACAACCATGCGGGGTCATCTGGTCCGCCGCTACCCTGACCATTTCATACCGCAGGAGTACCTCCCTGATCCTCGGAGTGCTTCCATGCTGAAAAAGATTACTGAAAGGAAGATGCAGCCTCCAAGCCGGGCGATAACGTGCATGCGCCCCAGCAGCCCAAATACCTGGAACCTAAGGTCGAGTTGGACCCCGAGAGCAGCGAGTCGGTGTCTGGGAGCAATGAAGCAGACGTCAGGGCTGATGAAGACGGAACGCGGGATGAAGAGGGAACGCGGGATGAAGAGGGAACGCGGGATGGAGACCCGTCAAATGATACAACATCGTCCACAGAGCTGTATGCCCCTTCAGTCATCAATCAAATATTGCTCACTCTTCGTTTCAGCTGCTTCCTGTACCCTCAGAATGAAAAGGGGGCAGTCCAAATCACTGCGAGGGAGTTCGAAATCTTGCGCAGCTCCAAGCAGTTTCTAAATGACAAAGTTGTCGATTTATTTCTCAAGTACACATGGCTTTCTCGTTGAAGTTTTCATTTTTTGATGTATTCTATTTCAGAATGCGATTCTCCGAGTTTGAAAAACAGCAGCCGTGCCTCAGCAAAGAGACATACATTGTGTCATCCTTTCTTTTGACCCTTTTTGAACACCGCAAATTCGATGCTGTCCGGAGATGGACAAATGCGATTGCAGGTCTGTACACTAAGAGGATAATTTTAATTCCCATCAACCTAGAGTAAGCACCTTCAACCGAGCATACAAGACACTTACTGAGCCGTTCATAGGAAGGTTTATCATTGGTTCCTCGCCATTTTCAACCCATCCTAAGTCGAGAGTCGGCTGTGGATTCTCGACTCCAAGGGATGGAAAAACCAGACGGCAGTAGACGTGTTGCTGGATTATTTGCACCAGGAGGCTGCAGCGCGCAAGGTAAAGGGCAAGCCACCAATAGTTGGCTACGTCAAGGTAAGTCTGGTTGTTGCGAGGCTCTGTCAGGCAAGTAAACTACTTCTGAGGTTCCAAAACAAGATGGAGATGTGCTGTGCGGCGATAATGTTATACATCTCGCCGGCATGTTCCTGCAGGCGCCCGACTTTTATTTGAAACAGTTTAAGGAGGCATGTACCTAAAATTTTGTTCTTTGCTAAGATCTGAAACCTCTCAGGACATCTCGACCCAAGATATGTGGAAGGCGCCTGATAACCTCCGCATGTGGCTCAGGACTCGGATGGATCAACTCATAAACAACGACTACTCACACCTGCGGCCCGTGCTCGCGCCATTAGCACCAACTGAAAACGAAATCATCCAGCTAGAGGATTCAAAGGGCGTAGCAGAGGCCGAAGGCCTGAGGACCGTACTCGCGCCGTTGGTATCAACCGGGTTCCCGATCATCGAGCGGGTTGATTCGGGCGACACAGGAGACGACGACAAACTGGAAAAGCCGGAGAAAGAAGTCCTATGCGCACCCGCTCTCGCTGCCGAACGCGAACCCATCATCGTGGACGAGCAAGAGGTCCCCTCGCGCGCACCCACTCCGCCTCCTCTGATTGAGGAACCGGAACCCATCATCGTGGACGAGCAAGAGGTCCCCTCGCGTGCACCCACTTCGCCTCCTCTGATTGAGGAACTGGAACCCATCATCGTGGACGAGCAAGAGGTCCCCTCGCGCGCGCCGACTCCGCCTTCCCTCTCTAAGGAGGTAGAAACCATGAATGAGGAGAAAGCGGTCCCCTCGCGCGTGCCAACTCCGCCTTCTCTCGCTGAGGCGGAATCCATCACCGTGGACGAGCAAAAGGTCGCCTCGCGCGCGCCCACTCCGCCTTCTCTCGCTCAGGAAGCGGAAACCATGGTAGAGGACGGGCAAGAGGTCCCCTCGCGCGTGCCCACTCCGCCTTCTCTCGCCGTGGAACTCGCGCTCAGAGCGTCAGAGCCAGAGGTCCTCGAGCGCGAGCTCAGCCCTCATCCTGCAACGATGGAGGTAGACGTGCCAGCGCCCAACTCAGTGATCACATCGTCGAGAATGTCGATGGAAGTGGATGAGCCAGCGCCGTCTCAGAGCGTCGAGCCCCTGGGAGCACCAGAACCAGCACAGCTCCTGAGCTGTAGGAGCGCGCCAACCCAGATCGAGGCCGAAACAGGCGAACTCGTGGTTCCCATGGAGGTGGACGGCGGCGAGCAGCCGTCCGCAAATGTCCTCACCTTGTCGGCATTCCCCGTAACTCCTGGCACATACGAATTCCTGGAAGAAGTTGAAGGTCTATTTTTGACGAACAATCCGACGGCTATGGCGAGAGATCCGAGCAACAAGCGCATGTGGGTTCTTTTTGCTACGACCTCGGACGCGGCCGCCGCTCGGGCGATCTTCAAGGGCAGGTTCCCAACTATCGAGGTCGCCTTCAATACAGAGTTCGGGTTTTACCAGGCTTTCTTCAATGCAGCAGACACGTGGAAGCTGGAAACAACGAACCCGCGTCCGAGCCACCGGAGTAACGAGAAGACACTTCCGACTGGTCCGTGGGCGAGTGGTCAAACTCGGAAGACACCCCCAACTGCTCCGCGCGCGAGTGGTCAAACTCGGAAGACCAACTCCGGCAACTGACCCAACTGCTCCGCGCGCGAGTGGTCAACTGGGAAGACACCCCCAACTGCTCCGCGCGCAAACCGTCAGGCTGACCAGAAAATGACCCCAACTGGTCCACGGGCGAGCCGTTGCCAGCAGCCACGGCAGCCGGATATCCATGGACGCAGAGACGGAACTGCATATCCACCGCAACAAAGTCCCTCGTCTGTCTCGCCAGAAGGCAAAAGTAAACGCTTTCCCCGACCCCGAGGCGGGCACGAGCATAGAGAGCATCAGGCGATACGGGACAAGTTCGGTTTCTAGGACAGCCTCTTCAATACGCAGTGATGTCCGACCCGCGGTGCCCAGAGACAGATGAAAGACGTTTTGTCTCCCTCGAGTTGCGTACAAACGATGAATAGCCTTTTTTTCCGATGTATTACTTATGTCTTTAGCTCGTCGTCTGTAATTTTTGTCAATATCAGAAACAATCCGACTCCGTATACAAGTGCGCTGAGAACCGGACTGAAACTCGGCGTGATCTAGAGTGTACATGTGCCCATTAGTATGTACATGCAACACACGAACATGTACAGTACAAAGCAAACCCTGATAACGAGAAGAGTGAATCCAACTGAGCCAAGCCATTTTGGAGCTGAGCGCTGAGCACGCACGGCCCTAGGCCTTCAAATTTTCTCCTCGCTCGGCTTAAGGCTGGCCGGCTCTGGTGCTATGTCCTGATCATGAGGAATATTTGAATAGATTCGTTCAAATCCCGACGTGCCCGTTTCTTTTCCTTTCCCACCACAAAAATTGCCGGCAACCAGCGAAGTCTGTTTGTAGCTCAGAAAAAATTGTACTTCGTGGTCCAAGGGGATACATTGATCTTCTGAGATGCTCATTTAAGTACAATTTTGTAAATTATCATCGTCGTTCGGGTGAGTAAACTGTCCATATTATTCTATTCGCTGAAACGGGTTAATTCAGTGCTTTCTGCGCGATTTCAAGTTCTGCGGCCCCACCCCGGTAATGCCCTGTGCCTAGCTTCTCTTTTTAGGAAAGTACCCTGCGCATTCCGATTCGGATACAACGCGCGATTCCTGCAGAGTGTCGGTTATATTGTCATTCAGAAACTGCTGTTGTCTTGCAGGCCGAGAACGAGTTGCACTTCAATTGAATCTTGGCCTTTCAATGTTGAACTTGGGATCAGTCAGGTTTTCCGGCAAGCAAGTCTTGGATGAATTAAGTATGTGCAATTTTGAAGATAGTACACGGTAGCTGCAGTTGGATGGCGCAAGCGCTACTGCAGATATATTGTCAGTGAGTGTGTTGGAATTCTTAGGGCTGGACGTACCAATCAATATGATTACCAAGCTGGACCGTGAACTGCCCAATTCCCTGCTGTGCCAAATGCGAACCCAAACGAAACTTGGTGCAGGTGTCCGACCCGCTCGAGGATCGCGCTACACAGAGGTGCGGAAGGAAGGATGATGTCACCAGGTGATGATGGAGAAGGTGCAGCGCGGCCGTACACTTGCTAAAGCAGCCTCGGCGCATCAGTGTTAAAATATCAAACAGAGAAGCAATTGTATTTTATGATACCAATCTACTGTGTCTGGGCATTGTACCCCCTTATACCCTCTGCAAATAACCGGGACGTCTCGACGAGATCGGATTGGAGATGTGCACACCTGCGGCAATAAACGTCGCAAGTTAGTGTTAGCAGAAAAACGAATATTGTCAGTACGAGACAAACATCAGAGGAACAATACAAAAACGCACCTCGATCAGATTGCTCGCGCCGCAGTAGAAGAGAACTTTCAGGCTCTCCCGGATAATCTTGCGCGCCTCCTCCTCCGTTGGTGTGCACTCGCGGCCCTCGACATCCTGGCACCGATGTCGACGGCGGGTATTTCGTCCCCAGCAGACCCACAACACCAGAAACCTGCTCTTTTCCACAATTGATAAACTCATGTTTAATTCAAAATTGTTGCACGCACCGTGGGGCCGAACTATCGAAAGGCACTCGTATGTGAGCTCCGAAGAGCAATTGCGCACTTTGCGGGGTCCCAACGCCTGCCCGTCGTGTCCCGCAACTCGTCGATTCTGAGCGTGTCCAGGATGCTCTGGATGTATTGAAAGTCGTGCATGTTGCCGCCAGCGTCAATCACTGTGTGCTCCCCAACCGGATGCAACCGCTGGATGTCGCGGAAGCGCACAAACGAGCCGTACCAGTCTGCGTGGCGCGAAAAGTGCCATTAGTATGAAATATAATGATTTTAGGGTTGGAGATCTAGACGCACCAAGGTTGTTGGCGGCCATCATAATGCCGTCCTGTACTCGATAACGAGTGCGCTCGTCCCGGTGACGATGGGCTGCTGTGTGTGCCGGACGCCCGCCGAGAAGGCGTCTTTTGGGCCGTGATTCGGGGGGAATGTAGAGGTCCACAGCATGTAAGGCTCTCTATACTCCGGATTCTGGGCTTCACGAAGTCGGAAACCGGTGCTGTCCGATGACTCCAAGGCGATGCTCAATGGCAATGGGAGCAACTGTAGCAGCGGGATCTACATATAGCGATGTCTTCAAGTTGTGGGTAAGTGGGATAACTACAGCTTGTTTGGCGGTGAAGATATCATTGAGGGTTGTCAAAAACACAAGAAGGGTGTCTTTCATCGATTCCCGGGTACGATGGGGAGGTAGAGAGGAGCGATACTGGCGGCGACGAGATAATGGGAGGGTGCGGGGGTTATGCCGCATTTAGACATAACTTATGTCTCGATTAGGAAATCTATGTCCCTCAGGACCGCACCAGAAGTCGGCTGGCCAACGCCTGAGCGCGATGGCAAACAGAGACAAATACCTTACGACTTGACTTTTCGACTCATATGGCCATCTAGATCTTCAACCTTCAATTGCAAGTCAAGATATCCCGATCCAAGCAGACCGATTTGGCGACGAGCGAGGCAGGGATGGAACCAGGACCGCCTGAGCCGGCGATGCGAGGCATGGGCAGAAGGACAAAGGGGGCCGAGTTTGCGATGTGAGGTGCAGGTGGAGGTACGGTTGGATAAGAGGACGGGCGCCGAGCTGGTGATGTAAACATGCACGGAGGAGACACAAGGGTGGATGGGTGAGGGCGTCGAGCTGGCAATGTGAGGCGCAGAGGAGGTGACGATCTATGGAGGACGGGTGCCGATGCGACGCTCAACCATTTATTCTGCGAATACGTACGTCCTTTATAACTGGCCTTTTAGTTGGATCGATATCTGACTTTACTATGTCCTAGAAGGCTCCAAACACAGTATCGGTGAATTTTATCTTCGTCGACTCTACTTACGTTCGCTTGCTTCAATAGATCGTGGGAGGCGACACTCCTCCCTCGAACGATAGAGTCTCTTGATTGGATATTTGGTGCGTTGTGTGCAACGATCTCTTTTCCGTTTGTCTTGACGCTCGTTTTCTACAGTCTCAGCCGCCATTTGTCTTTCAGCGGGACGATATCCATTGGCTTGGCGAGTGCATCTGCTTCCTCGCTCAGGATCCAGAAATCTCCGCCCCGGCCAAATCCAGGACCGCAAGGCTTTCCATTAACTACGCATATCCAGATCTTGTGTCGTGCATGCCCGCTTCCACACATGATTATTTGGGCAGCTCCTCTCCCCGGGGGGACCTGCTAACATCGCATGTTAACTTGCGGCGGGTCTCTGCACGGTGCTTGATCGCGGTTGGCGACGGTGTTTCCATTAACTGCTGCATATCCAGATCTTGTGTCGTGCATGCCCGCTTCCACACATGATTATTTGGGCAGCTCCTCTCCCCGGGGGGACCTGCTAACATCGCATGTTAACTTGCGGCGGGTCTCTGCACGGTGCTTGATCGCGGTTGGCGACGGTGTTTCCATTAACTGCGCATATCCAGATCTTGTGTCGTGCACGCCCGCTTCCACACATGATTATTTGGGCAGCTCCTCTCCCCGGGGGAACCTGCTAACATCGTATGTTAACTTGCAGCGGGTCTCTGCACGGTGCTTGATCGCGGTTGGCCATTAACTACGCACATCGAGATCTTGTGTCGTGCATGCCCGCACATGATTATTTGGGCAGCTCCTCTCCCCGGGGGGACCTGCTAACATCGCATGTTAACTTGCGGCGGGTCTCTGCACGGTGCTTGATCGCGGTTGGCCATTAACTACGCACATCGAGATCTTGTGTCGTGCATGCCCGCACATGATTATTTGGGCAGGTCCTTTGGCCGAGCGGACCTTGGACTGCTAACATCGCAGCTTGACTTGCAGCGGGTCTCTGCACAGTGATTGATCAGTAAAATCGCCATTGGCGACGGTGTTTCCATTAACTACGCACATCGAGATCTTGTGTCGTGCACGCCCGCTTCCACACATGCTTATTTGGGCAGCTCCTCTCGCCGAGGGGACCTGCTAACATCGCATGTTAACTTGCAGCGGGTCTTTGCACGGTGCTTGATCGCGGTTGGCGACGGTGTTTCCATTACTGTAAGCAAGTGGTCGCAATTTGTGTGCCTTGTGAACTCGGAGACGAGCGAAGGTTGGTGTCGATGTGTAGTAGGAAGAATACGCAACTACTCCTATTGGATGCCATACATTTGAAAAGACCAGTTGCGCCCGCTTATAAACCTAGTACAAGCTTGTACTAGAACTAGTGCGATATCGATCGTACTGTTACGTTGGCCCAAGCGGACCGCCCCGCACATCCACATCATGACAATTCCTCAATTGACCTTATAAGCATGTCCGTCTTGCCACAGGGCGAAAAGCATCATTATAGGCTTCGGAACCAAGCGCGGTTATCCTGGTCAATTTTGTTTTTCCTGTAGTCAGCATCTTGCTATAAAGGCTTTGTTGCAAAAGGACTGGTGCCGGCCCTCATATCGAGGCTTTTGGCTTGGCTCAGAATCTGTACAGTTAAGATCATAGGGGAAGGACTTGCCCCTGAGCAGGTATGTCCACCTTGAGTGCAATGGGATGCCCTTTCTACACAGAAGACAATGTGTGCAGGTTTCGTGAATAGGTTGATTAAAAGCCATCTCCGATACAGATGAAGGTCCGACATACGCTGGCGGCAGAGTGTGGATCACCGACGGGCGATCCTGCTTGACGTTGAAGATATATTGCTGAAGTATGCAGTGAACGACTTCTGGGGGAAAATTCGTTATATATGGCTATTGAGGTTGTCAAGAAGGAGTACCTTCCCCTTTTAGCTTTGCTGACACATATCTCGGAATCTACACGGCACGTGTGCCCATACCTTTTCTACCGATTCACGTGCCATTTGGATTGCACATTTAAATCTACTTTGCTTTTCCTCTTGATCTATACCTTTCACCATGACCTCAAATTCGACCCCTTTCTTCAAGAGAGAGAAGATCCTCCACGGGCATGGAGACACGATCAATGCAATCGCGTTCTCTCCCGATGGGAAATTACTTGCTAGTGGCGGGGATGACGCCAGACTTGTCATACACCACGTCAAGTCGTGGAGAGAGCAGAAAAAAATTGAAAGCGTGGCGCCGATTAGAGCTGTTGTCTGGTACCCAAACCATCCAGGCTTTCTAGCGTTTGGGATGAGAAACGGGGTCATAACTACCCTACAATTAAAAGTATGATCTCCCTCCGGTTGCCTACAGACGTAAAAAAAACTTCCGCAGAACAACGTAACATTCGAAAACAAAGTTATCGGCTCTATACATTGTATGGCAGTCAATACCGATGGGAAATATCTTGCCGTCGGATTCAATGACGAGGTCATGATTGCCCGGTTGTCGTCGCTTTGTACGCTTCATATGAAAAAGGGCCGCTCATTTCTTACAAACTTCAGCGTCCTGGACATCCGAGCGTCACGTTCCCAGACCACCCCATGTTCACAACGTCGAAGATGTGACTCGCTCCGTCAATTTTCACCACACCGACAAATTGATATTGGTAAGCTACTTATATCGTGGAGTGGTGTACGTCCTCGACCATATCACAACCACGATTATCATCTGAATCCATCAGCGCGTATGATTACACTGATCCCTCCTTCAACGCAAAATGGAATGTCCCGTTTTCAGCCATGTGGTATTTTATTGTTTCTCAACGTACTCCATTTGGCCAACCACAATTTCTTCGCAGTGGAGAATCAGCGTTATCCCCAACATCAAGACTTCTTGTTTCGACGACCATCTTGGAAGGAGTGCAGTGGTTGGATATCACCCGAAGAAGCATTTCCTCAGTCACAGAATTAAACGCGAACATCTTGCTACCAGTCACATTCATCAGCAACAATGTGATTGCAGTCGGGTCGGCAACAGGAGAGGTAGCAATTTACAAGTCCGGCATGGAAAACTCAACTCAGATCCTCAGTCACAATCGTATGTTCTGATCGTCTACGCATGAAAAATTAATTGATTTGGTGGCAGAGGAGATGGTGCAATCTTTGGTCTGTCGTTTGCTTCTTACTAGGCTCTTGTGGGACTTGACGTTGCATCCAAACTTCAGGCTTTCTTCCATGACAAAAAGCGAGGGCTGCATTTCCTAATTACAGGAATTGCAGAACAATACGAGGAGTCTGTGCTTACTGTGTGGAAAGCAAAAGATGTAGCGCCGAAATTTGCGGTCCATTTTCAATTTCAATGCATAGAAACACCATTTACAAGTTTTCAGATTCCTTGGCGCCCTTTGCTTGCCACTGCCACATCGGGCATAATCCTGGCTCGGTATGCTGCCAGTATTTACACCTCCTTGCGGGCTATTCCGGCCATCTGGAGAGAGATAGCTTTGCAGCGGGGTCCAGAAACTGTTGTCAAAACGTCAGACGCCGCCACTGTGACGGAAATGTACACACAGGTGGTTACCCAGACAGTCCACGAATCCACTGAAAGTGTCACGGTGTGTCTAAAACTTAAGGATAACAACTGCACATTAATTCTTTTCTAGCCATTTGTGTATGAATCTGCTGTTGTTGTTGAGGGCCAGTAAAGAGTTGAAGCCGCCCGACATACACCGTAGGCAATAGTTACGATCACACAATATGCAATTCATCTGCCGTGCTACCGCGCTGAATTCCTGCTGAATCCCATCAAAACTCCCGAATAAATTTAAATATTGACCTACTATTACCACTCCGCCCATCGAGATTATCCTAATTAAGGCCTGATCGGAGTTTCTCAGGCCTGTTGATCAACGTAGATCTTGACGGCAATGACGGGCCAATCTAGATCTAGGCGCTAGTAAAGATCTTCTTTCTCGTCACTGGTCACTGGTGTCACATCTCGTCTTTCTTAATTACTTCCACATGTCCTCACTCAGCTCCTGGATCCCTTTTATCAAGGGTCCCCCTCAGCTCATCGAGTTAGCAGTCAACTCCAGCGGATACACTCCTAGCCAAGACTCGCTGCATAATGATGTACGTATCATTGATTGCATAAAATGATAAACTGCTGAGACCCTCCGTAGCCACGTCGCTACAGATTCTCATCTCCTAGACCTCCCTCAGCTTCCCCAGCTGACTTGGAAAGAGTGCACAAGAACAGCTCAGAGAAGAGACCGCAAAGAGAAATAAAGACGTTAGTGAACACGATCGAGTCTAACGAAACAACGATTAATAAACCTTCCTTGATTAGCGAACCTATTTCAGATTCATCGGTGTATGGCCTAAACCCTGACCGCACATCATTGCAATGCTGATATGCACGCAGATCACGGGCTATCGCACAGCGTGCATCAGTACCAGATAGCAACGATGTCGATTCAGAATTGACTGCCACGCTTGTTCTCGTTGAAGATTTGCTAGCACAGAATTACCTCCCTCAATCTACAGTCGATGAGCTGACTAAACAACTACGAAAGTGTGCGCAGGGGGCAATGACGGAGACGAAACAGACGATCGAGGATCTTCTCAAGCCACTCTCCTTGAATGAACACCAGCATAAAACATTGAATGACAGTATACTCATGCGTATATACGATTACCAAGTTGCGCGGTGAGTCCAGCACCATAGTAAGTATTGCACATTGCTTAGTTGACATCTGCTAGTGATGGCGGGCAACTGGGCACTCCAACCTCTTCTAATCGAATTCCTTCTTCGCGGCCCAGGTGAGTCCAGCATCATAGTAAGCATTGGCAACATTGTTTACTTGAAATCTGGTAGCGCTCGTGTTCGAGGAGCCAATACAACCTCTCCCAATCAAACTTCTACCCGACGTCCTTCTAGTATTCCCGAAAATGCTTCTTCAGCGGGTCTACCCACGAAAATTGAGGTCAAGGTTACAGAGGAAGGATTCGGTGATCTCGACATTGCAGCCCATGAACGCGGATTCGAGTCAAGGTCATCCAAGGGCTCTTTCACCTTTTACAACTCCACTTCCCACTCTATCTTGCACCAACCTCCCACCATTTCAACAACGTTGCGCATGGGAGATATCTGGATCCATACGAACACGTTGGTTACGGGAAGGCAGGTGTGGGTTTATTCCAACAAGGCCATCTGGACGGATATCTCAGAGTTTTGGGAAAATGGCGTCAAATTCATTCATCCAACGATCGCTGACCGATACCTCCAAAAACGCAATGATGGTTCGCCAAACTGGGTTCTCACGGGCTCATGGAAGGGATCCGCGACCGGGAAATCTAAATCACCATCAGCTTCAGCGCCAGTGTAGTTACTCCTAGTGTCTAGCGTCTAAATCCTCGTTACGATTACTATGGCCATTACTTCTACTCAACATGTACGACTCATTTCTGCGTTGAAATTCATTCCTCTTGCTACGAATTTTTTGAAGCCTGGGCCAATGTTACATGAATGCCGATGCACCGAAGGCAGTGTTTGGTTAACGTTGATGTTTGCCTTCTTTGTCCTGCTCCGGCATTGTCAGAACGGGCTTGTACCAGGAACGTTAGCCATGATAATCCCGTTCGCCAGATCTAGATCCGCGAACTCTCAAAAGTGCCTATTCTTGTCGATCCAGACACGCTGATTGGACGAGAGCTAGCCCACATGATGGCATCACTTCAACAGGGTAATTTTCAGCTCGCACATCTCCGAAATCGCTGGTTTTTTTCCTCACGGTCGTTTCATACGTTTTTCGCAGTCTTTTGAGCTGTAAAAATTTCAAGGGATCCTCTGCCGTTGCACACCAACAAGTCGACGTCCCACCAAACTCAATTTGGACGAGAAATATTTGAGTCCCATTTTTGTCCGTCCCGGCCCTAGCCTTGGGTCGACGTCCCAAAAACCCAATTTTTTGTCCGGCACCGGACCCGGCCTCCAAGGGTTTAATTATCATGGCCATGGGTTCTCTTGTAAGGTTGCAATTGCTTGCACCGAACCTAATACGTAATCTAGATATTTTGAACTGTTATTCCAAGTATACGTAGATCTATTGATCTGAGCTCGATCACAAGTAGTTTCACAACTAGCTCACCACTCAATTGCTTGCACTAGCTCTTCTAATGCCGAAAACACGGTGTGATTGTCTCACTAATTGTAACCACACATACCCAGAAATATCTACTACTACTCGTCACAACCATCGGAAGGATGACAGGATTAGAGCGATTCGAGCCACGTTTGGGGACCAGGTTCCTCAACGCCGGGGCCGCGATAATGCTAGTCCTGGTCCCATTCGGACCAACCATGGCCAATATCGTAGTTCCCACCGTGACGCAACACAACCTGGCCCCCTTCGAAGCCATTTCCCATACGCCCAAAGAACACACACACGATACCAGCCACAACCCTCACAACCTCCGAGGCGCACTGCGACACCTCCTGTTGATCGTCCCTCATTGACTGCTCGTACAGAAGCTGCTCTTCAACTGATAGAATCAGAAATTCAAAGCAGGCTGCGAATTCCTGCTGCATCCCTAGCAAAGCCACTTGCATTCGTTAATGACCCCGCAAAGAATGGCATTTATGAAAGGGAGGTGCCACGTCCAATGCTTCCAAATTCAGGCAAATACCAGCTGAAATCACGAGTTGCTGTAAACTGGGCCTTTATCGAGCAGGAAAATCGACTCTGGGAACTGTTAGGTCTCACTCATTTCCTCCCTCCATGCGACAGAAAGGAAGAGCTGGAAGGAAGAATATGGAGGGAGATCGACCGATGTTCCCTGGAAAAGGAACTTCACTGGAATCAGCAACGAATGAGCCTAGACATGGATTGTGTCGTTGTTAACAATGGTGGGTTTCTCAATCTGTTGGCTTATGCTTCTGCTGACTCCACTGTGGAAGAGATCAATTTTTCGGCGATCCCTCGTTGGGAGCCTGGTGTCTTAGTCACTATGGTTATCACAGCCATGATGACCGAGCTATTCCACGTTCCCGACCGAGGGGGTTATGTTCTCCTCGCTGGGTTCAGAGACATGCTCAATGCCCTTCCTGGTCAGCAAAAACTCATTCAAGACATACCGAAAGATCCTCGTACTGTTTGTAAACAACTCCGATTAGATCCAGTGACAGAAACACACCTGTGCTGTCCCGCATGCTGGGCTTTAACACCGTACTGCAAAACAACAGATAATCCAGTCACCAGAGAGAATCCAAATCCTGATGTGCCTCTTTGCCAAGAAAAACTGGCTCTGAACGAACCTATTTGCGGCGAAGAGTTATGGACAAAAGAAAAACTTCGGGGAAGAATCCACTGTGCACCACGTTTGACATATGTTCATCAGCTTGTGATAAACTGGCTAGGGCGCCTTCTTTCTCGCCCAGAAATGGAAGACACCTGCGCCAGATATCCTCGGGAAGCTTCGGTGGTCGGAGATAATGGCATCATGTCAGATATTTGGAGTTCTCCCACAATCAGAAACTTGAAAGGTCCTGATGGAAAACCTTTCTTGGAGGCACCCATGGGAGAAGGATGTTTCCTTTTTAGCCTTGCTTCTGATGGCTACAATCCTTTCCACATGAAAAATGCCAAACAGGTTGTCACTTCTACAGGATTCTTTTTAATTCTTCTCAACCTCCCGCCACATCGTCGCTATCTATTTGAAAACATGTGCTATGTTGGGTCAGCTCCTGGTCCAGTTGGACCTACAGTTGGACGCATCAATTCCTTTATCAATCTCATTGTTCGAGACTTTCTCGAACTCTGGAAGGGTGTGTTCTTCACACGCACCCATAAATATCGGTCTGGTCGACATGCTAAAGCAATGCTTGTTCCTCTGACCTCTGACATGCTTGCTGCTCGCGAAGTAGCAGGGTTCAGCTCAAGCACCTCTACCTATTTCTGCATTGGTTGCCACATCGACTATGCTCATATCGAGGAGTTTGATCAAACAAAATGGAGCCCTCGAAGCCATAGCCAGCATATCAGAGATGCATATGCATGGAAAAATGCACCCACTGTAGCCGACCAGGTGAAACTGGTTGCACGGACTGGAGTCCGAGACACCCCACTTCTCCAACTTCCTTACTGGAGGGTGCTCCGACATGTTCTAGTGGAAGCTATGCATGTTCTAGATCTCAGGGCCATTCAAAATCATGTTAGGGTTCTTTTCCAAATTGATTTCTCAGTAAATGGCGGGGATGGCTCAGAACATAGAGTTTCAAGGCCTACCCGTGTTAACCAGGCACTCACAATAGCCGTTCTTCAATTCTTCTTGGAGCATCGAAACAGGTCAGATAGGGATTTTCTAAAAATAATGAAAGGAGCCCATTATCAATTCATTTCCTTCGCTGCGGTATGGCATATATGCAATGATCGAGGCCTTCGGATAGCAGGAAATTATCAAAAGAAAGTCTGGTTTGTTATTAGAATACGAAGATGGGTGGGTTCATTCTTATTGAACAAGAAAGAGTATACAAACTGACAATTTTCATCTCTGGCAGATAGACGAAAACGAATTGACAGATGAGGCTGTGTTACAACTTCCACCACCGGCTGAGGAACAGCCTTCCGTCCAGGACCTGGTCCTGGCTGCAATAGATGCCATCGATGAAGTTGTCAGCTCAGGAGGAATCACTGCAGTTGAGGCCCAGGATTGCAAAAAACTCACCAAATCTTTCTACCGGGGGACAAAATATACAAGTATACGGAACCGTTCAGAGCTAGACAGATTTCGTCGTGTCTGTCGAATACGTCACATAGAATGTACAGCAGATGAGTCGGCCAGTGGGGCACAGATGTATGAAAAAATAATGGACTCGGTACGCTATTATACCATCTCATCTATATTTTTCTGAGCCGGTCGGACAGATTTCCAGGGAGAAGGAGAGTTTACCCCCCCCTGATACAACCAACAGAGGCCCCGTCCTGGGCAAGGATGTTATGGAAGCAATACGGGCAGATATGCAAAAAACTATCCTTCCCAGCTGGGTCGGAAAGGCCCCTAAAAACTGGGGCAGACCAAAGCGTGGCAAGCTTAGTGCTGATCATTGGCGAACTATCTTCACGATTCATCTTCCCATCACTCTGATCTGGCTGTGGCGCAATGAATATGGACGAAAAAGGCAATTGTTGTTCAACATGCTCAACTTGGCGATAGCTGTCCGAACAGCGAACTTCAAGGAGGCATGCCCAGATATCGCACAGGAATATGGCAGGATAATTAAGACTTACATGGTCGAAGTGGCCTCCTTGTTCCGTGAGAATACTATTACACCTGCTCAACATTCTGCTTTTCACATTGAAGAAAATCTTCGGGAATTTGGCCCACAACACTCGCGGGGGGCACAATTCTACGAGCGTTATATTCATCACTTGCAAAGACAAAATATGAATGGAAAATTTGGTGTGTGGAATTTTAATCATGGGAAGGAATTGTGCCTCATATATTGTAAACAGGCGAGATAGAAGCCAGCATGATGAAATCTACTGCACATGAAGCAAATCTGCGAGCGATCATCACAGATAATCCAGAAATTGAGAAACATCTTTCCCAGGCTAAAAATCTGTATGAGCGCGGAGTAAACCGAGATTCCAGAGGCATTCGTTTGGCCCAGATGCTGGATCCGGATGACTCTCATTTTGACAGGGAATCACGGTCCCGATGGGGCTCCCTTTCCCTAGACGAACGTCAAATGCTGCAGAGCTACTTGAGATGGAAGCATGGAGAGTTTAATCTCCAGGATTGGCAAGCTTGTGGCGCAATAATGGATCAAATCTCAATTTCAGGGGTTAGATACGCACGACCAAACATCCTAAAGCAAGACTGCGACAGCCATATCATGTTTTCCAATCCTCAGACCGACGAAATATTCCCAGGAAAAATTCTCAATATTTTTCAGTTCTGGTACACAACCTCTTCTGGGTCCGAAAGCAAGAAGATATATCTCGTTGTGCAGCGATTTGCAACCTGGGAGGGATCTGATCCCTATCGGGAGCATACGAAAATGTTGGGGGATTTATATAGTGCTGCCATCGAGGATACGGGCATCATCGAAGCTGACAGAATTGTGAGTCATTTTGGCTTGACTCCCAGAGAGTGTGAAGGTCAGGATACGATACATGTTATGCCGTTGAGTCGGGTGAGTGCAAAAGCTGCCGCAGCCATGAAATTCTGAGAAACTTGTCAGGTGAATCACCCCTACTGGTGGGCAAATGCCTCCAATGAAAACGATGAAAGTGAGCAAGATGATGATGATAATGACAGTGACATGGATATGGATTGGGATGATTTTTTTTAATTTTGTAAATTCCATTCACAAGATCTTGACGCAACTCCGGCGGAGAAACACCTGAAATTATTGATTTTGGTCATGACTTCAGGGTGCGCAGTGCCTACAACCACGACCATGACAATGACGCAACCTGTATCAACTACAGATATTTCAAGTGCCCATGCTGGTGAGAACATGTGAGGACAGAATTCAAAGCAACTTCAAGCCCAGTCACCGGCGTCATGATAAATCATGCCATATAATTCAGGACGTCTACTTTTAGAGTGATTAGTAGGGTGGTACAATCGGCATTTGGGATAACCTCGGCTAAGAATGCCTTTGATATGCGTATATAAATGCTAGATCTGTGCTGAACAACGATTAATGTATATTTTAATATTGCTGCAGGAGCGGATTGATCGGCCATCACTCCAGCCATTTCCTACAACATTGATTGGGGGAGATTTCTCCAAGGACTGACCAGCCGCGCCAAAGCCGCGCGCTGAATGCATATGCATATATATGCTGGTACGGAGGATATACCAGACCCGAACCTAACGAACATTAGCAAACCCGACACATTTTGACGCGACACATACCTTTTTTGGAAGAAACGCGACACATAAATTCGAATGTGTCGCCTTTGATCAGGCATCACTCGGCCATCAATCTTGCCGCCCCACTCAAAGTTTTCTTCAACAGCATTAATATACCTCTTACCCTGACTCTAACCAACCCTAACCGCTAACCCGAACCTCTAACCAACCCGAACCCTACCCAGCCGCTGCGCGGCAGGAATACAACACCAACCCTAACCAAAACCACTAACCTTGGCGTGGGAATGTGTCGGCTTTGATCGGAATTCTCGCCCATTTTAGGAATGTGTCGGCTCTGTTTTCAGCCACAATGTTCGTTGTGTTCGGTTCTGGTTGGTCCCGGCCGGTACGTGCGCAGGAATTCCGAATTCGAAGCGCTCGAGAAGTACACTGCCGGCACCGCGCGATAAATAGCCCGTATTACGTAGCTTAGCTTCAGAACACTGTTCTGATCCCAATTGGATCGGCCTGTCATGACGTAAATTTAATTTGGGCCTACTTGTCATCATCATGGCGCACAGAACAGAAATCGACATATCTGAATCTGAATCACACCTGAAGGCATGGATTGAGGACTTCTGCTTGTTCATCCAGCCTTTTTTGTCTGGTACAACAACCCTAAGCTGCCAGGCCATCGAAGAAGAGCTCTATGAAGGATCTGGATGGATCTGGTTTCACGCATTGAAGGGGGGCTTAGAAGATTCAAGGTATTGGAATAAAAATTACGAGTGAATATATCAACATTAACGTGTGTTTTCAGGCATTTCTCGTCCGAAGGCCTTGTTACTGATCGGCCGCTAGCCCAAACCAGAGCTAGAACCGATGTTCGTTTCAGCCAAATTTGCCAACTTTATTACCAGACTATACATTACCTCGAAGAATTTGGAAAGATGCGGACTGCAGCATTTGTGGTGCCAGATCTAACGAAGGCTACTGAAGCATCTGCTTTCCCAGAGATCCCAAATCTAGCGGCCCTTGTTCATCTAAGCTCCTTGGTTCTGTATATTCTCATAATGAATAATACAGACCAGTTCTTTGGCCCTGATTTGCTTGCAGAAAAGAGAATTTCACTGATACACGGCTTGGTGATGACGGGCATTCCTATTGTTTCCACCAGTCCTGGCACCACACCGGTTCCAATCTCATCGTGAGTCAATTTCGGATTGAATTACATATGCTGAATATTAGTTAGCATAGAGCTTTTTTACACCATGAATAGAAGCAGATGGGCCATCACTGAGCTTTGCAAGAGTCTTGAAAAAAAGCTGGCCAAAAGCATGGAAGGAGAAAAACGGAACAAAAAAGAGCTTATTCGCATTACTGAACAGCTCAAAGCCAATGAACATAACACACGGACTCAGATTAAAGAAGAACGTGACCGATATGAGAGTTTAAATGCAGACAAGTACAGCAGGTTTTGCGTAACAGATGGTACAACACTCATAGCCGTGCTTGCAGCAACAGACTGCAAGATGAAAATCTGTCCATTCGTGCCGAGATGAAAAAGATTCAGGAAAGGGTTCAACAGCAGGCTACTAGAATTTCATCTCATGAAAAGACAGTCTCAGGCCTGGACGAACATATTGCTGACATGTAAGACCCTTCTTTTAATTGTGCTTTACTTTAATCATCAATTCTAGAGAGCAAAAATTAGAGAAAGGAAAAGCAGAAAACAGAGAATTACAAGCCAAAAGAAACCTCCAACAACAAGAATTCAACACTCGGGTCCAAGAACTGAAGGTAAGTCCATATGAGCGCCATCGGCTTGAGGTTATTCATATCACGTAGGAATCCGAAAACCGTGTGGCTGACCTTGTAGCTGGTGAAATGAAACTGAAACAGACTCTGGAGGCGGCTCACCGAAAGGTAGCTGGAAAAACCAAAGAATTGGAAGCAGTAATGAAAGACTCCAGCAAAAATATCCAAGAGCTACAAGCACAAAACAAAAAATGTGAAGAGGATCTCACGGAAGCTAGGAATCGGATCAAATTTCTAGAAGGGCAGTGTGCTAGATGGAAAACCTCAGCAGAGGCTTTCGAGGTGAGCCATCTGGGTAGGCAAAATGACCATAACGAGAAGGTATGATTCAGAGCACGGAACGGACATCTCAATTCTCACACATATTGTCGGCCAGGAAGAGGCTGACTCAGAGTCTGAACCAGGGATAGTACTAGTAGAACTGAATTCAGAATTCAGAGTCGTTCAGCTTACCGAGGTACTGCAGACCAAGAATCAGCAGTTAATTCAGTCCCAAGCTACAATCGAAGAGCTCCGCAACGATCTGGACGCCAAAGTGGCTGACCTAGTACAAACATTGAAGGCCGGAGAGGATCGCATCCAGGAATTGGACCAGCAAAAATCTGAAGCGAAGGCGGAAGCTGAGACTTGGGAGTCTAAAGTCGCACAGCTCCAGGAAGCCAAGGTTAGCCTTCAGCCGGCCGCGGGCAGAATATCGGATTGATGCTCATGATACTGCGCTAGGCATCCTTGGAATCAGAGTTGGCGAAGCAGAAAAGCGAAGCAGAGATGCAGTTGGACCAGCAAAAGTCTGAAGCGAAGGCGGAAGCTGAGACTTGGGAGTCTAAAGTCGCACAGCTCCACGAAAACAAGGTTAGCCTTCAGCCGGGCAGAATATCGGATTGATGCTCATGATACTGCGCTAGGCATCCTTGGAATCAGAGTTGGCGAAGCAGAAAAGCGAAGCAGAGATGCAGTTGGACCAGCAAAAGTCTGAAGCGAAGGCGGAAGCTGAGACTCGGGAGTCTAAAGTCACACAGCTCCAGGAAGCCAAGGTTAGCCTTCAGCCGGCCGCGGGCAGAATAGAATATCGGATTGATGCTCATGATACTACGCTAGGCATCCTTGGAATCGCAGTTGGCGAAGCAGAAAAGCGAAGCAGAAATGCAGTTGGAGCAGCAAAAGTCTGAAGGGATGGCAGAAGCTGAGACTTGGGAGTCTAAAGTCGCACAGCTCCAGGAAGCCAAGGTTAGCCTCCAGCCGGCCGCGGGCAGAATAGAATATCGGATTGACGCTCATGATACACCAGGCATCCTTGGAATCGGAGTTGGCGAAGCAGAAAAGCGAAGCAGAAATGCAGTTGGACCAGCAAAAGTCTGAAGCGAAGGCGGAAGCTGAGACTTGGGAGTCTAAAGTCGCACAGCTCCAGGAAGCCAAGGTTAGCCTTCAGCCGGCCGCGGGCAGAATTGATTATCGGATTGATGCTCATGATACACCAGGCATCCTTGGAATCAGAGTTGGCGAAGCAGAAAAGCGAAGCAGAAATGCAGTTGGAGCAGCAAAAGTCTGAAGGGATGGCAGAAGCTGAGACTTGGGAGTCTAAAGTCGCACAGCTCCAGGAAGCCAAGGTTAGCCTCCAGCCGGCCGCGGGCAGAATAGAATATCGGATTGACGCTCATGATACACCAGGCATCCTTGGAATCGGAGTTGGCGAAGCAGAAAAGCGAAGCAGAAATGCAGTTGGACCAGCAAAAGTCTGAAGCGAAGGCGGAAGCTGAGACTTGGGAGTCTAAAGTCGCACAGCTCCAGGAAGCCAAGGTTAGCCTTCAGCCGGCCGCGGGCAGAATTGATTATCGGATTGATGCTCATGATACACCAGGCATCCTTGGAATCAGAGTTGGCGAAGCAGAAAAGCGAAGCAGAAATGCAGTTGGACCAGCAAAAGTCTGAAGCGAAGGCGGAAGCTGAGACTTGGGAGTCTAAAGTCGCACAGCTCCAGGAAGCCAAGGTTAGCCTCCAGCCGGCCGCGGGCAGAATTGATTATCGGATTGATGCTCATGATACTGCGCTAGGCATCCTTGAAATCAGAGTTGGCGAAGCAGAAAAGCGAAGCAGAAATGCAGTTGGAGCAGCAAAAGTCTGAAGGGATGGCGGAAGCTGAGACTCGGGAGTCTAAAGTCGCACAGCTCCAGGAAGCCAAGGTTAGCCTTCAGCCGGCCGCGGGCAGAAGAGAATATCGGGGTGATGCTCATGATACTACGCTAGGCATCCTTGAAATCAGAGTTGGCGAAGCAGAAAAGCGAAGCAGAAATGCAGTTGGAGCAGCAAAAGTCTGAAGGGATGGCGGAAGCTGAGACTCGGGAGTCTAAAGTCACACAGCTCCAGGAAGCCAAGGTTAGCCTTCAGCCGGCCGCGGGCAGAATTGATTATCGGATTGATGCTCATGATACACCAGGCATCCTTGGAATCAGAGTTGGCGAAGCAGAAAAGCGAAGCAGAAATGCAGTTGAACAAGCAAAAGTCTGAAGCGAAGGCGGAAGCTGAGACTTGGGAGTCTAAAGTCGCACAGCTCCAGGAAGCCAAGGTTAGCCTCCAGCCGGCCGCGGGCAGAATAGAATATCGGATTGACGCTCATGATACACCAGGCATCCTTGGAATCGGAGTTGGCGAAGCAGAAAAGCGAAGCAGAAATGCAGTTGGAGCAGCAAAAGTCTGAAGGGATGGCGGAAGCTGAGACTTGGGAGTCTAAAGTCACACAGCTCCAGGAAGCCAAGGTTAGCCTTCAGCCGGCCGCGGGCAGAATAGAATATCGGATTGACGCTCATGATACACCAGGCATCCTTGGAATCAGAGTTGACTGCCACAACGAACCAGTTGACCATGGATTCTGAGCAAGCTCTCCAGAGTGTTACGAGTCAAATGACCAAGCTTTCCGGAATTGTGGAAGGCAAGGAGCATCAAATTCAACAGATGGAAGAGCAACTAGCTGAGGGAGAGCAGCAAATAGCAGATGCAAAGCTAGAAGTGGAGAATTTGAGCGACTCCTTGGAATCTACTGCTCAAATGCTTCAAATGGTTCGCCGGAAGAATTCCCAGCTTTTAGGAGTGATTAATACGCATGAGATACGCACGTGGGAACTAGAAAGCCAAATATCTCGAGTCGAAACTGAATGGCAAGACGAAAAATCAAGGTTCAACCAAGAACTCGAAGAGTAGAAATCGTTTCTAAATATTATCTTGTGGTGGCTCACACTTATGCTTCTCAGTCTTCAAGAAGATCATGAACTGAAGTATAATGCGCTTGAGTCAGCTACACTGTAAGTCATATGAATAACAAGCAACCATCAGCTAAGGCATATAGGCAAATTAAAGAGAGGGCTGAGCAAATGGAGAACGACTTGAATAGAAAAGTTGCAAACCTGGAAAACGAAATAAATCAAATCGGAATGACAGCCCAGAACTACATCATCATTATATGTACCGGTAGGTGTTTAACCGTTTAACCTCCCAATGCTCGCTAAGCCTACCTCAACGACTCCCAGCGATTTCCAAACTCTCTAACCTCCAAAAACGCCTGGAAAGAGTTCACATCTACATCCCAATGTACGCAATTATTTCAATGATTAATATTTCTTTACTTGATCTATCTTAAGGATTGAGCAATACCGTGATATTTTGGACGATCAGGTGCACAGCCTACAGCTGGAGTATGAGAATTTACAAAACGTACACATCAAAATACGTGATGGATTGAAAACTCGAATCGAGGTATTGCAGAACAACAGTGAAGAAATCCAATTCAGGAGCCAAGCCATCAGAGAAAGCTACAACATTAATGTGAAAGCCCTGAAGCAGTCAAAAATCCAAAATGCAGAGGATAATGTGTCTTTCCCCCTTTTTTTCTTCGATCCAACAACTTATGATAAATGTAGAGGACTATCCAGGAACTTGAAGCAAAGATCAACTCTCTTGAGCAAAAGCTTCTGGTGGCCCAGGTCTGGATTGATTATTCCGTATGCTGAATCCATCCTGATTGTAACAAGGCTTCGGTGGAGGAACGTGCCGAAAATAATCTCTT
Source organism: Mycena crocata (assembly GCA_029281795.1). Taxonomy (NCBI): domain Eukaryota; kingdom Fungi; phylum Basidiomycota; class Agaricomycetes; order Agaricales; family Mycenaceae; genus Mycena; species Mycena crocata. The sequence continues at coordinate 132,455 of JARJCP010000092.1, read as the reverse complement.
TATCTTAGGTGCCGTGCATGCGGCCGGCATGCGGGAGGCCAGGGAATCACACGGCCAGAAACAAAGTAAAACAACCTGAATAGATGGGTCTGCGTAATAATCACATGGCCGGAATATATTGCTTCGTGCATTTAATTTATAACAACCTTTTCTTCTTTTTTTCTTCTCTTAGGCACGTGACGTACTTCCCTTTTGAGAACCACTCCACCCATGTCTAAATATGGAAAGGATTTTGTGATTTGATTATATCATACGGTTTTACTACCCTAATCGCACGCCAATACCTGTATCCTTGTATTGACCCTATCCCGGGCGGAGGTCCGGAATCTGATCACTTCTGAGCCGGGGCATGCGCAAGAGCCAGCGCCGTGTTAAATTGCAGTGCAAGGAACATTCCTAGGCGAGCACATCCGCTCATGAGAAATATCTATTTGACAAATATCTATTCGACTAACGCCAGAAAATTCAAAGGCTCACTCTCGCACCAATCCAAGACCCATACAACCACCGTTCAAAATCCTAAGATTCAATCAAAACAATGCAATTTGTGTACTGCACCATAAATCAGCCACCAGAAAAGATCTACGCAGGAGAACCTACTCGGCCAGTTGAGCTGCTGATGAGCTGTTTTTGGAAAAATCAATAGGTGGGCTAGTCTCAAGTTAGACGAACTAACCTTTGCTACAATAAGCTGTTGCTTTACAGCGACCACACAGTTTTCTCTCAGCTTCAAAGATGGTACAATGTTGAGATTGATCATTGACACAATGCTCGCTGAAAGCCCCGCAATGCGCGAATGGAAAATACATGTGGAACACTTCTTGGTCCCGGTTTGTGAATATGGGTGAGCTGAATGTGATCTCCTCCCAAGTCATGCTCTTCCTAAGACTGTTCATTACGCTTCAAAAGTTCAGTAGCTCTTGTGTCTTCAAATCAAAGGCAGCCTACCTGTCACATAAAACGATAAGAGCCTGAAATGACCACAGCACTGTTAGCTACCGGTTGAAGAGTCTAGCATTTATAGTTAGAGGCGTACTTCATTAGGTGCTACGTTCGACGGATCCCCTTGGTTGTTTGTATAGATGCGACGGGCCGTTTCATTTTTCACGCCGAGAGTCCACTTCAGCACATTGTTACGCATTTGAGCAGGAATTCGGCGCACACGCCGATGAAATAATTTGGAATCTATATTCTAATTGAAAGGATGACGCAGTATATCCGATTACGCTTACATATATCCAGCTCCACAAATATCTTCAACCAGGTAAGTACCGTGTTTGGGCTGAGCTAAAATCCTGTGAGGAACGAAATAGCATCATGGAACAAATATGTACCACTTACATTAAGGGTTTTAACCTTCAACATTTGACAGGTGTGGTGGACAAATAACTGACGGTCATTCTTTCGCAAGAATTTTATGAAGTGCGGAGTCTCAATAACAAGCAGCATAGCAGTGCCGTAGCAGTCTCCTGCACCACACAACCTGTAGGCAGCAACGAGGAGACGGAGGAAGTCTTCGGCAAATTTGTGCTGGATGGGAAAAGCATCGGTAAATTTTGCACAGAATCAACACTACTCAAGTACCACCATAGCACAAAGCTCCTCATCAGATCTTTCAGCCTTGATGAAAACTTGAATCTGCCCCCCCGTTAGAAAGTTGCATCAGTCGAAGAAAATAGGCTACTTTAACATTGGCTGCTTGGCGATCGTGTTCAGTCATATAAATGTAACGGTAATTGATAAGGCCCAGATCTAGATCTTCTGCCAGTAGGGAGGAATGCGAGACGCCTGTAACGCCCGGTTGAATGTTTTGTTCCATGAGAGTTTGAGTGGGAAGGAAAGGGATGAGCTGTATGTATACGGGTAGCTATAGCTTGAAAGATGCACTGGGACTCTTTGTTTGATTAGATATCTCTGATCAGGTCCACGAGTGAATCATGTGATAGCTCCTCATCATCCTTGCCTGCAGGCCCCAGATATCGATCCAAAATGAACCAACAATTTGGCGTAGAAGCTGATTTCAATTTGCAGGCCTAGGGTCAATATACTAAGCAAGGACGATTTTTTTTTTTTTTTTTTTTTTGACCACTGGAGCTAGGAGGGACGTCGACTGTCCCAGAGCAGTGAGTTGGAGATTTGGAGGGAAGAGAAACATAGAGAAATATGCTAAAGTGTACGAAGCACCAGGAGATTAAATGTAGTGGTGGACTTGAATGTAAAATTTGAAGATCTAGATCTAGAAGCGAAGGAGCCAATGCCCGATTTGGATGATGATCACCCTTCCTATCGCGGCCGTTGAGATATTACGTACTTGCCTAGTACCAGAATATATATTAATATCAACAATTGATTGTTGCAGATGCCTAGGCCTCAGAGAGTGTTTTGTGAACTTTCGGTCTTCAGACGCTGCTATATACCACCCAGCGTATAGATTGATCTTCTGAGCGACACTGATTTTGCAGCACACCACGCATTTTTTATATATGCCACTTTCAACTTGCAACTGGCCAAGAGTCGTACGCTTTAACGATATCGATGTGGTTTCGACTATCTAGTACGTGTACTTCGCCCTCGGCATGTGAGTTAACATTATAATTATACCCCCTGTGAGCCTCTCAGATTAATATTATTTGTCTAGATCTAGATCTGCAGAAATTTCTCGCGCAAAAAATAGATAAATAGAGAATAGTGTTACTCTCCACAAATGTTTTTTTCGAAATATATATATAAAAGCATACTAGTACTAGTACTGTAGCAATTACGTTTGATCAGATAGATTTCCAGAGATCTAAAGAACACCGCTCACAGTTCAATTGTGATCCTCCATTGCTGCAATGAGGTGTTTCACCCAATCTACGGCGGGGTTGAGGCTTTTTAGCGTTTTGCCGGCAAGTTCTGCGACACTCTCGACCGTCTCGACTGTATTGAAGTCTTGAAGTCCGGCAACGAAGTCGCACCACGCTTTGATGTCGATCGGGCAAGTATATTTTGGTTGCAGCACGTAGAATGCCAAAAGCCAACATGAATGAGCAGCGAATATCTGGTGGATCTCCTCTCGTATAACATTTGGAGACACTGATTTATCGCTTTCTTCCACGAACGCGATGGAAAAGCCCTCGGTGGTGCAATATCTGAAACAAGCTTCCAAAAAGTGTGCGATGCTACTTTTGTTTGTTGTGAGGCCATACGTAGGGTTTTCTATCAGTTCGTTAGCCAGAAAAATGATCCTGGATCGCTGTAGAAAATTGCGGCTGAGGAGATAGGAAGGGCGATCGATGCTAAGGATTTCATAGCGTCGACCGCTACTAATCTGTCAATGGGCGCAACTTAAAATGCCTTTCCAACTCACTGGCGGGACTCGAGAATAAGGCTTTGTGGATAATTGTTTCCTTTGATAATATGTCAGCGAACCAGATAAATTACTGTCGTATCGTATAGCGACCTGCCATATAACTTGCTGAAGTCGCTTTCTCACAGTAAAGCCACACGGAGATCTTGCTACCTGCTTCAACTGAATATAATGCTTCAAGAGTGGGCAAAGGGTTGGGTAGCAGATCTACGCCCGGTCCAGAATATTCATCCTGCTTTTTGTTCATGTCGCGTGTCAGAATTTCTCTGCCTGCATCAGAAAGCCAAGCAAGTTCCTCGATGATCAACACTCCGAAGAAGAAAACAGGACTCAAGCCCTGAACACAAGCTTGATCGAAATCATGCTCACACCTATCCAGGCTGAAGTTATGGTTAGTCGGATGTTGTGTCGCCTCTTTCAGAGAATGGTGTTACCCGATGAGCTGATCATCCTGTCGAAGTCTCAGGCGGCGAAGTGGAATGAGTCTGGCCGCAGTGGATTGGAAGAAGGGGTCGAGAATTTCGGCCTCGTGATAAGGACCCAAAGGCTGAATTCCACCGGTATCAAGGGAAGTGCGAGCTGTCATGTTGGTTTAATTTAAAGCCACAGCTAACCAAACATACTCCAACAAGCTTAAGCAGCTAGTGATCACTTTGCCGAAAAGAACAGATCTAGATTTAGTTCTAGAACATTCTGATTCGTGAAGCGTCGACGTCGACCTACGTCGACGCGTACGTCGCTATAGTTCGTCGCCCGAGCGCAGTCCGAGCGCTAGCGCTCTCCGGATAGATCTAGAGAATGATGTACATTCATATCCGGATCCGGGGATCCGGGGATCCGGAACGATTGTCTTCCCAACGATACGGGATAAAGTAGTGATAAAGTCTGGTTTAAAACGAGATCTAGACTACATACATCATACATGTACGAGTACTAGTCTTGTGCCTATGGTTATGTAGAATGAGAAACGAATTCAGGAGACGCCCGAGCGACCACATACGTGTGCAATACCGGTACCGGTACCTTGGATGTACTCATTGAGTTGATTTGGTTCTCTTGGCCCTGGAACAATACTGAGGAGGAAAAGATTTTCAGGACGGTTCCTGATGTTCCGTCTATCAGATTGACTATCAGACGGGATTTCAAAGGAATCGATACCGCACGGACAGTGGGTGCAAGCTTAAGCCTAAATTCACGAATGTGCGTGGTTGACCAGTAGGTTTAGATTCAGAATCGATATCCCGGGATCCCTGCACGCCAGAAGTTGGTGCATTGATGTTGCTCGGAGATTCGAAAGAAGTGTGTGTGTTGTCTGCCATTTCCCGGTTGTTTCTCAGGACTAGTGCCAGTGAAGTGGTACCAGCAGTTGAGATATATATCGAAAAGATCCAATGTGATATATATATATATATCTAGGAAGCTATCCGGATGGAGATCTACTGGGAAGAAACAGTAGTACTAGTACTAGTTGGACAATTGCAATCTGATTTGATTCAAATTTGGGAATCGGACTAGTAATAATACTCATGATCACGAAAATCGATCCAATAAATATATACCGAAGTTAACTGACCGGAAGATCGACCTAGGAAATAGGTCTGCCTAGCATTTCCGCATGGTCTTCTTGCACTACCTCTTCTTCTTCCTCTACATCTTCGTCTGACTCTTCATCTTCCTCCTCCGACTCCTCACCCCAAGCACTCAGGTCGACGTCCAGCCCTTGCTTTTGGAGGTCTCCCAATTGTTGCCGCAACTCACCACCCTTGTCGAAATATTTAGCAGCCACAACCAGTCTCCTCAGTGACCGGCTGCCGCTCACTCCCGTGGCTAACCTCGACCGTACCATTTTCAGCAGTGCAGGTTCGTCGTGTGCCCCACGTTCTTCGTGACGGCGCCACCGGGTATCTTGCCAATCCTGCCCCCCGCGAAAAAGCCGCACTTCCATGCAGTCCACCCTTGGCGCAATCACCTGGGTCGCCGGCTCGTTGGGTACCTCGAGTGCGCGAAGCAACCGCCCCGCAGGTATGCTCTGGGCAGTGATGGTAAATATCAGGGTTGAGGTCGGGCTGTTTGCCAACGAGCTCCGGAGCCACGCTATTGTGCTGTCTTGCACACCCACAACATGCACAGTGGTCAGATCCAGCTTTGGGAACCGGCTCAACAAACGGAACCAGGGAGCCGTGTCTTCTAACCATATCACTGTGTCCCTCAAGAGCTCGAATGTTCGCAATGCGGGCGGGTCCAGCAGGTCTAAGAAGGCTGTTGTCGGCACCTGCAGAGTGTGTAGCCGAGGCAACGATGCTGGCCGCGTCCCTGCCTCGGGCTCCTCTCCTCCACGCAAACGCAACACTTCCAGGTACGATGTGTTAGCCAGCAGTAGATTGTGGGAATCATTGGTCCAGTGCACGTCCAGTCGTGTGAGCTGACCCACGGGCACCAGTGGACATGCGGAGGAGCCTCCACATATCTCCAGCCGACCGAGCATGGGAGCCACCGTAAAAGGCTGGTGGTCAGCATCGGGCATAGCGTTCTGGTATCCCCAAATCGTGATCATAAGATGTTGAAGTTTTGGAAAGCGGTTATGAGGGAACTTCCCGAGGTCGAAAAAGTCTTTCATGTTCAGAGTCAGATCTGCCTTGCGCCAGTCTGCGCTGCGTGCCGCGAGCATCGCGAGAACCTCTTTCATGCACTGTTTCTCGGCAGATGAAGTGTTGGTGTACCACACAGGGCCCGGGATCGCCCGAAATTTCACCGTCACATCGCAATCCACACAGAGCGCCAGCTCTGCAGCGACCCGCCTGCGACACCGTTCTTCTCCCGGTTGGTCGGCACGCACATTACTCCACAGCCGTTTGCTGCGGAATGCTACCCGTCTCCAGGATTGGCAGACATGAGCTAGTTGCCAGGGTGCCACTTGATGACGAGCACAGGTCTGCAAAATCTCCATCGTGACATCAGCGTTTAGGTCGACCAGAGACGGCATCTTTGCAGGTTATATATATCTTGTCAATCGTAGGCGGTTGGTTGATTGCTAGCTGAATCTACGTGAGCCTGCGAACGGCTAGAGTGAGCGAAAGATAAGGAAAGATACGAACGAGTGTTCGAATTCTTACCTCGGTCTGTATTTGAGTGAGTACTAGTCCAGATCGATCTTCGTGTACTAAGACGCGTCCACACGTGATGAGTGAAAATATCAGATCTATCTAGAGCGTGGTCCGTGCGCGACGATCTCTTCTGCTCGTCGCGTTCATCCTCTCGTCGGTATCAAGCCGACCCGAGCCCCATCGGGTCTCGTCCAGGTTCCGGTTAGGCCGCGTAGCGGCCCGTCAATTTCATTGCAATTAATTGACAAAACGTACTCTACTAGTAGTAGCTTGTCGCGTTCAGCCGCAAGAGCCCATGACCTTTTCGCAATTTGGGACAAGTCCAACGCTCGTCAACCAGCAGTGATTGTCCTGATTGTGTCCCTTCTATCATCGCTTCTTGCGCTCTTATCCAGCCATTATACGTTTCATGCCGCTGGGCACCCAATACTGCGGACACTGCTTACCCCTCCGTGGATGAGAAGGTTGAACTGGTACCTCGGGGGTTCACACACAGAACTCTTGGGAGACTAAAGTACGTGCTAAAAACATTTCCGGCTCCTGTGCTCATTCTTTGCACAGTCTCTGCCCAAGCTGCTAAACATAAGCGAAGGCGGGCGAGTCTTTGGATCCACTCGCGAAGCCTGGTGCGGTGCTCACATCCCAGTACTTGCGTCGTGACTCACTTCAAGTGCAAACAGATATTCGGACGCTCTATGTGCTTTTCTGCCTCTCTTTTGTAGATCAAAAAACCCCTATCCAGTCGAAGACAATGTTTCTTGAGCAACAGAGGGATACCGTTTTTTCCATATTCCGGGGGTTGTTCCAACATCCATTCGTCGTAATTCGAAAGGTTCTCGAAATATGCTCGGCTGGAACCCAGGACCATGGCCTCGTCGAACGCGGACGTGTTCCCGCCTACCCCGCAGTTACCGAACCACCCTGATGTCGCCCCGGAGGAGGAGTACTAGTCTGATTCGTGCGTCCCAAGGAGTGATGAAAATATGCTTATACTTAAGCTTCTGGTGCAGCGACGACCTCTCGCAGCAGGCCGCGTGGCCCGCGGTGCCGTTTACCTCGCTCTCCGAACGATCGTTGCCCGTGGGGGAGCGCTCGCCGCCACGATTGGCAGTCAATGGTGTCAGCGCGTCGATGCCGAAGCGTTTCCGCACGAGCACTGCGAGCCGTTCATCAACAGCTTCATCGGCGAGCGAGACGGAGCTGCGGAAGCGCGACCTGGCGGAGCAGCAGGCGGCGTACCTGCTGCCCGCCCTCTCACCGCCCGGCGCTGCCTACCTCGCCATGACGCCATCCTTAGTTCGCAAGAGCAGCCTCAATTCGCAGCTCATTCCACTCTCACCGGATCCGTTTGGGCGCCATCCGTCGCAGGTGCCACCGTTGCCCACCGGCAAAGGTGCCGCACGGCAGTCAGGCGCGTACTGGGACGCGCTGGTAGTGATCCCCGCGCCCGCGCCGCCGCCGACCAAGGAGGGACAGCGCAAGAGCTCTGTCGCATCCATCTCGGATCGCACGACATCGTCGAGCCGCTTCTCCACGGACTCGATGCACGGCGATGGCACCAGCGCGCAGGCGCAGACGCAGAAGCAGACCAACCGGGGAACGCTCATGTCCGTCAAGAGCATCAAGAACCTGTGGCGTAAGAGCCAGAAGAATTTAGTTCGGGCGTGAGCGTCAACACTGCGCACCCAATCTCGACTGTCCCCGAGAACGCTTACTCACCGTTGTCGCCACCACTGCCGCCACAAAGGCCAACACGACCATCAATGGAAGATATGGACCTCCCGGACGTGGACGTGCCCCCGGTACCGCCAAGGACACCGATGAACGGGAGCTTTAGCTTCCCGAGCCTGCCCTCGTCGGCCCGCCCGTCGCCAAACCCCTCCCCACGACCATCACCAGATCCGTCGCCCCGTCCGTCCCACGAGCAGGCCCAAACCCATGCCCAGCTGGGTGTGCCTGCGCGCCGCTCGTCACAGGAGCGTACGCAGTCACAGATGAGTATCCAGTCGCAAGTGAGCATGCAGTCGCAGATGAGCGCTCAATCTCAGTTGAGCGTGCCACCGCCAATGATGCGCACCGCTAACAACGCGCCCATCATTGCCGCAAAGGCGGGTCCGCCGCGCACGGCGTCGATGGACGGGCTGCATTGGGACCAGGAGTCGCCGTATCCCACCCGCGCGGCACCTGCCCGAGCACCATCTGTCACATCCTCTGCTCCCGCGGCCAAACTCGCGGCCACCGTCGACCTCGTCGATCAATCCTCCACCCTTTGCAAATACGGCGCCAGTGGCCCCGCCACCATCGGAGAGCCACCGCAATAGTGTGCGCAAGTCCATATTAAAGTGGAAGTCCGCCACTCATGGCGCGGGCGCGGTGCCCGCGCCTCTGACGCCCTCTGCCACCACCGTCCGCACGCGGAAGACGAGTATAACAGGGTCGCCATCACCGGGGCCGCCGCTAACTTTACCATTGGACATCCCGCCGAGCCCCAAAAACCCCGAGCAATTTATCAACAGCTACGTGGGCAGTCACCCACCCGCGGCGCGGCCAAACTCGGCAGCGATCGCGCGGCGGCGGCTGAGCGCCAAGATGGCGTCAACGTCGACAGACGCATCGTCTACTCGGCGGCACCGGACGCAGGGGTCGATGGCGTCGTCCTCACATTCGCACGGGTCGGAGGAGACGCGCGACACGCACGAGAGCACGAGTCTCGACACGTCTGGGTTCGAGATCGTCTCTCCGCGCATGGGAGGGACGTTGAGTTTTCCGTACCATGACTTAGATCACGACCAGCCCGTGAATGGAGTTCGCATGTAGATAGTACCTTTTCGGCGAGATAACGGTTGCACAGGTAGTTTTCCTACTTATTCGTGTCCTAGAAACTGAGTCTCCTTTAGCTTCTCAAAATTTACGAATGACCCCGAGCATCTGCCTGCAGATCTCGCCCATCATTTTCTTCTCGCCATCTGCACTCGTCCGGGAATCGGAATTTGCTTCAAAGACCAAGGATGGTACCCACGGAAATCTGAAACAGACAACGTACCCGACGAAGAGTTGCGATCTCGTGACAAAAGCGGGAAGATCTACAATAAAATTTTGGCCAATATCTTGAAGACCTTGAAGGTGAACGAAAATCTGCGCCAACAGGAACTTGCTCTCAAAATTATGGCTGCATGCGCCGAACTTGTAGCGAGGTAAGCTTTTCAATGCTTAGCTCTCGATTTAGCTTTTGATCTGCAGTAGGTCTTACGTTGGAGCGTCGACTCTCCTCCAGATGGATCGCGAATATATCATTTTTTCGATCCGTTCTTTCCCTTCCAGTCCCGACGCAATCGTTACGCTCGCCGACCTGCAGCACAAGGAGACGCTCAAGAGTCGCAAGCGGCAGCTCGCAGCGGTGCTAGGACTGCCGCTGCGGTTCTTGTCCGCGGACGTCCCTCCACGGCGGCGGCGCGGCGCGCGGGGCAAGAAGGCGCCTGCGCCGGCCGGAGAGCAGCCCACATTCACAAACCCCACGGACGAATGGATCTGCGCCTTCTGCGAGTACCACCTATTCTACGGAGACGACGCGCAGCACCGGCACGCGGTGCGCAGTCGTAAGAAGATTTTGAGGAGGAGAAGGACGAGGGAACATGCGGCAGCCGCGGCGAGCGGGACGAGCACCGCGAAAGCACCGCCGGAGAAGGCGCAGGACGTTACTTAATTACCTGATCGTATTTACTGCTACTACTTAGAATTGAATAATGCTGCATCGAGGCCGGCTATTGGTATGTTTTTCAACATGGACATGTAGCGGGCGATGAAATTCAGTTTGCAGTTGTTTGTCGTTAGTTCAATTTTTCTTCTCTGTCGAATTGCAACTTCTCGTTACAGCTAACGACGGACCGTTCATGGTTCAGAGGTAAGTTTATTTCTCAACCTCAGTACTAGTAATCCCATTGTAAAGAAGTTCAGCTGTGACGATGTCTTTCCCACCTGAGGTTTGGGAAAGGGCCTGGCGTCATGCCTCCGCTGAAGATTTGCCAAACCTGTCCTGCTCGTCTCGTCTTTTCTTCCAGATCTGCCGGCCGCTCTTGTTCGAAAAGCTCGTTTACACTGGCCCCGACTTGGTCGATATAATGCCGACTAGCAGTCCAGCTACCGTCGATGCTATTCTGAAGAAGATGGAGCATAAACGCGAAAGGCTGCTTCGCATCGCTTCCAGCACCCACATCGCAGTCACAGTCCGCTCCTGGACCTTCAAGGCATCATCATTAATCACCACCCTTCGCGAGGAAGAACCGAATCTTCCCGGTCTTAATTCTGACCTGAATTGAGGAAAGCGTCACGGAAAATCCATCTTTCCGCTTGACCGGGGGATGGACCTGGAGGTGAACCCGCAGGTATACCCCGAGGTTTACCTCTGGGTATACCTGACGGAACCGCTAAAAATTCAAATAAGTCAGTGGGACGACCCGCACCCTCCAGCCGCGCGCGCACAACAACAGGCGAATACGCCCGTGCTTCTGCGCTCGCGGCTGGGCGGATGCAGGCCCCATCCATCGCATTCCTCGATCCGACTTGGCGTGCTGTCCTCGGCGGGCCCGCGCGCACGTTGTCGAGGCCAATCTCGACCTCGTAGTTGCGGTCCGCAGGCAGGACATCGGGCGAGTAGTCTGGGGCGCAGCGGGGGGAGCTCGCGGTCGAGCTCGAGCTCGGATTGGCGTCGTCACCGTTGGCGCGCCGTTCGAGGCGGGACTTGCTGTGCGAGTCGTGCGCGCCGCTTCCCTGCTAACGTTCGTCAGTTTGTTCAGGATTGTTTATCTATAGAGTCTATAGAATTGATGCCCACCAAATCTTTAATACACTACGAATCGCCACGGAAACCCGTTAACATTGTACTATATTACATGTGTTGGCTTGGAAGTCAATATTCATCCATTCTGTAGCTGAAAAGAAAACGTCAGAATCGCAATACAAAGTGCCAAAAGATGAAAACTCAGAATCTCAAGTCGGGCTCCCCAATCGCCACGAATTCCCGTTGAATCAGCGCCCTCGGATTCCCCACCTCCGCCAGGATCTCCTCCAAGGGATAATATTCCCGATGCCGAACACTGCATCCAACGCAGGGGTACACCACAGGCGGGACCAGGGCGCGGATGGCATCATGCACCCGACGCTCTGCCCCGGAGTCAGGCCGAAGTGAGGAGGAATGAGAAGATGAAAATGCACATACCAGCGAGAACACGACGTTGTACCTTGAAGAATCCCAGCCAGATGATCACCTGCTGGTGCCCGTACTCGCATCGGCGATATTCGCGGCGTCGACGAGGCAATTCGTTGGTATACCCCCACTTGACGTCGATGAAGGGCCTCAGGTCGGCATAGGTGATATTGCCGTCCTTAAAGTCGTCGTAGAGGTTTGCTGGGGCGCGGAGGTTCTCGTAGATGTACCCTGAGTCGTCGTTGGTCGCCCTGGAACTGGTGAGCGGTCGGAAATCGCGAGGAGGACAACGTACATGGTGGTACGGAAGCAAGAGGTGGAGGACTGAAGCGCCGTCAGCGGTCGCCTTATATACTGGTCAAAAATGACTTACTGTGAAGAGCTGGGACGCTCGAAGGGCACGATACACGCCAGAAGATTTGTGCGAGCTCACTCGTACACCGAAGCTACTTCCCGATTGGGAAACTTAACCCTAAAGTTGGGTTTCGTCGACGCCGACGATGGCCATGGCCACTCTCGCTATACCCCTTCGCGTATACCCCTTCGCAGACAATCTGGGAGCAGCGGGGGCAAGCACAGGGTGCTGCAGGGTTGTTTAAAAAGAATCCGTCCCCAATTGACCACCGTGCGGCGCGGACTTGGTAAAATGGCGGAAATTGCGAATCCGACGATCAGCTTGGTTTGCGAGGGGTACGGCTTCAGATAAATGACCAAAAGCACAAGATGGGTGTCGGACACCACCCGCGGGAGCCGTGAGCGGCGCTGATTAGAGTCGGTGGAGCTGCGAAGGAGTATGGTCAAAAGAGGTGCCAATCCGGTCATGAAAAAATAGAATACCTGGGGCCATCTCTCGTACGCTGAGAAAAGAAGGACCGTAATGTAGTGGGTTTCAAGACTCGGCGTCCGGCTGAGATCCACGCCGAGTGATCTACGCTCGGGGAGGGTCAGAGTGGGATGACCGCGAAGGTCGCCGGTCTGAAGTCCAAGTAGGCAGCGTAGCGGGGGTAGCAATGGGGTCCTGGAAGAGTAGCGAGATGGATTTGGGACCAAGGGCGGCGATTGGTACCTGCGCCGAGTGATTTACACTCGGGGAGGGTCGGATGTCCGCGAAGGTCACCGGTTCACGGCGAATGTGGGTAGCGTTGGCGAGTACAGAGCTAGCGAGAGTCGCATAGATCTATTACGGTGTTTATTGGAAGTATGGGATACCATTGAGACCCGCGCCGAGTGAGTTACACTCGGGGAAGGTCGAATGTACCCGAAGGTCACCAGGTGGAGTGAAAGCGACCAGCATACTGGCACAAGAGGATCCAACGGCTAGCAGAGGGCAATGCGGGCGAAGTTTGGGCTTGGAAGGTATTAAGCCTGGTCCAAAAGCCACTTGAAATTGGCGGGGTCGCTACGCGGGTCTTTACTAGCAGAAAATCCATAGCAGCGACTCCGACGGTGGGGAGCCTCTCGCCCACTGTCATCAGAGGACCTTCCGCGAGCTACACCGGGCAACGAGTGTCTACACTCGTGGCCGTGGTGGTGGCGCAGGACAAACCCGTTGTTACACCCGTGACTTGTGACCGGCTTCTTTGGGGAACTAGTAGTAGTAGTACGTACTCATCAAGATAATCGCGCAGAGCAAAATTTCGACTTATTATTATCTGCAGAGAGGAAAGAAAAAAATGTTAGATTATACTACAGCTACTTTACATCGGATGGTGTGAAATTACTGCACAAAAAAATACGTGAACATGTCCGAGACAGCGACGACGCGACGTATACATAGCAGCGGCGGAGTACGAGACAGATACGATGCCTGAATGAATTTGAGATATTCATATCAGGCTAGCGCTGCGTTGGAGAATGAACCGGTGAAGAGCGCCATGTGACTGCTACACGATGAAAATAAACCAGTCAGCAGGGAGTGAGGAGGGTAGGAATGCAGCTCACTGTAAAACGGACTCGGAGACATTTGACCTTTCCATCTTCGTTAGATATGAGGCGACGTTCTCGTCGGCGGTGCCGGTACCCGAGTGGACTCCCTCGCGGGCATTCTCGCGGCTACACTCCACCCACGACTGGCTGTGATGCGTAGCCTTGGGGCGCAAATCGGTCGGGGATGATGCAAGGATGATGTCGGTCATTATGACTGGCAGCTGAACCGGAGCGGGCGCAGGGTATAGCGGGCGCACGATGTATTTCGTGATAAAATTACCGAAGTTGGCCATGGTTAACAGAACAGGGTGTGAGAGGAGAGCAGGGTGAGACGCGTATTTAAGGCTTTGGAAGGGTCAAAGGGTCAAAGGGTCAAAGGTCTTTGTCCTCGCCATGCTATGACAAAGCTGATTTGACTCATCAGGGTGACGGTCCGGTTTCCGGTTGGTCGAGCGTCTTTCTTTCATGAAGGTTGCTTTGTATAATGAATTATAAAGTGCGGAGACCTTCGGGCCCTCTTTCATACTCCCATCCCAGTTCTGGTTGTTCTACCTCCGATGATCAAGTCTCGTCTTCCTTTCGCTCAGCACCGTGGTATTGGGCCTAAGACACACCGCGGCAGTGTTCTCGCCCTCGCCGTCACAGAGGACGGCACCCTTCTTGCGAGCGGCGGCTCACGAGGCACCCAAGTGTGGAACACCGCCAACATGAAACTGCACACATGCGTGCGTCCCAGCACGATAGGTAGTCGCGGCGCCACTGTGGTTCTGATTTGGGCTCGCCAAACTGACGAAGCTCACGACGTTTTATACGCCGGTACACAAGGCGGCTATTTGGTGTCAACAAGATGGGGTAAGTGCACGCTGTATTTTCACTTCGCCCCCCCCCCCCCCCCCCCCCCCCCCCCCCCCCCCCCGCTACCTCCTCATTACTTTTTCTGTAAGATATTCGAAGAAACCTTTGCAATACAGCTTCCCGGGACCCCCGAAATCAACGCCATGGCCTTCGACTCGACCAATAATCGATTGTGCTTGTGCACCCGCGATGACACGGTTCAATCCTGGTCCATCAAAAAAGACGGTCTGACGGGCAAGCGGGTGCTCGAAAATATCTTCAGCATCAAATTGCCCAGGTTCGCGCCCCAAGCGATCGCATTCGCGGCGTACGATAATGGTGTGAACCGCGACATTCTGGTGCTGGGTCTCCATAACAGTGGACCCATGTGAGTCTGCATTTACTGCGTACAAACAGAAACTGAACTCGAGTCTCAGCTACAAACTCCGTGGTCATTCAGGGAAGACGGCCGAGGAGTGGTCGTTGGGAGCGAAAATGTATGTGATCTTCTCCTGGATATTCAGATGGAAGTGCTGACCCCCCGCTGTCTAGTGGAGACGCCGCTTTCAACTGGAAAGAGGGTGTTTTCTGCGTCGACGACCCCGCATCTGGTCCCGCCCTCTTCCGTATCTCGAACCACATCAAGTCGCGGACGTACGAAATCGACCGCGAGCGACCGAATCAACGTATAAGAAAAGTTCACTTCGGAGACCATGGGTCAACCATTGTTTGCGGCAGCGACCACGGGTGCGTGTACGTGTGCGACACCCGCTCAGGCAAAGTATTAGAGACTCTGAGCGTGGGATCGTCCGAGTGGGTTCAAGTGGTAACGGTGCGCGCCTTTTGATATGCATATGTTACTCGCACGGGCTGAACAGATGATTGTAGACCGCTGAGATTGACGGCGTACCCGTCATCTTCGCGGCCCAGATGGGCGCCTTGGACCATCCGGAGGAAATATTTTTCTGGAAGCGAGCCCGACACAGGAGCATCGGGTGGACCAAGATAAGTTGGCTTTTCAAGGCACTGATTGTTTTAGGGTGCATGGCATTCGTGTGCCAGAACTTGCAGGCAGCGATCAAGGTGATCGGCAAAGCGGAGCTCGGAGGCGAGGAAATGACAGAAAGTTTGCCAGTGGTGGGCAAGGCGGAATTCGGGGGCGAACAGGGTTCGCAAGTCGTTTGATATATACTATTTAGAACTTCAGAACGGTTTAAGTCGGTCAGATGGAATACACGTACCAGTGATTAAGTTTGGTTCAGCTACAGCACTCAGCAGAACAAAACGCGGGGGAGAAATCGTTTTGTTGAGTGACAGGCACTCAAGAAATGGTGGTCGCAGACTCACAAGACGTTCCTTGGGTGACGAGCACCCAAGGAACGTTTTCCGACTGAGAGATAAACGTGGCGGTCAACATTTGTTGAGTGATACACACTCAAGAAATACTAGTTGGAGACCCACAAGACGTCTGTTGGTGACGAGCACCCAAGAAACGCGTAAGCACCGTGGAGGTCAAGAGCAAACCTGGACAGAGCACCGAAGGTACGTTTTCCAATTATGGCGGTCGGATCGAGATCAACGCGGCGGCACAACCATTTGTTGAGTGATATACACTCAGGAAATGGTTGTGATGAACTAACAAGACGTCTGTTGGGTGACAAGCACCCAGGGACGTCGATTGACCATGGAGGTCAAGAGCGAACTTGGACTACTTGATCCAATGTTGCAGTCGTGGGAACCTTGAGCTCCCGTGACCTTCTGACTTCTAATTTCTCTAAGTCAGTAGTTACCACCACGAGTCCTGGGTGTAAATCACCCAGCATTCGTTTCTTGGCCACGATTCCTGGGTGTAAATCACCCAGCACTCGTTCATCGTCCCTGGAGAGTTTCCTGCACCCATCCGCGTTTGTGAATGGCTTCCCAAGAGTACATCTCTTGGCAACCATCTTCCTCGCGTGTGCTGAATTTTCTCGGTCAAAGCCTCCAGTAGATCCCTCTACGCACCCAAGAGGAGTCAGTTCCAACGCGTCGAATCTCCCCTGGCGTGCTGAAATCGCCTAATTATAAGCGCCACTTAGGTGAGGCAAACAAGGGGGCCATATCTCTCCATGTTCTAACCCATTTCCCCCAGCTCCTTCTCGTAATGTCCTCCTCCCGCACCATCGAGCCATCTTCCTCCGCTTCAACCTCTCTGGTATGTATCCCGATACTTTTCTGCACCGATACTGATACTTACCTTACTTTTACAGCCCGAGGGGGAACTTACCGGGTACTATGTTCGAAACTCTCTATTATACAGAGTTTCCCAGGGCGACCGAGAAATTGTACTCGACACACCTATCCCAGAGGCAAAGCCTCCCATCGATTCGAATATCCGAGACCCCGACTTCCGCGAACATCGATATATCTCTTACCAATATCCGTACTTGATTTTTGTCCCCAAGTATTACGCTTGGCGTGACCCTGTATTCAAGGTTCTCGACTGCTCTTATTCCAAGATACCGATCGTTGGAGACAGAGTTGGCGGTTTCTACCTCCACCCGAACGTTGCCGAAGAGATGAGGGACTTGGAGAATAGTCTGCGCGGACTCGGGAGGGAGATATTAAGCTTGGCGAGGAACTCATCCGAAACTTGGCCCTGAACTAGCCGCATGGTTCTTTCCCGCACGTTTCAAGTTCCTACAGAGGTCTTCACCGAGAAAGCGGCGCGCTTCGCAGTATGGCGCTCAATACAAAATTTTCTACCGCTTCTCGGGTATGTTTAGATGGCATTGTGGTGCATAGACGAGGAAGTGAAAGCGCTTGCCCCGGGCACTGCGCCGGATTGGCGCTCCGTAGTCATCGCAAGGACTGAACTCAAGCGGACTTTTCTTGACGCAGTAGTAGAGGATCGGTAGCCGGAAATTGGGACATGCCACGGGTTGGAGGGATGTTTTGTGTCCGGCCTATTCAAGATGTTCCTCCTCAGGAGCGCGAGGGTATATCGGGAGACGCTGGCTTTGTTGGCATCGATCTCGAGCTATGCAATCCAAATCCCTTTATATCTATCCTTGGGACCATTGCCAACACCCAAGGACATGGGCCGGTTTCGCAAGTTCGAAAAACATCTGCCCACGGCCGGTGACAAGGACCTCGAGAAGCACCCTTTCATGCCCGACGACATGGAGCTGAAAAAATCTCGCCTCACCCAAAGGCCAATTCAAGTTCAGCCGATATACTATTGGCTATGACGGTGCTTTGCGCCGAGACCCGTACTCACCGCCCCCAATTCCTGTCGCGCCTGCCGGACCCGCAACACCCGGCTCGAAAACTCTCCAGCCCAAAAACTATCCAGCTCGAGCTCACACGCTCACACGCTTGCACCATCCCTCCTCTGCCTTCGCACAGCAAGCAAAAGAAAAACGAGAGCATTTCGTCGTTTTTCATCGGCGCAAGGGTGAGAATGAGGCAAAAATGGCGAAGGAGAGCCCCAGCGACCCAGCAACGACGCAATTCGCGCCAAGCTCATGCAGCGACCGGCGCCGTGCCGTCCAAAGCCTGCGTTTTCTTTTGGGAGGAGAGGATGGGCACTACATCCGTCGGCCCGGAGGTCGAGGCACCTACGCTCAGCTTTGGCAAGAATATCCGGCTCCGCAGCGTCGATTCGATCCCATTTCTAACGAATGGGATCTCTGCGAGCTCTTCGAGAATAATGACCCATGCTGGGGAGGCGCTGTGACCCACCACCACCAAGATGATGACGAGGACGAGGACGAGGACGACGACTACGCCATGTATCCGACATTAGATGTAACCCTGTCTACCCTGGTACCTCGGGAGGATGACACCATCGACTACTAACGGCGCCAATTGCGGTAGTAGCCGCGAACGAGGACATGGTCTCGCCACTGCCCTCTCATGGGTGACGGCATGAAAGTCGCCCAAAGCCAGCATTATCATGATCTCGATATGGTGGTGGCGGATGACGTCGCGGAAGAAGACCTCGGGCCAGATTTCATGGAAGAGGACCTGCCAAAGTGCGATCTCGCAGCAGCCTCGCAAAGATGTATGGACCTAGTGTTCTCCAGGTTCGGTCACACTCCACGAACGGCGGCGCCCGAGTATGAGTCGTGTGCCGACACTCTACTAGGTACCCTCAAGCAGCGGTTTTGCTTTCGGCTTCCCCCATCCCCCGAGTCTTTCGTGCCTCGTGAGCTGCCGCCCCGCTCTGTGGAGATGCGGTTTTTTGCCAATGTGGTCGGTATAGCGGACGTTGCGCCAGAATTGCATTCACGGCAAGGTTTCGAGCAAATATTGGGGATTTTTTTCGGCCAATGCTTGGCAGCCCGTTCGTGGAACGGCATTGACCGCAACTTGTTGGATCTGCCAGAAGCTGACGCTCAGCCTGGTTTTGCCTACTCTCGGGCATATCTCTCGAGCATGCGCAACCCGGCTCACCGAGACTATTACTACATTGTCCGAAAAAGCGGCGCTGGCATTGGGACTGAGGCTCTTCTGCTCAGGCGGGCGACCGACCTTCTCGAGATTATGCGTCAAAGCTGGGGCTCAACCATCAAGGATGTCGTTCAGCACTTGGTAGCTCGCGGTATTTCCTTCTGGCTCGCGTATGTCAGCGCTGAAATCATGCCGGCATGTACACCCGTCTCGCCGTGGATTCGTCCCAAAGGCTTTCAGGCCGATAATATTTCAGGGCTGGGGTTCCGCCCTGAGAACTACGCCTTCGAAGAGCAGGACTACAACGCCTACATCACACGGCGCGACTTTCAGATACTCCATACTCCGCGTGCTCGCATCGCCTTGCAGTACGGCGGGGTCATCGCGCGTATGGCAAGAGGAGAGGTCTCAGACGACGCCATTCTGAGCCAGTCCAGCGACGACGTATATGATGTCGGCGATTGTCTATGGGATGGGACCTCGTCGTATTCTTATTGGTACTACCCACTTTCGGACAACGAGATCGATCTTGTGTGTGGTGTACATCACATCGGGACTGGTATGTATTTATTCTCGATGAATCGTTCGTAATCTTAGGGATATGTCGATTCAGGGCACATGAGGAACGTGGGGGACAGAGGTATGTTTTTTATACAAGTACTGGGCGAGTGTCCAGCTCACAGACCGGATGTAGCGGAGCAGGAGCAAACCAGAACCGTTTCATGGTGGCCAAAACCAGGTGCATGGGCGCGCGGAAGTCTTGACGGTGCCTGGTGGACCCCGCAATGCGAAGACTTCTTCCAGAAGCGATTGAACCAATTCGGCAAAAAAGTCTACGTGCTTCGAAATCAGGCCGAATGGAGGAACAATCTCAGGTTCCGGAAAGAGGTCAAAAACATATGGGATGGCTTTGAGATGGTTGCATCGTCCTACTTGGCGTCGCTTTGGCCGGACGAAGTTACTCCGGTAGATGTCGCGTCATCTCTCGCTGCATAATATTTGAAGTCGTACTTTGTATTTTATTGGGTACTATCTGCAATAATCACTATATTTCTTGGTCTCAAGTGTGTTTTGAGCTACTTAAGAATAAAATTGTTTCTCGAATGACTGTGATTAACGGTACGGTCACAAGGTCACGGTGTGACATCTCTTCTTGACTTCGACCACCGACACGCAGAGTGTAAAACACTCGTCTGTCGAGTGGCTCCATCCTGCGACCACGATACACGAGCTGTAAAGCACTCGTCTATAGTTCCTTGCAAATTCTCTAGACCCAAATTTCCGTATTATGATGGCAGCCGCCGGAATGTCGACCTCTCCGTCCACAAATTTGTCGATGCCTCCTCCGGTTAGACTTCAGACGTGGGTCCGTCTCCCGCGAGACCCTCCTTTTGAGTACCTCTACACCACCGGGAAACCGAGTGAAAGTGGCTCGGATAGCACGGCGTTCCGCACCGGGATCAATAATCGCGACTCTGTGGAGGGCAATCGTGCCTGCGTCGTGTGCGGAAACAACGATCCGGCGCAATTGGAGGATTGCCACATAATAAACCAAAGCGAAGCTGGAAAAACTGAGGTAAGAGCATCGTTATATTTGCCAATACCCATGAATAACAGCCCAAAAAGTGGAAGTTTCTGCAGTACATCAAGTACGTTCCCGTAGGCGCCAAGAACTCGCCGGTGCACGAGCCCCGTAATGGAATAACAATGTGCAAGAATCACCATGGTCAATATGACGGATTCAATGCCTTCATTCGCTATTTCCCTCGCGTAAGTCAACAGCCGTGCCCGATGTGTTGTTACTGAATTAATTCTCAAGCCTGTGCATGCATATGTTTGGTTCGAATTTGAACGATACTCTATCAGTGACATGGGGGAGCTAATGACCCGCCGACGACCGAATTTCATGGGCGTCGTCTCAGGCTCGACGCCAGCCATGATCGGGCCCCAATATATTCACTTCTCCTGCTTCAGGAGGTGAAAGCCCGAGCGTTCCATGCCTTAATGTACCGTCAGGTCGAGGACGGCGGGCGTAGATCTGGCGAACCCCCGGGAAGCGTATACACCCACCTGGCTCAGTGATTTGTACACGTCGCGGGAGGCGAGGACGGCGGAGATAGCGGCCGCGTGGAGCGCGGGTGGCTATGACAACGAGGACAAGGACCATGAGGACCGTGGCTGGGGCACGGGCGGGAACAACGAGGACCGTGGCGGGGGCATGGACGAGGGCGATAAAACACCGGCGACCGGGACGGGGGCATGAGCGGGAGCAATGGTGGCGGTGGTGACGCGTGGGGTGGTTCGACGCCGGATAGCAATGCGTGGGGTGGTTCGACCTCCACCGGTATGCATCTGGCAGATGTGTGGAACGTTCTCAAGGCTACGCATCACAGCCAGTCGTGGGTGGAGTGTAGCCGCGAGAATGCCCGCGAGGGAGTCCACTCGGGTACCGGCACCGCCGACGAGAACGTCGCCTCATATCTAACGAAGATGGAAAGGTCAAATGTCTCCGAGTCCGTTTTACAGTGAGCTGCATTCCTACCCTCCTCACTCCCTGCTGACTGGTTTATTTTCATCGTGTAGCAGTCACATGGCGCTCTTCACCGGTTCATTCTCCAACGCAGCGCTAGCCTGATATGAATATCTCAAATTCATTCAGGCATCGTATCTGTCTCGTACTCCGCCGCTGCTATGTATACGTCGCGTCGTCGCTGTCTCGGACATGTTCACGTATTTTTTTTGTGCAGTAATTTCACACCATCCGATGTAAAGTAGCTGTAGTATAATCTAACATTTTTTTCTTTCCTCTCTGCAGATAATAATAAGTCGAAATTTTGCTCTGCGCGATTATCTTGATGAGTACGTACTACTACTACTAGTTCCCCAAAGAAGCCGGTCACAAGTCCACGGGTGTAACAACGGGTTTGTCCTGCGCCACCACCACGGCCACGAGTGTAGACACTCGTTGCCCGGTGTAGCTCGCGGAAGGTTCCTCTGATGACAGTGGGCGAGAGGCTCCCCACCGTCGGAGTCGCTGTGCTATGGATTTTCTGCTAGTAAGACCCGCGTAGCGACCCCGCCAATTTCAAGTGGCTTTTGGACCAGGCTAATACCTTCCAAGCCCAAACTTCGCCCGCATTGCCCTCTGCTAGCCGTTGGATCCTCTTGTGCCAGTATGCTGGTCGCTTTCACTCCACCTGGTGACCTTCGGGTACATTCGACCTTCCCCGAGTGTAACTCACTCGGCGCGGGTCTCAATGGTATCCCATACTTCCAATAAACACCGTAATAGATCTATGCGACTCTCGCTAGCTCTGTACTCGCCAACGCTACCCACATTCGCCGTGAACCGGTGACCTTCGCGGACATCCGACCCTCCCCGAGTGTAAATCACTCGGCGCAGGTACCAATCGCCGCCCTTGGTCCCAAATCCATCTCGCTACTCTTCCAGGACCCCATTGCTACCCCCGCTACGCTGCCTACTTGGACTTCAGACCGGCGACCTTCGCGGTCATCCCACTCTGACCCTCCCCGAGCGTAGATCACTCGGCGTGGATCTCAGCGCGCCGAGTCTTGAAACCCACTACATTACGGTCCTTCTTTTCTCAGCGTACGAGAGATGGCCCCAGGTATTCTATTTTTTCATGACCGGATTGGCACCTCTTTTGACCATACTCCTTCGCAGCTCCACCGACTCTAATCAGCGCCGCTCACGGCTCCCGCGGGTGGTGTCCGACACCCATCTTGTGCTTTTGGTCATTTATCTGAAGCCGTACCCCTCGCAAACCAAGCTGATCGTCGGATTCGCAATTTCCGCCATTTTACCAAGTCCGCGCCGCACGGTGGTCAATTGGGGACGGATTCTTTTTAAACAACCCTGCAGCACCCTGTGCTTGCCCCCGCTGCTCCCAGATTGTCTGCGAAGGGGTATACGCGAAGGGGTATAGCGAGAGTGGCCATGGCCATCGTCGGCGTCGACGAAACCCAACTTTAGGGTTAAGTTTCCCAATCGGGAAGTAGCTTCGGTGTACGAGTGAGCTCGCACAAATCTTCTGGCGTGTATCGTGCCCTTCGAGCGTCCCAGCTCTTCACAGTAAGTCATTTTTGACCAGTATATAAGGCGACCGCTGACGGCGCTTCAGTCCTCCACCTCTTGCTTCCGTACCACCATGTACGTTGTCCTCCTCGCGATTTCCGACCGCTCACCAGTTCCAGGGCGACCAACGACGACTCAGGGTACATCTACGAGAACCTCCGCGCCCCAGCAAACCTCTACGACGACTTTAAGGACGGCAATATCACCTATGCCGACCTGAGGCCCTTCATCGACGTCAAGTGGGGGTATACCAACGAATTGCCTCGTCGACGCCGCGAATATCGCCGATGCGAGTACGGGCACCAGCAGGTGATCATCTGGCTGGGATTCTTCAAGGTACAACGTCGTGTTCTCGCTGGTATGTGCATTTTCATCTTCTCATTCCTCCTCACTTCGGCCTGACTCCGGGGCAGAGCGTCGGGTGCATGATGCCATCCGCGCCCTGGTCCCGCCTGTGGTGTACCCCTGCGTTGGATGCAGTGTTCGGCATCGGGAATATTATCCCTTGGAGGAGATCCTGGCGGAGGTGGGGAATCCGAGGGCGCTGATTCAACGGGAATTCGTGGCGATTGGGGAGCCCGACTTGAGATTGTGAGTTTTCATCTTTTGGCACTTTGTATTGCGATTCTGACGTTTTCTTTTCAGCTACAGAATGGATGAATATTGACTTCCAAGCCAACACATGTAATATAGTACAATGTTAACGGGTTTCCGTGGCGATTCGTAGTGTATTAAAGATTTGGTGGGCATCAATTCTATAGACTCTATAGATAAACAATCCTGAACAAACTGACGAACGTTAGCAGGGAAGCGGCGCGCACGACTCGCACAGCAAGTCCCGCCTCGAACGGCGCGCCAACGGTGACGACGCCAATCCGAGCTCGAGCTCGACCGCGAGCTCCCCCCGCTGCGCCCCAGACTACTCGCCCGATGTCCTGCCTGCGGACCGCAACTACGAGGTCGAGATTGGCCTCGACAACGTGCGCGCGGGCCCGCCGAGGACAGCACGCCAAGTCGGATCGAGGAATGCGATGGATGGGGCCTGCATCCGCCCAGCCGCGAGCGCAGAAGCACGGGCGTATTCGCCTGTTGTTGTGCGCGCGCGGCTGTGCGGGTCGTCCCACTGACTTATTTGAATTTTTAGCGGTTCCGTCAGGTATACCCAGAGGTAAACCTCGGGGTATACCTGCGGGTTCACCTCCAGGTCCATCCTCCGGTCAAGCGGAAAGATGGACTTTCCGTGACGCTTTCCTCAAGTGAGGAAAATCCATCAATACATCACGCGGAAAGCGGTGCGGAAAGAACCTCTTTATGGAAGCCTTTCAGCCATATCGGGAAGAGGCTCTTTTGTTCTCTTCTGAAAGGACTCCTGGAAGTTGAACTTCCAGCAGTCCTTTCATACCTCGGTGAAAGACGACAAAGCAACCTTTGTTGGAATGGTCACTGATTGTGGCCATTTAACCGGTGCCCTTTCAGCGCCAAGTAATTTACTTTACTTACAACAAGATTAATTTCACTAACTATTTACTTATTTTCCGTTACACTTTTACATCCTATACGGTGTGCTTGCAATTGAACGCCTATCCATCATCCGGAGCAATCAAAATATGGTGGCGGCACTCTTACGGCCGTATTCTTGCCGCCCAGCGGCTGGTTAAGGTTTGGGCTGGTTAGAGGTTAGGTGAGGTAAGGTTTGAGGCCTAGGTATGTAGTACTCATGCGAATGCTGACTAAGGAATCCAGGATACCGATCACACCCTACTACTAGTGTTAGCTATAGATGGATGGACTTTTTGGGGAAGGAGGCAGACCGTCTTCGGCTCTTCGTCTGATAGAAATAGCCTGCTTTCTTCTCCCTAGCTATTCAATGCCTCCAAGCTACTGTTCACTTTTGCCACCTGTTGAGGTCCACCGTCGTCAATCCCAACTTCTTTCTCAAGTTTTTATGTAGGCCCAGGTAGGCCCACAGTAGAAGTGTACACACCTTGAACGTCCATATTCTTGGCTCACCCAGCGCTAATGCGAGTCCGGATCCTTCGCGGTCAACGTTGCACTACGAAAAGTCGATCAGCCGATATCAGGCGGGTTCCCACGGTTCAAAAAGGTATCCGGAAGAAAAGTTTACTTTGTGGTGCTCTTTCTATCCGGAAAACCAGCTCGTGGACTGTCACTCGACAAAATTTCGGAAAAATACCTTTATTGCAGAAGAGAGAAAGCGTATAACTTGCACATAACAACGTCTCGATGTTCAGAGTTGAATGTGATGCAGGAATTAACCTTCAGACTTCTGGAAGTTTGAGAAGGGACTTGGGAAGTTACATAAAGAGAACACCCCTGAAAATGATATGTAATGCAACCAGATGACTTCAAGACAAGCTTTTCAGCGCGCTGTAAGTCCGATGTTGGGGACTGCTACTAAAGAAGCAAAGCCCCAGATTCCCCTGGATCTATTTTCCCTTCTTCTAGAATGATTAGCCTTGATTCACAAAATCTGTTTAGTATGGTGTAGATTTGCAGGGTGGCGACTTCTACAGCAGAGTTGAACATGTCCCGAAAATTGCTCAAAAACTTGGCCAATCGGCGGCCCGGGCGTTCATTGATCAAAAGCCAAATCGGTTCAAGTTCTTCTGCAAGTATCTGGTGTGTTGACGATTCGGCGCAAATGCTTCGCCAGAAACTGGGATTAACTATCCAACAACTCCCTAGACGTCTCGCTACCCGAATTCAGGAATGCGTTGAACTCCATTTCTATGGCAGGAAATCAACAAGGAAATCTAGAACCTGAATGGATTTGCAACGTCTGGGCATATGGAAGCTTGCGTGACCGCATATTATCGAGAGAAACCTATCGGGGGAAACCACCCTTAATCAAACCATCACGTCCACCTGGCGCGGCGGCCAGCCTTACGTCCACTCAACCGGCCAACATATAAGTACGGTGGTGCGTGCCATCTCTTTCTGCTTGTCTTTTACTCTCGACTTCAACTCGTCACTCATTACAATTTCTGGGCTATGATACCATCTATCGACGCAACGTACGGCGTATGGCTCGTGTCGCTAGTAATCGTGAGTAATCTTTCAATTTCATTCTTGAAGTTACTCATCCGATATTTCCCTCTTAGGGAACAATGTCGCCCTTTCCCTGTTTGAACTTCGATCCTCGCTGACCTGTATTGAGCAGACTGTACGGCGCCGGGATGCTTCAGGTTTGGATGTATTTTTCCGCCAGTCCCACCGATCCAGCTTCGATCAAGTGGACCGTGAGTGACATCGAGTTTTCTCTGTATGCGCTAACCAAAAACACCTTCAGGTCTCAATCGTCGCGTACGCTTTCTCTTTTCTCCCTAGTCTCACTCATATCGCCGTCTCCTAGCGTGTTGGAAACCGTCCAAGTGATCTTTTTTTCGGTGTCGTCGTACTCTCGTTTCGTCAAATTATTCGGGAAACCTCAAACGAACCTCGTCTGGTAAGTACAGTCACTCTTCATACCCTCGCAGTGTCTCATGGATGATTACTTCAGGGCCGATTCCGTATGTCCTCTTTTATCGTTGCAGACACCCAACCTGAACACTATTATTTTCTCGCAGTTGCAATTGCTCTGCGCAGTGGGTCCAATCACTTCTTTATCCCCGCCTTGCTTAATCTTCGTCCCAGTATCTGTCTGCTTTTGTCGTGCAACTGTATTCCTTTTCATCGAATCTCCGTCGCCATACCACTGACCTGCTCGAACCCAGATTCTTCGCCAACCGAATCATCAAATGTAAGTACATCTTTCCTATTTGTTAGCGCCATTTGTTTATTTACATTATACTAGTAACCAAGGGTCGCGGAAAATTCAGTCTCAAAGCCTTCGGGATATATGTAATCGTGCGTCACTCACTGTCCACCTACTAATTCGCATGTCGCTAATATATAATATTGCAGCTGGCATTGGCCTTGATCGAAATCTGTAAGCCCTCTGAACTTTTCCCACCGAAAGCTCGCCACGTCATCAAATTCATAGTGGCGGGAATTAACAAGGTTGCTTGGACGTACATCGTTCTGTATGCCTTTTTCTGACTGTTGCTTGACGCATTATCTCAGTTATCAGATCCGGTCGTAACCTCAAGCTGGACCAGACCAAGGTTCGCGTCCCCCCGCCTGCAGAAAGATTTGGCTGAACGTTTTTCATAGGCCCGTCATAACCCTTCAATCGGCGGCATCCCTGGCGTGCGACGTTCTCGTCACCACTTACCTTTGTTTGTTCTTGAAAACCAAAAGGGGGAGGATGATGAAGTAAGTTCCATTGTTCTCGTTGGTTCACTTTTCCCTCACACAGGCGCAGAACAAACAAGATGGTCGACGCGCTCGTCTACGACGCCATCAACCGCGGCACCCTCACTGCGATGTCTTCCCTTGTCACGATGGTTCTGGTAACGAGTCCACTGTTGAATGAGAAACCGCGCATTCTGACATCCTTTTCAAGTTCCTGGTGCTGCCCGACAACGTTTTGGTTCTTCCTCGGCCTGGCTCCCAGCAGCAAACGTAAGTAGTATCTCGCGTCCTCGTATCCACATGCTCACATTCCTCAGTGTACATGAACAGTATGCTAGCCACGTACGTCGCCATTTTTCTTTCGTGAACAAAATCAAACTTCGTTGCAGGCTCAACACGCGCCAGCGCATCCGGAACAAGATCGACGCCGGGGACAAAGGCTGGAACTCGATAGGAAATTCTATTCCTCTAAGCACCCTCCAAATCGGGAACAAAAACGCCAGCGGCCAAAGCCAAAGCATCCCATCCATCGCTGCGGTTGATCTCGAAACGGGCTCCGTGTGTTCTTTCTTCCCCGGTGTTTTCATTCTAATTCGCTGTTGAAGGTCGACATGTGAAGAGGGAAGAATATCCGGCGTCGGCTCAGGTCTAGGCTTCGAGCAGGAGGATGTCCGCAATGATCCAGATGAACCCACTTTTCGTTCCATTGTATACAATACATATCATAGCTGTTACGTTGATCTCCTACGGCACTACTTGCCACCAATACAACAAGCTTGCTTGTTCGAATTTTGTTCGAATGTGCTCGTAAGTTCAATGACGAAAATGCAAGTTCAACAGCAAAGTCTTTGGCAGAGTATGAACTAACGCTAACGGCTTAGGAGTTCTGTCTGGAGGCATCAGCCGTTGGGCGGGCGTTCGTTTGAACAAAAGTATTAAGTAACATACTACACATTACAACCAAGCTAAATGTAATCAAAGTCAGTTCAACTTCCGTTCGAGATCAGCGATAGCGTTCATGAGAGAAACGTGTTCCAATTTCGTCATACCACCCCCGGAAGTTTGAACAAGTCATCAATGGTTTCCTTCCAATCGTCTTTGGAATACACTGCGCATGCGAGGATTCGAACTTCCCGCATGGATTTGAATCCGGTTTCAACCATTCGTTGGCTCCACTCGCTCATATTAAACAGTCGCGCATTAGACAACTTAACTGCTACAACGTGGCGTCGTCTGAGGCGTCGTCTGACATAGAAGATGGATGGGGAAGCTGGGAAGGCGGCGCAGAGCCACTTGGAAGAGGAGTCTCAATCGGGACGTGAGGCTGCATTTGGATATCCTGTTAACTTAATGCATGTCTTCAAAAAATACCAGAAAGAATATTCTATCGACGGCTCGAATCGTCCCTCGTATCGATATCTCCGTGCAGGATATTCAGGTGAGGCGCTAGCTGGCCATGGCCAGTGTTGAGATCGTTTTGGCACGTGTACAGATCTAGAGACCTAGGATGTACATGTCTAGGCCTTCGATCGATCGCGGAAACATGTCAATAGCTCAATGCATATGGCTGGCGACGAAACTTCAGTTTACCGTTGTTTATTCGTTAGTTCAATTTTTTCTTCCCCGCCAACTTGCCACTTCACAGTACAGCTAACAAGTGACATAGGTAAGTTTCTTTCTCAACCTCAGTACCAGTAATCCCATCATGAAGGTTCAGCTACGACGATGTCTTTCCCACCTGAGATTTGGGAAAGGGCCTGGCGTCATGCCTCCGCTGAAGATCTGCAAAACCTTTCTCCTTCGTGTCGCCTTTTCAATACAATCTGTCATCCTCTCTTGTTCGAAAAGCTCAAATACACTGGCCCCGACCTGCCTGATATTATAACGACTCGCAGTCCAGCCACCGCCAATACTATGCTAAAAAAGTTGGAGCATAAACGCGAAAGGCTCCTTTCCATTTCTTCTAGCAGCCACATTGCAGTCACAGTCCGCTCCTGACTTTCAAGGCATCGGCATTAATCACCACCCTTCGCGAGGAAGAACCGAATCTTCCCGATCTTGATTCTCACCTAAAGCTGATAATAGATGTCTGCCACGCAATCGAATCTGACTTCCGCTCCACCATCGGTTCATACACACATCTTTCGACGTTGGACGTCACTGGCTTCAATTTCTCTCCCGAGTTCTGCCAGACACTTACTTCCCTGCCCAACTGAGTATCATGGACATTAGGGAGTGTGAAATTACATGTCCCGCCTCGGCCGGGGGTCTCACGTTGAAGGAGTTCTCATATGAATGCTATACGCCGCTATGGAAATGGGACCAAAAGGTGCACGAGTACCATCTTGTGTCTCCTTCCAACCTGGAAAAGTTGGAAATCATGGATCCAGAACCGGCCAAAGAGTTTCTGTCGGTTTTCGTGGCTGCAGGACCCGCTCCTCACCTCGTTTCCTTAACCTTATCTCTAGGAAACGAAGCCCAGGATTTGCTCTACCGCTTCCTCCACTGCTGCCCGGCGCTCAAAGACATCGAGCTCGACACGCCCACCGACTTTGCGGACGGCGTCGTTCTGGCTTCAACTTCGATCCCCTTGTTATGCTCCTTTGTTGGTCGCATGGAAGTTGCCAGCACCCTGGCTCCAGGCAGGCCCATACAGAAAATCTACCTAAATCATGCGCAGAGAGACGGGGAATATGACGAACCAGTGGCCAAAACGACAATGCAGGAGGTTTTGCTACAACTGTCAAAATCTACCGCGGTCCTTAAAGAGCTCACCTTGCCACTCATTCCTCTCGACTCCAGCGTTTTGTGCTTGATCGCGCAACTTTTCCCGAAATTGGAACACCTCGCGTTCTTCCTACAAAACGCTAACGACGACGACGACGATCCAAACGAAGACATCGACGAATTGCTGGACGTCCACTTTGATAATGAAAGCGCACATCCTGGCAATGGAGATGGGGATTGGATCCTATTCACATCGTTATCGGGAAACATACTCCCCTCAAATCTGTTTGCTCTTTCTTCCAAAGAAAGTCATCAGTGCGACGAGGATAGTGACTGCTGCAACGGAGAGCCGGGAGAGGACTGTACAAGCGAGTATTCCGACTCAACGGCATACCTGTCAGATCTAGAAAGCATTCCGATTTCTGAAGATACAACAGCTGATCCCACCGCTTACAAGGACTTTCAATTAAATTCATACAAGGTGAGAGGCAATACCATCCGTGTTCAAATTGCGAAGGCTAAACACACTTATAGAACTTTATGCTATCCTTGGGGGACGACTTCATACCGCTCCCTCTCAACATCAGATTTCTTGCCATCCGGCAAGCCCCGGGAAACCATACCAAAGATCACATGTCGGACGCTGACATTGTTACTGTGGTCGAAAAACTGAGCGCTCGTTATATGAGGCTGTCCCACATAGTCGCTGGGGAGAAACAACAGGCATGGAAGCGTCGAGGGGGGCGTTTGGAAGGCGCAAAAACACACCCATCCTTGCACTCACCACCTTGAATATTAATTCCCAAGGATGAAGAAGGGAAAGTCCGAAAGAGAAAGAATTCGAAGGGATCATCTACTTTGTGTATATTTGTGGAGCTGCTGAATACAAAACGCGTACGCCGCTGCTACAAGTAAGTGCGAGATCACTAAGCGTCTGTGACGAACTTGAACTTTCACTTCTGCAACCTAAGACCAGGAATTGCTTGAACATTCCACCCAACTTAAGGTCTGGCGCCAACATCAAACACCTCACGAACATTTAGATTTGCAATAAGTACAGATGCAAGACATATATTCTACATAATTCACGTCCATCTCAATGTACAGTCATTGAAACTCGCCCCCACTTCTAGCATCAAACTTGCCCACTTGACCATGAGGGAGTCTCATACCTGCAAAAACAAAAACAAATGAATTAGAAACTAAAATAACAAAAAGTTAAAGCTCACGGGAACGCAAACTTCAAAGGTACGCTAATCCTTGGTGCGTAAAAAGACGTCGACCAAGAACAACGGCAGGATCCGAACGATCAGGAGGCAGTACGCCAGGCATATATGCATTCCGCTGCATTATGTCCTGACTCCGCAAGGCGTAATCAGCAGCCCATCTTGCGTTTGCCGCGAAGAGAGATGAAACGGTGTACTGAGCCATGGCCTTCTGGCGATTAACCGGCAATCCGACGACCTAAATTCAATCTTGATACCAGAAGATTTCCACCGAGTGCTGGACTTATCGCTTGTGGTCGTACCATGCAAACTGGAAAGGTTGTTTGTGCCGAGGCATGCTCTTTCGTGTGGTGGATTCAAAAAATGGGATAATTTGATCTTCTCGCGGCATGCGGGGTTCTTCGGAGAGCCTAGTTTTAATTATTCGTCTCTGTTGCGAGTAATGACGTGTGTGCAGGTAGCGTATTCGGGAGAAAGTCTGCGTCGTTTCACCACATCTACTTGATATTATAAATTTGTCAACTCCGAATTTCTGCTGATGGATTGGTCGTACGTGTTCTGTGTCTCTTTGCCGTGACCGAGGCCTTTCTCGACGGTGACGGTCCCGGCGTCGTGTTCAGCTTTAACTTCGTGCGGGACTTCCGGTACCGGTGTTCGTGTCATGTACGGTCCACTCTCTTGGCACAGTACTGGGGGGAAGTCGATGATAAGTCTCCGTGCAGATATTCAAGTCGTCCGATGTAGCTGTATGGCGTAGTACTCCGAGCGCCCCAGCAGCATCACCGAGTTCTTCTGGTTCGATTTGGCTGGCAATGGAATAGTGCGTAGTGAGAGCAAAAAAGGAAGTGAAGAGGTAGACCGACAATTGGCTATGAGATGCAAATTTCGACCGGTCAGCCTGATGGCTATGAGGCACAAAATCTACCTACTTTGCTAGTCAATACCTACTGACTTCCCCGGATCCGGATCGTTGACGAAACGTACGCGTTCACATGATGACGCGCATGCGCAGATCTAGAAAAGAGAGATTTGGATTATGTAAGTGAGCACAGCCTCATCCCGCTCTCCGCTTTCACCATCGCATGCATATGATCACCACCTCCCCGCCTCCCTCCCCTCCTTCCTCAACCCACCCGACGGCACAGCTCAAGACAGCGACCTCGAACGACGTGACCGCACCAGTGGACGGTGCAGGCCCGACTTTATGTCGGCCTGCACCCTTTTGGGCTCGACTTCATGTCGGCCCGCCAGACTAGTTTTGTCGGCACCCGCCTCGGCGGTTTTTTTTTTTGTCTTCGGCGCGCTTTGCTGGTACCTTCCTCACCCATAAAAACGGACTTTATTTCATAGTCATACATATGGCCTTTTTTCGTACTCGGGCGCGCATACTTACACCTGCACATCGATTTGTATTCTTTTGCAAATTAATCTTTTTTTGTAGACTTCAAGACGCGGATGTGAGCACTTCAAACGCTGAAAAAGATGTGAGTGCCCAAAATGCTCAGATTGGGCGCGCTTTGTCGCGGTCCTTAGTGTGGCCCGGGGTGGCTACATCACAATAAGTGCGTCTTTTTTTTTCTATCTTTTCTCTATCTCCTTGCTTACTTTAATCCACCCGCTGCCTTGCAGCCTCCCGCCCCCGCGACCGCGTATATATCTTCTATTGCCCGCATGTTTAGGAGGGCGTAGGGCCCTGAACAAAACTCAGAGGGAAGGGTCCTCCGCGCGCCTTGCCACCAACGTACCAACCTTCACTGTACAGTTACCTCACACGCAGGTGCGGCTTGTCCCTATGGTAGTCCCCATTAACTTACCCACTCACAGCGGCCAGTGCTCCTCGAACTGAGGAACGATATGTTCCCACCTCAGCACCAGTGCCAAAGCCGCCCTTCTCCAATATGGACATGGAGGGTAATCTACTCCTAAACGATCCAAGCAGACCGATTTGGCGACGAGCGACGCAGGGATGGAACCAGGACCGCCTGAGCCGGCGATGCGAGGCATGGGCAGAAGGATAAAGGGGCCGAGTTTGCGATGTGAGGTGCAGGTGGAGGTACGGCAGGATAAGAGGACGGGCGCCGAGCTGGTGATGTAGGCATGCACGGAGGAGACACAAGGGTGGATGGGTGAGGGCGTCGAGTTGGCAATGTGAGGCGCAGAGAAGGTGACGATCTATGGAGGACGGGCGCCGATGCGAGGCTCAACCATCTATTCTGCGAAGACGTACGTCCTTTATTTAAACTGGCCTCTTAGTTGGATCGATATCTGACTTGACTGTGTACTAGAAGGCTCCAAACACAGTATCGGTGAATTTTATCTTCGTCGACTCTACTTACGTTCGCTTGCTTCAATAGATCGTGGGAGGCGACACTCCTCCCTCGAACGATAGAGTCTCTTGATTGGATATTTGGTGCGTTGTGTGCAACGATCTCTTTTCCGTTTGTCTTGACGCTCGTTTTCTACAGTCTCAGCCGCCATTTGTCTTTCAGCGGGACGATATCCATTGGCTTGGCGAGTGCATCTGCTTCCTCGCTCAGGATCCAGAAATCTCCGCCCCGGCCAAATCCAGGACCGCAAGGCTTTCCATTAACTACGCATATCCAGATCTTGTGTCGTGCATGCCCGCTTCCACACATGATTATTTGGGCAGCTCCTCTCCCCGGGGGGACCTGCTAACATCGCATGTTAACTTGCGGCGGGTCTCTGCACGGTGCTTGATGCGGTTGGCGACGGTGTTTCCATTAACTGCGCATATCCAGATCTTGTGTCGTGCATGCCCGCTTCCACACATGATTATTTGGGCAGCTCCTCTCCCCGGGGGGACCTGCTAACATCGCATGTTAACTTGCGGCGGGTCTCTGCACGGTGCTTGATCGCGGTTGGCGACGGTGTTTCCATTAACTGCGCATATCCAGATCTTGTGTCGTGCACGCCCGCTTCCACACATGATTATTTGGGCAGCTCCTCTCCCCGGGGGAACCTGCTAACATCGCATGTTAACTTGCAGCGGGTCTCTGCACGGTGCTTGATCGCGGTTGGCCATTAACTACGCACATCGAGATCTTGTGTCGTGCATGCCCGCACATGATTATTTGGGCAGCTCCTCTCCCCGGGGGGACCTGCTAACATCGCATGTTAACTTGCGGCGGGTCTCTGCACGGTGCTTGATCGCGGTTGGCCATTAACTACGCACATCGAGATCTTGTGTCGTGCATGCCCGCACATGATTATTTGGGCAGGTCCTTTGGCCGAGCGGACCTTGGACTGCTAACATCGCAGCTTGACTTGCAGCGGGTCTCTGCACAGTGATTGATCAGTAAAATCGCCATTGGCGACGGTGTTTCCATTAACTACGCACATCGAGATCTTGTGTCGTGCACGCCCGCTTCCACACATGATTATTTGGGCAGCTCCTCTCGCCGAGGGGACCTGCTAACATCGCATGTTAACTTGCAGCGGGTCTGTGCACGGTGCTTGATCGCGGTTGGCGACGGTGTTTCCATAGCTACGCATATCCAGATCTTGTACATGTGTCGTGTGCGCCCGCTTCCACATGTACATGCTTATTTGGGCAGCTCCTCTCCCCGGGGGGACCTGCTAACATCGCATGTTAACTTGCGGCGGGTCTCTGCACGGTGCTTGATCGCGGTTGGCCATTAACTACGCACATCCAGATCTTGTGTCGTGCATGCCCGCACATGATTATTTGGGCAGGTCCTTTGGCCGAGCGGACCTTGGACTGCTAACATCGCAGCTTGACTTGCAGCGGGTCTATGCACAGTGATTGATCAGTAAAATCGCGATTGGCGACGGTGTTTCCATTAACTATGTACGCACATCGAGATCTTGTGTCGTGCACGCCCGCTTCCACACATGATTATTTGGGCAGCTCCTCTCCCCGGGGGAACCTGCTAACATCGCATGTTAACTTGCAGCGGGTCTCTGCACGGTGCTTGATCGCGGTTGGCGACGGTGTTTCCATTAACTGCGCATATCCAGATCTTGTGTCGTGCATGCCC
Source organism: Mycena crocata (assembly GCA_029281795.1). Lineage (NCBI taxonomy): Eukaryota > Fungi > Basidiomycota > Agaricomycetes > Agaricales > Mycenaceae > Mycena > Mycena crocata. Next base: position 97,283 of record JARJCP010000092.1, on the reverse strand, counting down.
GCTTCCACACATGATTATTTGGGCAGCTCCTCTCCCCGGGGGAACCTGCTAACATCGCATGTTAACTTGCAGCGGGTCTCTGCACGGTGCTTGATCGCGGTTGGCCATTAACTACACACATCCAGATCTTGTGTCGTGCACGCCCCGTTTGTTCGTATCTTGTTTTTCAAAACTCCAAGGCGGCTCGTACTCGCGTGTACTCGTCCGTCCAAGCCTAAGAATCAAGAGGACCGCAAGGCTTTCCATTTACTACGCATATCCAGATCTCGTGTCGTGCACGCCCGCTTCCACACATTATTATTTGGGCAGCTCCTCTCCCCGGGGGAACCTGCTAACATCGCATGTTAACTTGCGGCGGGTCTATGCACGGTGCTTGATCGCGGTTGGCGACGGTGTTTCCATTAACTACGCATATCGAGATCTTGTGTCGTGCACGCCCCGTTTGTTCGTATCTTGTTTTTCAAACTCCAAGGCGGCTCGTACTCGCGTGTACTCCTCCGTCCAAGCCTAAGAATAATGGCACGGCGACGAAAAAATCAATGCTGGATATCTTCGAGTTCCTCCATCTAGTTATTTACAAAACAACTGTGTCAACCGTCGTGCGCTTCGCCTGCCTGCTGCCATGTAGTGCGACTCCCTTGTCTCTTCCCCGGCTGTCCACGACATCAAGAGCACTGGTGGTCGCACTTACCACTGCAATTCTGTACATGTCAATTCAACCACTCTCCGTTCCACCCCACTCGCTTTTACTCCGACCTGAGCCTCAATCCGCGTCGTCTGGGGGCCGCGAATACTCTCCGGTCGGTGACTTCGCCGCCGGTCTCGCCCAGTCTCCCGGGCCTGAACCGCAACGGAAAGCCCGTAAAATATACCATCCACATTTGAACGGTGTGTAACTTCACTCGTTCGACAGTTTGCGTGACCGATCGGCAATTTTCGAACACGGGATCGCAAAATTTCGATTTTTTTTTTTCCGGTTGCGAAGGCGAAATTTTGCGAAATTCAAGGATACTGTCCCGGCGAATGCTTTAGGAGATCGTCTTTGTTTTTTGTGTGCTGGTGACTAAGGTGTGTCCATCGATTTTGCTCAGGCTCTGTTGCGGTCGATGACGCGTGAACCGTTATAGAGACACATTACCTTGACAAGCGAATCCCTTTTCACTCCTTCAATTCCCTGCGGACGGAGCTACTTATATCACGACACGTACCAGAGGTTCATGAAGGACCCCATAGCACAAGCAGTAGCATCGGCGACGAGGAGAAGAATTCGGAAGACACGTGCAACTTCCTCTATTAGGAGCGACCCACAAGCGGTGGAGACAAGTATTCACCACCCTCTTTTCTCGTCACACGAGCAAGCAAGGCCTGCTACTCGATGGGGAGGTTCGCGGTAAGTCAGAAATAACCCTGGTAGGTTGTTACGGCGGTCAGTTTTCTTGAAAATATTAGGCCTCTGATCGTCTTTCATCAGGGATGCGAGAGTTGTTGTCCTCCCGTGCAAAAGCTGCCGCGTTCACAAAATCGATGAATCATCCTCACTCGTCTGAGGGATCTTATTCCGCAACGTCCAATCGAAACTGTCCCGGCCCCTCCGGGACGGGCACACTCGATATTTAGCTGTGCGCGAGCGCATCCATCACTGGATTTGGACTTATGTGCCCTTTTGCATGTGCCCTGTTCATTCGAAGGACACTCTCACGGTTCAAATGCGGGCAAAAAGGGAAAAACCATGGATGTTAAAATCCACGCCCCGGCCTGGAGTCGAACCAGGAGTTCCCCTAGAATGGTTCACGGAAGCTTCAGAATGTAACTGGGGTGTGTTAAACCATTACACAACCAGGGCTGTTGCTATCACTGCTCAACGGCTCCCTATAAGACCAGTAAAAGATGTAAGGCGTCTAAGGAAGCTGCTACGACTATCCGGAAGGCAACAGCAGGTAGTGCCGTACTCATCGGACAAGAATGTCCAACGTGTTGCATCTTTTCGTTTCTCGATTGTGTTATGCGACAAATGATGAAGTGGCGACGAAAAAAAAGCTCCCACATTCAACCACGCTTTCCAACCTGTCAATGTTTTCACCTAGTGTGCCTCTGTTTTGTGTGTCGCACCCCTTTATGGGGCTGTACCATGCAAGGTCTACGTTGTACGTCATGCACACAGTTTATATATTCCGCCTCTATGTCCTCCCGAGAAGGACCATCCCGATGCAACGGCGACGTGACCTGACTGCAGATCGATGACGATCGATTGGTCTGTTCTACGACTATCCTGCAAAGCTTATTACAGTGATATCCTTCACCTGACAAGGGAACAGCTTGGTATGCGGAGCCACGAAGAAATTTTGGTTATTTTCTCTGTGACGACCACACAGATACAGATAACGGTGTCTCCCTGGGCGGGTCCATAGACATAATTCAGAAGGGCAAAAGCGCAGCTCATGCCAAAGACAACCGGGTGGACGATTTCGAGCTTAACCGGGTCGCCGCATGGTGCGAGACTCTCCTGTTGTCGGACAATTTTCGTCCTCAATTGCTATGGGCGATTACGTCGACCACACTAAACAAGGTCGTCCGATGCATCGGATCATGTACAACTGGTCGAATCTGGTCCAGTACCATCAAATCGCCTTACCCGATCCCAATGGCATCATCTGAGCTCTTGAGTGTTGCCTCAACCTGATTCTCTGGTTGACGAAACATATTCCTCCGTTTCTCATCCATTCGAAGTAGTTCCGATAGTGCACCTGCGAGATATACTCGGATATGAGTTTCTCATTCATTCCGATGCCGCCGCCCGACCAAGTTTAACTCACCTGCATCACCTTGGCTTTTTCAACCGGCTTTGATCTTGTACCGAATTTATTCGATGAAAAGACGTTCAATAAGGATACATTCTGCGTATTTTTCATTCCACTGGGGCTAGGCTTGTCGCGATCGGCAAATGTTGAAATCCTGGCTTCTGCAGAAGAGGCGTGCCTTGCGGCGATTTATCTGGCAATGAGGCTGGTTTCCTACTTTTCATACGGAAACTCTGGCCGAGTGGTATGGCTGCGGAGTATAGTTTGATGCGCCTTAGCGGATAATTGTTGCATGCATCCTTGCGGAGGTAACTAACTATCCTCCATTTTTGGTCCTATCTGTCTAACCTGGCTGGAGGATGATAATCTTGCAATCATCCTCCGCGATTACTTGGCTAAGCAACGGGCGCTTCCCGGCATTCGCACCGCTTCAAATCCCCTTACCTGGCCATTACCTGGCCATCGTCACGGCTAGCGCTGGCAGGGTCTGTGAACAACGGCGGAGATTATATTGCGTCAACTTGAAGACGGGCCCTGTTGATTCTGACAATGTTGAACCGATACGCTGTAAAGTGGCTTTTCGAGATGCATGAGCAAGATCCTACAATGTATGGGGCACTCATATACGAAATCTGACCGGAGCTTCTCAGGAGGCTAGCGTAGACGTCGATATCCTAACTGGGATCCAGTCACCGGAAGAACAGACCTCGACGTTATTAATCGACGCTATCTTGGCTTCGACCTGGCTCAAACTGACGGGTCGTGATCAATTACAACGTTAACGCAGATTTGTCTCCCTGCACTTGCGGCCTCTTCCTCATATTCCTGAATCTCTCTCCGCCGGCGTACAATTGCCTTTACTGATTGTATTCAGATTATTATTTTTTTCATCGGAGCGCACTGGCCACTGTCTGGAGCGAGTTTCATCCGAAAGTCGCTGGGAACCTGTCTCCTACTATATGGTTCGGATAGAAACAAAATCGTGGAATTAGATCTTATAACGGCAGAAGAGACTGATGCCTTTCCATCCAGGTTTGTTATTGCATCCGCAGTCCAGCCCCTCTCACAGAAAATATATGCAGGAGAAACCTCAATGTTCCAGGTGCTACCGTGACAGATCCCATATTCATCGACCCCGATCTCATAAATGTTCTGGATTCATACCTTACGGCGCGAGTGGACGATGTTTCATGTATTACGACCAATTTTTTGAACACATTCCTCAACGACTCGCCGTTTCTCGAGTCATGTGAAGTCGACAACTTCATTTTACGGAATGGGCGAATGCTTGCACAATGGTGAGTTCCCATAATTTTTGCACTATGCCGTCCAGCCCCTCAAGGCCTCAAGTGTTACAGCGCATAGCAATTTTATGATATTAATGATCAGCGGCACGAAATATCTGCTATAAGAACTACATTCCTCCTGCGTATTGTAGTCGTTGACTCGCAACCTTTACAAGAACTCTTACATGACCGGCTTCTTTCTTCTGGACACTGGGAATTCCGGTTGGATGTCTCATTTCCCTCCTGATATTCACTCACTTGTGACATAGGTTACTAGCTGTTAGTCGGCTGTTCCGCATCATTTCGGATCTCACCAGCCCCGCTTTCAATATCAAAGGTCGGCAATGGAGGTCGAGTATCATCGAAGTCTTTTATCGTTACTTTTTTGCCTTGTGGGCCGACGAAAAGGTATGATTATTATTCCCAACAACTAGATATCCCTCAAGTCGAACTCTGTACTTCAGTCTCCAACCGGAGCTCAACTCTGGTGCCCTATAGAACGCGTTAAACTTGAATCATTTTTGATACAACTACGTCCATACAGATACTTTCCGGCATGGCAAGGTACGAGTCAACTCTTATGTATCTCTGTCTTTCCAATGAACTATTTCCGGTGTTGGCGTAGGATGCGATCATCGACACCCTCCCAGAGGATGAATCTGACCAAAAGAACAACGACGTCGGCCCCACCTGCTCATCTCGTAGGTCTAACAATTTCCAGATGATGTTCCCTACTGAAGGAATCACAGTCTTTGTGTGGGCTATCTTCATCGAAGGACGAGGTCGGCGTACAGTCATCTAATATATGGCCATCTTCCGAGGCTCCATCATCCTGCTCAGGTAAATTGGCTGTTCCAGGACCGCGCCGATATAATTGATATTTTCTCGCTTTACTAGTCTTTACATGATAGCCGATGGCATCCCGATCAATCCTTTCGATCTTCAAAAGAGCATCTCTTGCCAAAACACTCGGTTTTGCGGATGTAACTGTAATACCTTCGGCCCACGGCCAAAATTTCAACGTCCAGTTCCAGGATGCCCAAAATATCCCGGACGCTTCTTTGCCTTGCGTCAACGAACTTCTGGCTGTTCTGGATGCGCCTCATGTCATGAGTCTAGAACCGCCGGGTGTCGATCGATCCCGCTGCGTCAACTTGTCTCGTGGGCTCTACACTCGTCGACGTTTCTCTCAACTTTTTTTGCACCGGATATTTACTATCGCTCCCAATTTTGACTTTGCGGAGCATGGTAGAGTCATTGGGAGTGATCATCTACAAGCATAATTTTGAACATACTGTATTTTTTCATTCAGGTCGATAGTCACGCGTCACGCACCAGCGTATCGATATCGAATTTTGGTCGATGTCACGCGTCACTCAGGCCTTTATCGAACCGAAAATTCGGGTCACGCAGGCCAAAATCTCCCAAAAACACCAAAAAACGAATATTCGCGTTGAAATTTTCGAAAAATTTCCAGTGGTCACGCAAAAAAATTCGGTGGTATCGAATTGTCGAAATGGTCCGAGTATGTCACGCGTCAGACCCCGTGTCGATCTGAATGAAAAAATACAGTAAACAAATGAAGCATCTCCAACCGACACTACGACGTGCTGTTCTTCGCGCGCTGGAGTAATGTTGGATAAAATCAGCTATGAAATTCGACAGCTCGCTTTCTCCGTGACTCAGGTGTTTATAAAGCGATGGCCTGCTTATACCGGCTCTATTTAGTACGTCCTTTTACTACTAAGTTAAACGACTCTTACCGAGAGGTGAACCCGATAGCTCGTCAATTGAGCAGGTTGCGAAGCTCATCATACTTCAAAGCCACAATATTCAGGATGCACTTGTCGCCCAAGCGAAAGCATTTATCGAGAACACAGTGTCCAACAATGGTTTCATCATGCAATTGTTCAAGGTTGGTTTTTTCGAAAACTTTTGTTTTTACCCTTAATAGTTCACAGCGCCGTCTCGATCGAAACGTCTTCCTCGTTCTGAAGGAGGTCGCTGATGCGAATGCGAGACTATCACTTGCACCCGCAGAAAGCTTAAGAGACATCAAAGAGACATACTCTTACGAGACACACTCCCTTGAGCCGCCGATCACGATCAGTTTCAAAGCGTCTTCAATAATATTCGGACTGATATAGAAGTGGTCCATCATCAGGGTTACGGGATTGCTCTCATTACACGCAAAGTGTTGTAGCTACCGTACGTTCTTATCGCTTTTTTGGTCAGTTGTGGCCCGTGGGACAACAGCTTACCGCCCTAACTCGGCGTGCCTTGGATTTGGCGGGGGAAGATATATTTATAGAGCCTGCACCCTTGCAGTTAATCTCCGCTATTCCCATTCAACATAACAAAGCCAATAGTCGAGTTGGCCTTTTCAAAGTATCTTATCCCCCGTCGGTTTAACCCTCACCCTCGCCATCTTTGGAATGTTGACAGACACGCTTCGCTTGAAAACGCGCACCTTGCCCTCTACGGTACGTGCTATGTTTGAACTTGAAGTATATTGATCTTCTGCTTATTGTTGGCAATGCCGATTGGGGTCGCAGGTCATCGAGACTCCACTTCACCACAGTGGCAGCACGGCGTCCCCTGCAACCATGCATCTCAATATCTGTTCATGGGTCTAGTTGACTGCGCCGTTTACAACCTGCAACATCACATGTGGACGGAAGTTCAAATGGACAACGACTTCCATGCGTCTCTGGTAGTCGGGAAGCTGATTCTACCGGCAACTAGCTACGGGAGAATGTCAGAAATGGCAGAGGTTCGTCAAATATCTCGTCTTTTCGCTGGATACTTGATCAAACTGGACAGATCGGGCAGACCGAGTTTAGGTGTTCGGGCTTGGAACCTCCTCGTTCTACCAGTCCTGCTGGACGATTCAGGCTATCACATAAATCCGATATTTGACCTCTTGTGTCGGCCTTTTCTACCACTCATCATGCCGTGCTGCGAACATACACTCAGTCGGCCGTCAACCTTGAGTCCGCCACGACCGATATAAGCCACGCATATGTCGCCATTGAACTCTGGCTTCTCCTTGCTCAGAGGAAATCTTTCACCAAAAATAGAGGTAATGGGCCGGGACGGCTTTGATGGTTTGGAATGAGCTATGGCCACCGTTCGAAGCCATGCTTTGTGTTTTGGAGACAGATTTGCAGTTGGGTATGTCACTAGTAGGTGTTTGCTCAGCCTGCGCAACTCTTTTGCTTTTGCTGACGATGTGCAGACCATCGCGTCTTTGACATGGTCGACAGTCGCTGACCTATTTATTTTCCTACGCTGCCTGCGCGCGCCATCGGCGCTTGAAACATCGTCACAAGTGGCAACACTGAATCGGCTGCGTTCGTTGGGTGCCAGGACTCTTCTATGGGCAAAGTAAGCTGACACACGGTTTCTTATGGACTTGTACTGACTGTCTAGTATCTTCTCAGCTTTCTCCGGCGCTGAAAATTCTATCTGAACCTCCCTCCGATCCCGGGGTGGATGTTCTGGTGAACCAGACGATAAAGGACGTGGTGGCTGCGGAGAAAGTGCGAGTGGTGGAAGCGAAACGGGATGCTAGCAGAGCTTCACAAGGACACTAGATGGATGTATCAGGAATAATTTTACACATATTTATTGTCTTGTAATCGATTCAGCAGCTTGCAGGACGGAAAGGAATTGTACAGACTCACTACGCTGTCCGTGTCCGTGCCCGGCGCTGCGCCTTTCTCCTGTTTTCCTTTGAAATCGTCGAGCCCACAAAAGTGCCGGTGGCCATGGCCGACACATTGACTACAAGAATGAAAGCAGGGAGTCCAACTGCCCATTCTCGGGCAGGAAAGAAGTTGTGGAGAATCCAAATTGAGCACATAAAAATATCCCAATTTGGGATGGGATGACATCCCAGAAATCCATCAATGAAATCCTAACTATCAGATGACCTCAATTTATTTCCTTTTTTAGAAGGTCTGCCATCAGAAAAGCTTCACATTTACTGGATGGGGAAATTCAACATTTTCTGGCTCAGAAAAAGTTAGGTAATTGATGAGAAAATGATGAGCTTTTGTATCATTTACCAGGTCAGTAAATGACATGAAAAAGGTCAGAAAATGATACAAAAGCTGGCCATTTACCAGGCCAGTAAATGACAAGTAAATGATCAGAAAATGTAAAAAATACCTGGAATTTACTTGGAATTTACAGGGTCAGTAAACGATAGTGTGTGCCCAGTGACAGCATCGAGTCGAACAAGTTCATCGCCCGCACCATCAAGGAGAAGCTGATTGGGTACAAGGAAGCTACCGAGTTCGTCGTGAAGCACTCCTCCGAGGCTGACCGAAAGCATGCGGAGGCCATGATCGAATCGATTGATGTCCGTAGCCAGGAGATCGCCATCGCCGGCGGCCAGACCGACATCATCTGGAACGTCTATTGCTCCCCACCGAACTCCCTCGGCTTCTTTCGCTTCCTCGAGTGGTGCACAGCAGCTCGCTCCTACACCTTCGACACTGCCCGTTTCGGCACAGGTGTCCCACGTATGGGCCGCGAACAGCTTTTCTGTGTGGGATGCAAATCTTACGACCACCCCACTGGCCTTTGCCCTCTTCCCAGCGTCCCGGGCTGGTTCGGACCCACCATCAAATCTGTCTCATCCGAGGACAAGACCCTCGTAGCCGGCGATGAGCGCAATGAGCGTAACTCCGGCAAGAAGGCGACGAAAGGTAACCGTCCAGGTGGGAAGTACGGCAACAAGAACGAGCCCAAAGGCGGGAAAGGTAACCGCGGCCCCCGCTATAGGAACTAGAGGTCTTAATACATACACTTGAAGTCTACATTTTGCAATATATGTTCTCCATCCTCCGATACCTTTGAGACGCCGCCAAATTACTTCGGAATGAATCTAAAAATACCCAATGACATCATGCTGTCAAGAAAAGACGCTCTTCACCGTACATCTCACCAAGGTAGTACATCATCGAGTGGAATGGTTTGTCGCTACACTATTTACCCGTACATGGCCAAAACTGTGATAATTAACGTCAAAACACTCCTGATTTTCTCAAAAAACTTTTATATTGAGTTATCTGATACAAGCGAGCCATTTACATGTTGCCGGTAGGGATCGGTAACACCTCGAGCAGAAATGTGAGAGGGTAAGTGAGAAGCTCAGCGTCAAGGGAGCCCCATATTTACTGACCTTGCTTCGGCGGGGGACAGGAAAGGCTCTGGGCGTGCTAAACTGAAGACCACGGCGGCTGTTCGTGGCCGGAAGTGCCGTGCCGAGAGGCTGAAGTTGGGGAGGGGAAGTGAGCTGCGCCTGCAATGGTATCCCGGCAGACACGGTTTTGACCCTCCTTGACATATTCCCCCGTTGCAGGTATGGGTATATCTCACGTTTCCGATGAGTGTGGTTGTGCTCCGGAAAAGGTAGAACTAACCGCTAACACTAACAATAACACCCTACACCCCCAACCTGTTCCGCTGGTGATCCGCGGCAACAGGGATGCCTCAGCTGGAGGGGGGTACGGGTCCGTCGCCGCTCAGCCCCCCGAGGAAGGCCCACGGCATGGCGACGGTCGATTTTCGACAGCTAGCAATAGCCAAGAGGATCCTCGTTGTGAAAACAATGAGGATGGCGTTCAGCCAAGAGTGCAGATAACACCACCCGCATATCAGCGGGTACCTACTGAGCCGCACAGGTTCATCTTGCGTCCAGCGAGAGCCGCTGATGAGGCAGAGATCGGAGAATTCCACCTCCGTATGGACAATCCATTTGACCAGCCAATTAATAGCCGACGAGATCACACACCAGATCCCCCGCTAAACGGAAACGGTCCTCAGCCGAGGTCACAACGTGCGAGAAGACAATTGAACCGGCAGAATATGCAGAGAAGGAAAAAACCGAAATTCACCAAACGCACCAAAGGGTACATAAAAATATCTACCTTGAATATGCGTGGACGTTTTCATCGTGGGGAAGACAAATGGATTCACATCAATCAAATTGTGAGAGACAGAAAAATTGGAATATTGGCCCTACAAGAGACGCACCTATCACCCAACGACGTTGAAGACATTCATAAGGTTTTTGAAAAAAGACTTCAGATCTATGCAACAATTGATCCTGCTAGCCCGCAATCCAAAGGAGTTGCAATAGTAATCAATAAAGAGATATCCAATATAATAGGAATCAAGACACATGAGCTAATACCTGGGAGGGCTTTGCATCTCACCATCCCGTGGCATGCAGAAGCGGAACTGACAGTTCTGGCTGTATATGCACCTAACGATGCGGAAGAAAATGCACGCTTCCTAGACCTGTTGGAAGTCAAAACTCGTAACCTTCGAAAACCTGATATCGTACTCGGTGACTTCAACATGGTGGAGGATGGAATCGACCGACTCCCTCACCATAAAGACCCAAATGTGGTTGTAGAAGCAATGCGCAAACTAAAATCAAAGCATAACCTCCGAGATGGATGGAGATCCACGTTCCCAGATGAAAAAGGATATACCTTCCTCCAAAGCGCCACAAACTCACAATCAAGAATAGACAGGGTTCTGGTTACAGAAAAAGTACTGAAAAACTCGTCAGACTGGAAAATTGAATCTCCGGGCATACATACCGACCACCAACTTCTGTCCATGAAATATTCTGACCCGAAAATGCCCTTCATAGGCAAAGGTCGCTGGGTGCTCCCGCTACACCTTCTCAAAGACAAGAAAGCCATGGACAAAGTCTATGCTCTCGGTAAGGAGATGGAGGCACGTCTCGAAAACGCGAAGGATCATCGCTCGGATGAAGAGAACCCACAAACCATCTTTAAAAAATTCAAGGACGAAATCATAACAGTTTTCAGACAGCGTGCAAAGATCCTCGTCCCTAATATGGACCGTGAAATCAATAACATGAAAAAGGAGCTAAAGAACACACTCAATACCTCGTTGATTGGTGAGGAAGAACGCCGGACAGAAGCAGCCGCGCTACAGGAAAAAATTGATGCTGCGGAGAGAATAAGGCACATGAAGATTCGTGATAACACAGCAGCCAGAAATCGGCTAGAGGGTGAATCGACGGCCACAAAATACTGGACTCAAATGAACAAAGAGAGAAAGCCGAGAGACACCACTACATGCCTCCAAGTTCCGGGATCTGACCCCCCAATTTATGAGAGACGATCTGACAAGATGGCTGAACTAGCCAGGGACTTCCATAATAACCTGCAAACTGAAACGATTGCCGATCCTGACGAACAGGAAGAAGCTGCAAACGTGTCTTTTGAAAATATTGAGAAACTCACGCAACCCAATAAAGCAAAACTGTCTCAATACCTGACACGAGCCGATGTAGCCAGAGTGCTCCAGAGGTTACCTAACGGTAAAGCACCTGGGATTGATGGCCTAGTCCATGAACTGTGGAAAATAATCAACCAGAACTTCGAAAGGACAAAAAAGACAGACAACTCATCAATGGATATAGCGAGAATCCTTACTTCAGTCTACAATGATGTAGAAAAGCATGGAGTACACCCCGACACCTGTTTCGCAGAAGGATGGATGTCCTTGATACACAAGAAAAATGACAAAAGAAATATCTCCAACTACCGTCCAATCACCCTGCTGAACACGGATTACAAAATTTTCACCAAGGCACTGTCAATTAAATTAGCTGAAACAGTTCCCTCTATAATCCATAAAGACCAAGCGGGATTCATTCCGGGCCGCAGCATTTTCGACCAAATTAAACTAATCGAGACAATTATCAACTTTGCTGAACAGGAATCAGAAGGTGGTGCTGTAGTAGCACTGGACCAAGAAAAGGCTTACGATAAAATTATACACAAGTATTTGTGGCGAACCATGGAAGAGGCTAACTTCCCGAACCACTTCATCAACACGATCAAGTCCCTGTATGAACACGCTTACACATCAGTTTGCATCAACGGCGAGAAGAGTTCACGCTACCGTGTGACGAGAGGGGTGCGACAGGGAGACCCAATTTCATGTCTCCTGTTCAATCTTGCAATTGAACCCCTCGCCCAAATGATACGCTCCTCAGAACTAAAGGGTTTTAAATGCCCCGGGCGACCAGGACAAACAGAACGAATAATTGCCGCACTTTTTGCTGATGATACAACTATCTGCCTTTCCGAAGAAGATAATTTTGAAGATCTGGAGAAGATTCTTGCAATCTGGTGTAGAGCATCAGGAGCTAAGTTCAATGAAGGGAAGACACAAATCATACCAATCGGCCCGAAGGGTTACCGTAACCGTGTAATACTCCAACGTCGCCTCAGCCCCGACCACCCAGAACTCCCACAACATATAAAAATCACTCCAGACGGCGTAGCAGTGCGCATCCTTGGAAGCTGGCAGGGAAATGAGACAAAACAGGCGGCAATATGGGCACCCACCATAGAGAAGGTAGAGAAGAGCCTAGCGCAATGGGATAAATCCCACCCTACAATCGAAGGTCGTAAGAAGATTGTCCAGATGACGGTCGGAGGAATGACTCAGTACCTGACAATGGTACAGGGAATGCCCAAAGAAACCGAGGAATACCTCGACAAGAGGATTAGAAAATTTGTTTGGGAAGGGCGAGAAGTGGCCCCGATCAATAATGATATATTATACCTGCCAGTTGAGGAAGGGGGGAAGAACCTGCTCTCCATCAAAGACAGAAACAGTGCAATAGATATTAGAACCCTGCAGGGATACCTCACGAAAGGGGAAGACCGAGCAAAATGGTGTAACCTCGCAGATCGGAGTTTCCGAAAAGATGTTCCTGAGAAACCGGTAGTCAGAAAAAGCACGAGAGTTAACCCGTTCGTCCAAACGTGGGCACCCCTGCAGAAAAAATTACCGAAACCTCTAAAGAAGATGTGGAAAATCGCGTCAAGGTTCCATCTTAGATTTGATGCACTCGCCTTAGCAAAAAACATAAAGGAGGAACTCCCAGTTTGGTTCCACATAGGCGGTAAGGTTGACCTGGCCCGACATAACAATACGAACTGTGCCAAATGCCTAAGTACAAACCACCGTGTCAAAACAGTTGGACACATATCTTCGATAATTCAAAGGAATTATGCCCGCCACAATAGAAGAAGAAATTGTGCCTGCCCCTCATGCAAGGAAGACCGGCGGATGGGCTGCGACGCCCCCTATAAATGTCAGGAAGAAGCACTTAAGATTCTTGACTGCCTAAACGACAAATGGGACCCGAGACAAAACACACACCAGTTGAATGCAGACCTCTCGAAGGAAGAACTCCTGGTAAATTCCGAAGCAATAATCAATAAGGACGAGGTCATTTTTGACCCCAAGATTACTCTATGCAGTGTTGAAGATGGATATAGAATCTTCTGCGAACAGAGCGGGGACTCACCTGCGAACCAGATGCTTCCGGAAGACGACGAGGAAGGACATTCAGTCGAAACAGCTTTTATTGGCAACGCCCACATGATAGATGAGGATGGACAACACTGCTCAGCTGGAGCAGTCTGGTATGGCCTGGAAGATCCCCGCAATAAGGCTATCCGCATAGAGAAAGAAATGGCCTCAAAGGAAGCAGGCGAGGCTGCTGCAATCCTCTATGCTGTTCAAAACACCCCGCGAGAAGTCTCAATACATTTTAAAATTAAATCCGGACGGATCCTGCGTACCTTAACTAAAGACCTCGAAAAATGCGAGGACAAGGGATGGATAGATATCCGCGATAGCACCCTACTGAAAGCAATTGCGGCCGCACTCCGAGGTAAAGGCACCCGATGCACCCTACAAGAAGTTGAACTAGCAACCAGCATTCCGATGAAAGAAGCAGATAAACTTGCTGAGAGTGGGCCCCACGACGAAGCTACATCCGATCTGAGGACAGAAATTCCGGTTGCACACGATCTCCAGGGCGTCAAACTGCGCACTGGAACACAGTCATCCTTCTATAAAGCAATCAAAGTGTCTAAGCCGAAACCAGAACGCACAAAAACAAGGATCATGCTCGATATCACTCGATACGCAGCAGCAGACCTGTCGGGGAAGACCCCGACGGATAGCCAGATATGGATGTCAATTCGGCACCCGGACATCTCGCGGAGTACAAGGGACTTTATGTGGAGGTGCCTACACCAGGCATATAAAATCGGCAGCTACTGGAGAAATATACCGACGTACGAGCACTGGGCAACGTGCCAACACTGTGGAGTCGATGAAACGATGGAGCATGCACTGCTTGAATGCAATGTGCCGGGCCAAGCCATCCTCTGGAGTCTAGCAAGAGAGCTATGGGAGATGAAGGGCTACCAGTGGCCTGAGATGAGTTATGGACAAATCTTTGCATGTGGCCTCGCGGACGTCAGAAATGCGGCAGGGAAAAAAGATGCAGGTGCAAACCGGCTATTCCGGATCCTGATCTCCGAGACAGCACACCAAATCTGGCATCTCCGCTGCACACGCGTCATCACATGGGGAAATGATCCGTTGCACTTCCTCTCGGAAGCTGAGCTCCACAACAAGTGGCTTCACCGTATAAATTCTCGCTTGAAGATCGACATGCTTCTCACGGATACCAAGAAATATGGAAACCGTGCCTTAAACAAAAAGGAAGTCATTAATACATGGAAAGGGGTACTAGACAAGCCTCTAAATCTGTCTGACGTAGGGATCGGGCAGTCTGGTTTTTTAGTGGGTATCCCTCCTCTCCGTCCTCCGGGACGGAACCGGTAGCTTGCTGCTGGGGAGGAGGGGAGTCCTCACACTGTCATACACTGGCGTACTTAACGTATTTTTCCAGGTGGCTTTTTGTTGTTTTCTTTTGAGGGCTTGCCCTCAAAAAGAAGCGTGCGGAGAGGGCTGATGTTATCAGTTGCTCGAAGCATCCATTAAATTGGAACGCTCCACTAAAAAAAAAAAAAAAAAATAAATGGGTGTGGAGCTGTGCCGAGTTTTGCCGAAGGTAACCGAACTCTGCTCGAAAACAAGAATTCTCTATCGTTTTTGGAACAGCTGTTAACAAATCAACGTCTGGACTTATCAGCAACCCGCGCTGCAACCGTACCCGGATCGATGTCGGCTTGGTCGAACACGACTGAAGATTATCTCGTGTTCAACGAGGTTGATTAAATAAAAGAAAAAAATGATGTACATATGTGTACATCTAGCACACTGAGAATAGCGAAATTTCGGTTGACCCGATGTTAGTTTCGAAAAGTGACCCGAAATTTTGCACATCAGTTGTGCCGATATCAGGGCCGAAAGTGTTAGAATCCGTTGAACTAAAAGTAAAGCCGAAATAGATGATTTCGTGATGTATATCGATGCCGCCGAACCGGAACCCAAATTTTCTTATCCCAGACGCATCAATACGGGACCCAAAAGTCCATAGATCAACTTTCCTTTCAGTATCAACAAAATGGTTAGTTTCGGCACGAGTTTCGGCTCGGCAGAAATCAGCACCGAAGTCATTACTTTCAGTTGTGCCAAAATTAATTGCCTGGCAGCAAAAAATACATTTCGGCACAGCCAAAACTATTGCTTTCGGCTTTCATTTCGGTTGACTGAAAATCAGAACCTAAACCAGTCATTTCAGTGATGCCGAAAGGGAAGCCAATGTCTTCAGTTTCGGGTGCTATATCGGGACACCGGAGATCAGAAAAATCGGCTTCTGTTTCGGCAGCAGCGATGTGTGTGGCGAAATTTTACATTGTAGATTCCATTTCAGCTGTACCGATTCTACAACTTCAGGCACTGATATTGGCACGACCGATTTTCAATGTTTTGGGTTACTATTTGAAACTAATAGCGGGTCAACCGAAATTTCGCTATTCTCGGTGTGTCTGCAGATTCAATCCGAGCTTAACTCCAATAGGCCTGAGCCAAAACAAATCCATTCTGGTTCCTTGGAACCTCAGCTACTTGATTTCGAAATAACACAGCACCGAAGAGCCCAAGTGATCTCCTCATCCAAAGGCAGTCACATTGAAAGCTTTGGGGCATCTTGGGGGATGTTCATTTTCTTTCTTTCCCATCTCCTCATGTGATGCCATGGTGCATCGGTTGTTCGAGGAGACTTCGGCGAGGGGTGAAGTCATTAGAGACTCGAGAGGGCCACTCGGGCGCGCATCTCTGACCCGCAGAGGATTGGATAAGAGGGAAGGGGACGGAAGCGCTCTAGGCGCATTCCGCCCTCGCTGTAACCCTACGAGCAGGGGGCGGCAACTTGTAACCCATGATGGGGGCCCTGGTGACCTAGTAGCCTTGGGAGTAGTTACGCTTGCTCAGGCAACTGTTGGGTCAGAGGGGTGGTCCCTGTAGTAGATCTCGTTCACCGCATATTCACAAACAGGCACTGTTTGTGCTATTGGGGACCGAAAATATCCGCTTTGGATTATATAAGCACAAGCTGATTGGTTAAAAATCGACCAATAGCGGGACTTTCGGACATCGTAGCCGGTTTCAGCCGTAGATAGGTATAAGTCAACCCTCCTCTTTTCGCCTCTTGGCAAGGACATGTCTCTCGTCACTATGAGGACATCGATCAGCTTAAATCAGCAGTTTTCAGTTATCAATTGAGCTTTCCCTCAGTTTTGAACTTCGTAGTTAATTCTTGGTTAATTCTGGTTCAATTTGAATATTTATGCCACCGACTTAAGCTAAGGCCCAAGGCACCAGGCCATTCACATTTTACTTTTAGGGATTCTGCAGTCCAAAGCCCTGCCTGTTTGTGCCCCGCCGCTTGCCGGCCACCTCAGATCATGAGAGTATGAGTAAAGAAGTACTGTAGTATTTCGACCGAGTGTTCACTGGGTGTCACGCGTCACTGCAAGTGTTCACTGGATAAGGTGTTCACGATGACAAATAGCATCAGAAATTACCTTAAAAGGCAGCCCGGCGATTGCCGGAGCGATTTTTAGGGGCTTTTTTTGGCATATTTGGGCCGAAAAATTGCATTGTCACCGTCACCAGTCTCCAAGTGTTCAGTTCACGGACGACCGTCACTCGTCACCTGAACACTCGGTCGAAATACTACAGTAAGATAGAATATTATCTAATAGCTTGTACATGTTAGGAAAGGAAGGCAATAGGCCGTGTAAAGTAAGTATGTAAGTAAGTATGTGTCACACCTCACGTGAGCCATCGACTTCAGGCATTCCTTACTACTGTCTGCTCTGCGTTCAAGCAACTCTTTTGAGACCTCCTGGGTAAATCTCTGAAATTACTGATTTGTAGTCTGGACTGTCGAAGCTCAAAATCAATTCGTTGTGGATCTTCCTAGCTTCCTGGTTCAAATTTCTGCATACATTTTTTATTCCAAAATGCTCGCTTCTGATGGATGCTGTAAAGCTTTGCAGAGGGAGTTTCTTTTTCTTTTCCTTTTGCAATTCATTATAGGGCCTCTGCATGGCTGTGGTTTGAAGTTGAATTTTTGAAGTTGAATTGCCTGAAAATACCGGGAAAGGTTTGCGTCCTCGTGCACGTTCAGTCGACAAAGTCGACAGAACGCGCTTTGTTCGGCTGCACCCCCAGAATATGATTATTTAACGGTAACAATTGATTGCAACCATTAGTAAAGGAAATGTAGCTAAGGCGGGACAGAACCGGAGATGGGGTGGGACACACACCAGGGATGCCAATACAGCAACTTCCAAGCAATGGAATTGCCTTCAGCTAGCTACGAAACTGGAGCATGATTGAATTTCAATGCAACACTTTGGTGTGATTGATATTGTTGCATCTGCGATGCCAGCCCTAACAAATCTGGGAAAGAAACAAACTCACCAGCGACTGGACGGTGTGTATCACCAGATCTTGATTTTTTCTTTTTTCAAAGTTTGGGAGCACTGGCAGGACTCCCAGCATGTTTGAGGCCCATGTTTTTTTTTTCTTTTTGTGCAGCAGAGAGTTACAGAGTGAAGCCGGAGTCGCATTTTTGTACGATACAGTCAACATGCCGGCGCCGGACGAGGACTACAGTTCCATAGCCAATCACACTGAGAATAGCGAAATTTCGGTTGACCCGATGTTAGTTTCGAAAAGTGATCCGAAATTTTGCACATCAGTTGTGCCGATAATCAGGGCCGAAAGTGTTAGAATCCGTTGAACTAAAAGTAAAGCCGAAATAGATGATTTCGTGATGTATATCGATGCCGCCGAACCGGAACCCAAATTTTCTTATCCCAGACGCATCAATACGGGACCCAAAAGTCCATAGATCAACTTTCCTTTCAGTTCAACAAAATGGTTAATTTCGGCACGAGTTTCGGCTCGACAGAAATCAGCACTGAAATCATTACTTTCAGTTGTGCCAAAATTAATTGCCTGGCAGCGAAAAATACATTTAAAACTATTGCTTTCGGCTTTCATTTCGGTTGACTGAAAATCAGAACCTAAACCAGTCATTTCAGTGATACCGAAAGGGAAGCCAATGTCTTCAGTTTCGGGTGCTATATCGGGACACCGGAGATCAGAAAAATCGGCTTCTGTTTCGGCGGCAGCGATGTGTGTGGCGAAATTTTACATTGTAGATTCCATTTTAGCTGTACCGCTTCTACAACTTCAGGCGCTGATATTGGCACTGATTTTCAACGTTTTGGGTTACTATTCAAAACTAACATCGGGTCAACCGAAATTTTGCTATTCTCGGTGTGAATAGACCTGAGCCAATGAGAACTGCTGTGCTGCAGCCGAAGAGGTTTAGGCAACGACACGTTGAGGAACGCGACTTGGACGCGATGTGTCTGCAAACCATGTCATGACATTGACTTGAATGCCAAGACTGCCCCGCGAAGGAACGAACACGTGGGGGAAAAAACACAAGGCAGGGTTGCCAAAATTTTATCTGCAGCAATATACAAGGTATGTGAAGCCACCTACTCGATAGCACTGATTATATCATTCTCAACAATCAAAGTATTGCACATCGCGATGCTCACATTCATAGTAGTACGGTACCATACGGTGGCACGTGACCGTGGCAGATGCTCAGCTGGTCGGCGTTGAGTCTCAGTAATAACAAATTGTCCTTCAGGACAGTAGTGACGAGCTTGAGCACCACGTCATAGACGGGCATACGTCCCCAATGAGGCATGCTGGCGGTGGTCACTGGTGGAAGCCGCCAGGATCTCAATATGCATGACGTGCAAGGACTTACGTGATATTTTTGAACAGGAAAAACACATCTCATGAAGGGAAGCACCTATTGAAAAGGGGAAAAAAGGTCCCAGAAGACAGACAAGAGCTAAGACACGCTGCGGCAGACATACGCAAGGGACAGAAGGAACTTTTTTTGAAAAATG
This sequence comes from Mycena crocata, assembly GCA_029281795.1. Classification (NCBI taxonomy): domain Eukaryota; kingdom Fungi; phylum Basidiomycota; class Agaricomycetes; order Agaricales; family Mycenaceae; genus Mycena; species Mycena crocata. The sequence goes on along the minus strand of JARJCP010000092.1, from coordinate 77,918 downwards.
TAAGAAATGAAAGAAGCTGATCAGATCAATGCCATCATCCCACGACTACAAGAAATAGATCCTGAAAGTACAAAAAAATAGCAGTAGAGAAAGATGTAAGAAACGAGTCTCTATAAATAGAAGGACTCGTAACTGGACTCTATCCTGTGCTACCTAGCGACTGGCTGTTTTCCAGATGTGCCGGAAATACCGCTGACAATACACAGCGACTCGAAGATATCTATCGATGGACTGACGAAACACTTGAAAAAGTGGGAGGATGGAGGCTTCTTCGGCGTTGAAAATGGGCCGCTGATACAGGCGACGGTGACAAGCTTGAGACGACGCAAGGCAAAAACGACGTTTACGAAAGTGCCAGCCCACGTCGGAATCCCCGGAAACGAGGCTGCAGATGAGCTCGCCAACGAAGGCAGCGCGAAAGCAGTGCCCGACTTAGTATCCACGAAGCCGATCGCAGCATTCACCCTGCCGGGAGCGAAACTACAGGGGATGACGCAGTCATCAGCATACAAAATAATACGCAAACTGAAGATGAGAAAGAGAGCGTACCAAGATAAGCTAGCACGAAAAGCGACATTGGAGAACATGGAATACGCGCAGGCAGCCACCGACGACAACGGGGAGATGGCATCGGCGAAAACGATATGGATGTCAACAAGACACAAGGACGTGTCACGAAGTATAAGATTCTTTTTGTGGATGTTGATCCATGACGGATATAAAGTGGGGAAACATTGGGACCATATTCCAGGGCATGAAGATAAAGGCCCATGCAATGCATGCGGAGACTCGGAGACGATGGAACATATTCTGACAAGATGCAACGCTTCGGGCCAGGAGCAGGTTTGGGAACTGGCGAGCGAACTGTGGAAGCTAAAGACGGGCAATGAGCTCCCAAAACCAGTGATGGGCCAGATTATGGCATGCGCGGCGATCAAAAGAGGCGACACGGGCACCTCGCGCCTATACCGCATAGTGGTGTCCGAGTCCGCACACCTCATTTGGAGAATACGGTGTGAACGGGTGCTCCAAGAAAAACCGGTGCCGTCTCGGCACGAGCTTCACAACAGGTGGATGCGTGCAATTAACAGCAGATTACAATTGGATTGTGAATTGACAAACAGAATGAAGTACGGCAAGAAAGCCCTAGCTAAAGATTTAGTAAAAGACACATGGTGTAAAGTCCTGAAGGACGAGACGAATCTCCCCAAAGATTGGATGCGGGAGACCGGGGTTTTGGTGGGTGTCGGCTGAGGGGAGAGGGACTTTGTAGCTTGCTATGGAGTCCCTTAACTCAATGATGTCGAAACCCCACACGCGGTGTTGAGTTGAGAACGAACACCAGTGCAAATGTGCATTTCCTCGGGTGGTTTAAATACGTCTGGCCGGGTTCCAAGTCCAAGGCCTCAAACCGACGGGGGGAGTGGGAACAGATCTTATCTGCCCGGACGACTCGTGGACTCGGGCGGCCTGTGAGCCCTGAGGATACGATGACGGGGAGCAACTAGCGTGATATAGCGAAGTGCTCTCGCCCTCCTCCATACGTCCCACAAAAAAAAAAAAAAAAAAAAAAGCAGTGTGGCTATAATGGCCGGCCGTGCCCCCGCCCGTCCATAGGCCACATCTGGAAAAAGCACATGCCTACATAGCGCGATATAGAGGCCAGTAGAGCAGTAGGGCTATAGGCATGCCCCCTCTATAATAGATGTTCATAGACACATAGAGCCGTAGCGCCGTAGAGCCATAGAGCACATAGAGCTATGTAGACACATGTTTCTATGGTAGATCTCCCGCTTAGGCATCACTTGGGGGGGAAATCGGTCGGCTGGGCTTCATTTGATTGGGATATCCGACACAATGCAGGCATAAAAAAACATTGCTTTGATTGGAATAATACGACACAAAGCTACGACAAATGGCTCGGGTTGTTGCGCACAGGACAGGTCAAGAACGAAAGTTAACATTGCCTGTGACATTCCATGATGAGTCGAGAGTCACATTTAAAGGATAATCACTCACCCACTTGAAAAGGGTGGAAACGAGAAAGACGAAATGAGAAATAGGAGTAGGACCCAAACGGCAATCGAATGCGACACAGCCCAGAGACGGCGGGAAGATAGATGAGAGCCCGAGAAATCTGTACGAGAGCGCCACATCACCACACTGAGCGTTGAGCCTTGAGAGAGCTACGGTAGCACTTGTAAACTTGAAGGCTTGAGGATTTACAGACACAAATTTGGGCATGTGCATTGGGAAGACCTTGAAGTCGAATTTGCAGAGGAAAACTAGTAACAGAGAACTTGAGATTGACCCAGAGAAAGAGCCATGGCAGGAGAATAACGACGAAGGAAGTTGGGGGGAAGAAAGAAAGAAGTGGGAGGGTTTCAAGTCCGAATCGTCTCATATATGTCGTTGTCTTTGATGGCGCCCTTGTTGCCGTGTCCGCGTGGATGCATGTGGAATAGGAAGTGTCTATGTGGCTCTATGGAGAGAAATGGATGCACATAGCGAGCGGCCTTCGTGATAAAGTAGAGGGTGTCTATGGTGCTCTATAGAGAATGATCGGCTCTATCCGGCTCTACCTCGGCACCGGTGATCTATGCCGGAGACCCGGTCTCTACCTGACCAAAAGGCGTTTCCAGATGCAGTATAGGTGATCTGCGAAGACTGGTCGTCGACGATGACTGAATTCGGCATACGACCACCACGACCAGCACCCAGGTAGGACCAGAATAAGGAGCGTGAGACGACGTTCAAGTCGGGAAAGAAAGACCAAAGAAAGTGCAAAGAGCACCTTAAGCGAGAACCAAGACAGGTCGTCAAATGATCAGCGCTGATTCGGTGATGCGTGCCAGTGAGATTTTCGGTAGAGGCAAGGGCTAACTCCGAATGGCCCGGTATACGTTCTTTGGCGATGGTTTCGGCGTCATCTGAAACGGACGGGGGTACAAGTCGAACTGTTGGGTCGAAGTTGGCGATGATTCGCACACGGTTGGCGGCAAAAACAGCAACATTGTCTGCACCTATGCGATTTGCAGTATCAGAGAGTAGAGCATCTAGGAGTGCAATGTAGGTAGGAAACATTTAAACCGATGAAATTATGAATGACGAATGACGAGACAGTGAGGCCGGCCAGTGCGATGTCCGAAGCCGTCATTACAAGTCCTCATATTGCCTAATACTTGCCCAGTACAGTACAGATGAGTCCAGCCATTGAGTGATTAAGAGAGGACGGAGTTGGGATGGAGCTCGGGAGAGTTTTCGTTTATTTATTAAATGTATTATTATTCTCCCGACACAGCCATTTCGGTGACCACGTGATATCCAACTCCCATTTTACGCGCCCGTCGAACGCGTTCAGCGAAAATCGGTGTGGATGCCATGGAATCCATCGGACGACTGCGTTCCGCGCTGTTGAATGTCATTGGTGGCCGGGGACTTCAGAATGGTGAACGAGAACTCTTCGATGAGCTCATGGTCCACAAATCCAGTCTTTTGAATCTATTTGATGTCGGTTCAAGGAATCCGCAGGAGCAACGAGAACTCGAATCAGGTCCGTCGCGCAGCCTTGTCTCCATTTTCGCGTCTCAATTAGACTCAAGGCAAAACTGTACTCAATGGCAAACCAGTGGCGGTCAACACCGATTTTGCACGCCAAGTTATATTTCTATCCCAGCAACTCGAATGCTCCGAGCGCTACGTTGCTGGACTTCTTCAGCATATCACCGCAGAAAACCCCAATATCCAGCCAGTCGACTGCATTGAGCTTACCATTGCCGAGTTTCACGAAAGACGTCGCCACCTCGCCGATTGTTTGGGCTACATCTTCGAGGCGGCTGAGATGCCGGGCGAGAAAACATCCATGTTCAGTCGAATAGCCATATTCGTGGAGCAGGACCTTATTCCGGCCAAACCTCGGCACGCTGGTGAAGTCTCGCTTACCCACAGGATTGTAAAAGAGATACAAGGTCTCGGCAATGCAGTCGCCAAAGCTGATGCAGCAAGAAAAGGCGCGCGCACAGATACAATTGCACCATCTGCTCAAGGTGTGTATTCGATCCTTCGAGGGGATGCTTCTAGTTGACCTGGAATAGCAGGAAATACGGCTTCACTTGGTTACGACATTTTGAATTCTCGGTACGAGTCACTGAAATATGAACGACGCTGTCTCGCTACATGTCTCTCCATTCTCGCACGGCTGGGACTTGTGTCCCCCAACGAGATCAAAGCAATCGTTGACTGGTTATCCGCCATCCCCAATCAACCCATGACATTCTATTTATTAACTGCCGTTCTCTCCGCACTCGACCCCGTCGATCCGGAGAGGGCTGGTGGGAAAGAGCGTCCCGGCTTGGAAACGAACAACGACATTATGACCTTCATGACCAAAAAGCTGGCACCTTCAACTGAATGGAAGGATCCAGGGCTCAAGGCTACCATTTTACTAAAATGGACACTGTTCCTAACCGACGCCCGCCACCGAAATCCCCAGCTAGAGCATCGTAGTGGCTTCAAAACCGAGGAACTCGAGACGCAGGTTTGGAATGCGGTGCAGGGCGACGCCTTCACGTACCTAGCGCTCTCCGTTCTGCAGCTGGAACGAAAGCGGGGGAGCTCTCCTGCTGCATCCTTTGCAAACACGCTCACACTGTCGATCGAACAGCAGGAGCAACGGGAGATTCCTTCCGAGGATTTTACCCCCAGCGTATTCGCCGCTTTCGAGATCCTAGTTCGCTCCTTGATCACACATGCTTCTTCTGAACTGCGCAAGATTAAGCAGCGGCAGGAGGACCTTGTATTAGCCAGTGCCCGCACTGATCGAACGAGGGCGGGCCCACCACGCTTTGCGTCCTCTACTGTCCCTGACGCCGAACGGACTGCGGCGCCACCGCGGAGCGACATAGCGATGCTGTATTCATTTATCGGCTTGTTGTATTCTGCCCTCCCTTCGGAACGTGCGCTGCAGTTCTGGGGGTCGACCCCGCATGGACAAACGGGAAATCATATGGAGTACATGGAAACCACCCTCGGCCGACTTCCCGCGTTCTTGCAGTGGGCCGTTTGGTCGACACCGGTCCACGACGTCTCCATGTCCATGGCGCTGTATGACATGCTCGGAGGACTCGCTAATGGACAGCAGTGCAGCGAGCTGGCGCACAATTTCATGGCCCGTGGCGGCGGCGAAATCATCCCCGGCAGTTCTCTCCCCTCATTCTCCGCCAGTGGCCCATCTGTCTCGTGGAGCGTGGTGTTCGGCCTTTTGGACTCATGGGCCTCAAGCAGCAGCAGTGGCGGCGGCGGCAATACGCGTGGGGTCCAGCCTACGCAGTCTTTTGGGAACGGGCTAGGGATGTCGGGCTTCAACAATCCACCACCACCTCAACATCAACAGCCCCAGACGCTAACCATTGGGCCGAAAGAGGTGCTCCTAGCGCAGTCCTTTCTTCGACTTCTTTCCACCGTTGTTTCACACTCTGTCGCTGTCCGAGTAGCCGTTTCGGGACATGCGCACTTTCGCGCGATCCCAACCCTCGTGTCCCTCATTCCCCTCGGGATTCCTCTCGAGCTCAAAGGCGCATTGTTCGATGCGCTAGCTGCATTTTGCGAGCCCGGTGCCGGTGTACCCGGTGTGGAGATCTGCAAGGCCGTCTGGACTCTAATGGAGCGCCTCGAAGTAATCAATGTGCGCGTGGGGTCGTTAAGCGGATTTGCGGTCAATTTACCCCCTGTCAAGGGCGTAGAGATGGAGCTCGACGAGATCGAGGCGTTGCACCGTATGTATCCCGCAACAATTCCGTTCCTGCGGCTCCTCAGCACCTTGATACATACGCCAAAACGGATTGCGATCAAGGATCGGGTCATTGATTCCGGCATCCTTAACACTATCCCCGAGTCTTTGGGGCAGCCGTACCGCCTGCCTGGCATCGGACCGTTCATAACCTTTGTTATCGACAATGTCTTTGCAAATATTCCGAACCGCGAATATTTACAGCCGTCTGATCGGTGGCAGACGAACGACCTCTGCCTTTGCTTCATCGAGCGCGCGTTGGCCAGTTTCGACTTAGAGTCCCTTGTTCAAGTTTCAGACGATTCCCAGCTGAAAGGTGATTCTGTCGTCGCTCTGCTCGTCCACCCAGGTCATGAAATTATAAAACGGCTGCTGACCAATTCGCCGCTACAAACCAGCATCCTGACTTACGTCGTGGAAGGACTCGCAGGATTCGAGAAGGGTTTTGCCGATGAAGAACCATACTTTGGCAGCACGATTACTCGTGTCTTGCGCATCATTCTTCGCGTCCTGGAAATTCAAGATATTTTCCTCGACGTTCTCCTGCCGCTCCTGCACGAGTTCGATAGCGCCCCCGTAATTGGAATGGTGCATCCTCGTTCCTATTTCACGAGATTCGATCAAGCCCTCTCATACGGCGCTCAATTTGCGCCGGCATTGGGGGCATATGTGTCATTCCCCACCCACCCAGAATTAGCTCTTCTTTCTGTCAAGATCCTATCGGCCCTCTCCTCCTCCAGCGCGTTTTCTAGCCTGTACTCATTGATCGAACGGAGCGAAGAGTCTGACCGGATACTGGCAGGTAATTGTTCCCCCATCCCAGTCTAACTGAATGTGATGTCGCTAAAATAGGCTTTCAGGATTCATGCGGATTCTCCAATCTGAATCTGCAGAGGACGTCCTGTTCGCAGAAACTGTCGCTGAACAGGCGACCGGTGCAGGTGCGGCGGACAGGACTGACAATGCGCCTCCCGCGGCACTCGAGCAGGCGATCCGACTTGCCGTACTCGACCTTTTCATCAAGAACACCGAGGCTGGCCGTCCATATCCCAACATTGCGCATTTCTTCCTGTTCAAAGACGCAAAAACCGAACATGTTATCCAAGACCCGCATGCGCTCGGTGCCCGCCGTGCATGTATACATGTTATTCTTGATTTGGTCAATATCGGCGTTCCGCGACTCGACGGGAGAGAAGAACATGTCGATTCCGATCCTCTCTTTCTTACTCTTCCAGGTCTCGCGGAGTTGTTTTATCGCATCATACACCAACTTTGCACCCACTCGAGGACATCGGAGTTTACGATGCGGTATCTCCGCACACGTGAGGACTTCTTTACTCGGCAACTTGCGGCTATCCCATCACGGGTTCCTTTCACTGAGCAGGAGAAGGGCATTACAGTAGTGTACGCCGACGGCGCCCGCGTACAAACCACTGTTCCTGCTTTAAGCTCGTTCCTCCGATTACGCTCCTGGATCTTCGACCTCGCTGCACTGGATCTCCATGTCCTGACCAGCAAAGGCCATTTCAAAGGTGTTGCCGAAATACTGGACATTCTTTTCGGAAACGACAGCAACCCGTATCCGGGACCAGACGATGGCTTCCGCGAGGTTGGCCAATCCCACTTGAGGATCATCGAGTTTGTGCAGTCCTTGGCATTCGACTGGTCCGACACTTTGGCCGTCGAGCCTGTAGAATTGCACTTCCTAAGCCAGCTGAATTTGCAGTTATGCGTGCGCAGGGATGCGACTGGTTGCGAAATAGTTGACCGGACCGCGTTATTGTCGCTGCTCACGGTGGCGAAGCGGATGCTACACGCCCAAAACAGCGTTGCGACCCCTGCTCAGGAAGATCAACTGAACGCCGAAACCAGGTATATCATGGAGAGCTGCGCTGTAGAGAACCATCGGCGAGAGGTGGCGTATGCCAAGTCCGCTGGCTATGAATCTTGGAAGCGACTGCTCGATATGACGCTCACAAAATGCTTTACCCGACTGCCGCACGACCAACGGGAAAACATGCTGTTCGACCTCCTTCACGTTCTTCCGACCATATTGCGATCGGAGGACATACAGGAGTCGACAGCGGTCCTGCTCTCAGAGGCAGTCTTGTCCGCCGTCACCAAACTGCGAGAAGATCGCCGCCATCAGGTCCTCGTCCAGTCAGCAAGCGGAGACGCGGAGGCGGGCTCCTTACCTGCTGAGCGGTTGTTCGCTATTCTGCGCAATATTCTCCAATCCATAATCGAGAATAACCGTGTCGAGCTTGTGCGCGGGAACCTATATGCCGCGATAATCAACTACGTCCACCTGATCACACCCTCGAGCGACGACGCCTCAGAAGACAAAGGTTCCGGACTATCCATGTCCTTAGCCGCTTCGACCAGCCGCGAAGACTTTTTATTCAATCAGTCTCAAGCACTTGTACCTGTCAGCCAAATTGGCCGACCCAGTGTTGCTGCCGCATCGCTTGAGCTTGGCAGCCTAGCGCTGATGAAAGGGACCATGGAGCGTCTCATTGCCACCATCTCGCGGGACGCCATCGACGGGTCAGAAGTCTGGAAAACAGTAGCGTTCATGCTTTTGGATTCCCTCGTCCAACTGTCAGGTTTGGAGAAGCAGCACATGGTGCTCACGGCACTCGTTCGGCACGGGATTCTGATGAACTTTGTCCGCGGCATCAAGGAGTCTGATCTGCGCTTGCAGTCAGTGCTCAAGCCGGATCCAGGCAAGTCAAACAATAGCGATGTTCTGCAACTGAATTAATGGACTACAGACGACCTGAACCCGCTCTACGTTTATGAGGCCAAAATGTCGCTGTTTGTGCGCATGGCGCAGACGCGGCTTGGCGCCGAGCGGCTATTGGAGGCTCAACTCATTCCGATATTGTCCCAGTGTGATTACTTGGATGCGCGGCCAGAGGCCGACCAGTCATTTATGGGCAAGATCATCACCAGTACCTGTCGAATATCGCTGACCATCTTCCATAGACCAGGATAGTTTCCTCCCTTCTGCCATCCATCGATACCACCAGCTCTTCATGCCCGCTTTGCAACTAGTCGACGGGATGCTCGCAACCCTAGGCACAAAGCACGCAACGGTAGCAAACCAGGCGCTCGATTTCTTGTCCAGTCACAGTGCCACAATCGTCATACTGCTGAAAAATGAGACGGAGCAGATCCCGCTCGCCTTCGTCGAAGAGATGCACTTGCTCGTGTCGCTCTGTGCCGGTGTGCTCACATGTGTGCCTAAATCCGAGCTGGTGAGTTTTTTTGCGCATGTTCGAGGGTTCAAGCTGATTCACCCCGCAGCTCTCACCGCACTCGGGTTTTGGCGCGATCCATGCAGCGGTGCTCGCCCTCTCTACGAAGAGCCTTGGTGGCGGGCGCTGGCTCACTTGCATCTCGCCACAGACGGACGCGGAGGTGCTTAGCGCCAGTGTGTTGGCTATTGGTAAGTAGCGCTTCCTCCAGGTCTATCAATTTGACGTTCTTCTCAACTCAGGGCATGGTCAGAACAGCAAGTTCGACATCAGTAAACGCCAAAAGGAACGTATGATGCGCAAGAGCGTCGTTGAATACATTGGTTCCGCGAGCGAGTTTACTGGTAACAGATCTTTTCTTTTCGATTTGGGCGAATCATAATCATTTTTTCACTGTTATTACAGAGCCCGAAATCACGCCAATATTATCGCCCATTACCATGACGCCTCGACACGACGAGCGTGGGTCTCACTTCCTCGGTATGTTCCATTTTCCCTACATCATCGAAAAATGCTTACATAAACTACGGTAGCGACGATACCGACAGTTGGCGACGCGCTCGACGCGCTGCAAGCGCTGTGCAGCGATCTTACACACACGCTGCAGCAGATTGCGGATCTGTCTGCTGAGCTGGCGGCGAAGGAACACGTCAGCGTGGAGAACATCGGCGAGGTGAGCGAAAAGGTTTTTCATTCTTTTGCTGTTTTAGCTAATGATGCGGATATTAGATGCTGGGGGACGCCGATCCAGCGTTCCTGCGCGAGCTCGACATCCCACAGAAGCGCGCGCTCATGTGTCGCGAGCTTGCCCGGGAACGGCGCGTGGCGCAGAGGGAGGCCCAAACATTATTGAGTGCGCATCTCCCCCACTGTTCTACATGTATACTGACATCCTTGTGCAGGCACGCTCGAGATGGTGCTCCTCCTCCTCTGGCGGCACCTTGTGTACTACGCCGAGGGGCAGCACCTCAGTAGCCCGCAACCGCCGCCGACTGGGGGCCTGGGCGCGAGTCTGAAGGCGTCGACCGCGCTGCGCTTCCTCTCACCACCGGAGCCCGAGGCGTTCCGGAGTGACGTTGCTCAAAGATTGGGTCCGGCGCTGGCACGGTTGGCGTCGCTCGATCTGGGAGAGGAGGGGCTGCGCGCGAGCGCAGGGTATGTTGAAATTATGGGCCGAAGGTTGCGTGATACGGCTGGCATTTTGGATGATGGTGGGGAGGGGATGCAGGCGTAGTGTTCTGTATATACGAAGAATTAGTTCCAGTTTTGGAGGCTGTAGTCTGCGTTGAATATTTCCTGAATACCGAGATGCAGATATAATTGCATCAATAAATGTACAATACAGGCCGTGTGTGTAAGTGGGTGAGTGATTAAGGGCGGCCCAGTGAGCGGGAAAGTCCTTGACGCGTCACAGGTTGGGGCAGGAATAAAACGACACGCATCTCTGCCGCGCCGCCGCAGCATGTATGACATGTTGCCGCAAAATAAGACAACAGGCGTCACCGCGGGAGGAGGCTACCAGCGCTGCGGAACGCGGTGCTGCCTGCGAGGCGCAGTGTCGCGGAGCCGCCGGGGAAGTACGCGAGTACGTAGGAGACGAGGGCGAAGACCTGGACGACAGAGCACACAAGGGAACCGAGGTAGGAATGGGGCTGGGGGGGGGATATTGTAACGTCAATAAAGGCGTGGGTCGCAGGGGAAGGAAGACGCACCCCCATGGCAAAGTAGATCGTGAGGCCGAGGCTGGAGAAGTACACAACGGTAAAGGGGAGACGTTCGGCAGTGACGAGATGCTTGAGATGGTTTATTGGCCCGATGAGCACCGAGAACCTGTCGAAGGTCAGTCCGGCACCACGTTCGAGATTCAATAGATGCACACCCGAACATCACAAGCAAACTGCCCAAGCTAGGATAATTGTGATTATCAATATGATAATTACGGACAACCATGCAGGGCAAAGAACGCACCTGAACGAGAGCGCGAACTTCCTTGGGCTGTTACATGTGATTAGTGCGGGAAATATGGTGACGACAGAAACATACCGGCCAGGAAGAACGAGGAAAGGCAGCGTTAGGAATGCGACAAAGAAGCATACCGCGGCGCCGATAAGGCACCCGCCAAAGCCCAGCAGTCTGCAACATTACATCCGTTGGTAAGCACTCTTTCCAATATTCCACCAGCTAACAATACGCACCGCTCCCAGCGCGATAGCGCAAACCAAGCTTCCTCCTCATTGGAGCGCTCGCTGGAGCGCAGCGGTATGTAGTCTCCCGCGACGGCGTTGTAGAAGCGCGAGAACGGATTGCCTGCGGGCTGCGGGGTGGGTGGTGGTTGCGAGTCATCCGTCACCCCTCTGGCCCAGCGGAATTGACTAAGATTGGCCCGAAAGCTTTGTTCGTTTGAGGGCGGAGGAGCAGGAGCCATGGAATCCGAGTGCCGTAAGGGTACGAAGGAGGAGGTTATTTGGTTCGCACCACGTCGGCTTGACAGCCAAGCATCGCGCACCGCCACAAGACGAGCACTTTTGAACACGCGACACGCGACTGCCTCAAACGGCTGTCTCTGGATGCACACCGGTCAAGAACATGTGCATTAATGTTCTCCTCATGGTTGGTTGTTGCCGATTAGTTTCCGGCGGCGCGTGCTGCGGGTTCTTCAAGAGCAAAGTTAAAGTTCCCGTCTAGCGCCGCGCTGCTGCCGATTTGTAGCTCCTTGGATTCGGACCCGGCTGCACTGTGCCACTGCTGCTGTTCATAACTATGAAGAGATTTACTCTCCTCTACTGCATCTTCTCTGTCTCTCTTCTTGGAGCCACCGAGGGAACGCTCACTTTGTTCTCTTCCGTAAACGCCAGTGCTACGATTACCCTCAGTTCTCCCTCATCAGTTAATTCAACGGCATCGCCATCCGATTCCACTTCTGCTACGAATTCAGCCACCCCTTTTAGTAGTAGCAGCATCCTAACGTCGCCTTCAAGTGCAAGCAGCACTTCCTCTCAACCCTGGGCCACTCCTACAGACCCCGCAACGGATCAGGATGTCGCTATTGTACAGCAGCGACGTCTCAGCAACATTGTCGGCGCATTGGGCGGTGCCAGCTCAATTCCCTCCTGGTACTGCATATTGAGATATCGCTCAACGTTTTGAAGCATCTCTAATGTCATTTTATCACAGGCTTACGACCCTCAATTCAAGTGGTCAGTGGCCGGACGTGGATTACACGAGCGGCTGCCCAGCCCAGCGCGCAAACTGGCCGGCTGAAACTGTATGTGCACATTATTTATACATTCTTCCCGTCCTAAATTTCATGTACATGTAGCACTGGAGTAGAATCTGTAAGCCCACGCGTTCATTTGTTGCATATTATCATTTCCCAACCGCTCATATTTACTATTCATTGGAATTCGAATGAACAGCTACTCTGGCTGGCGCCTGGCACGGCGGGCTATCAGGAGCGGCACAGTACGCGGGAGACTCCTCCCTGCGGGCCAGCATCTCCCTTGCCATGGGGTACTGGTTCGCCAACGACTTTACCAACCCCGCCTGCCTAGACTCTGGTGGGACGGCCACATGTCCCTGCGGTACACCTGGTCTCTGGAATACCGTGCGCCTTTACCTATTGCTTGTATCATGGTAAGAAAATTACTCACACATTTCGCAGAACTGGTTTCCAAATATCATCGGCACGCCGCAGCCTGTTGTCGCCTCCTGCCTCCTCCTCAACGTCCAAAACGCCACCCTCCTCCCGACGGAACTAGCGAATTGCACCGCGATTTCATCTAGGGCATACGCGACGTTCATGCACCCCGCGAACCAGGTCGGGGTGTTGACGGGCGCCAACGCGTTGGATGTTGCCAAGGTGGGTCGGGCTTTCTCGCTGGCAAATTACATTATGATCAATCGTGCCTGAGTACAGATTGGCATAGACCTCGCACTGCTCACAGCGAACGTCACCCTGCTCACGGACGCGTACCAGCGCGTCCATAAGGAAATGGTGATCGAGCTCGGTGTGCATGCGGATGGGATTCGCCCGGATGGGAGTTTCGGTCAAGTCAGTTAGGTTTTGTTCGAAAGATCGCGACACTCATTTTCATTACCAGCATTCCGGCATCCTTTATAACGGGAACTACGGTCTGTTATTAATTCGCCTGACTATGAGTGTACCATGCCTAAAACATTTCCAGGAAAAGTCCTGTATGCACTAGATCTACTTTATGTCATTTCCTGACAGCAGCTCAAATTAATGTTGACCATGCAGCAGCAACGACGTCCTCGACCTCGAAGTCGCCGCCGGCGGCACCCAGTTTGAAGCAGCGCCCGCCGCACAGACTGCGTTCGCGACGCTCTTTGACGGCGATCGGTGGATGGTGTACGTGAATGCGCTCACTGGGGTGTTGCATTGGGATTTTGTGATTATGTTTCTCAGTCCTGTTTATTCTGCCCTTGAACTTAGTTTACTCTACTTCCACCCGCAGTCCGCACTGGGTCGTTTCATCGCCTTCCCCACAGCGGACTCTATCCAGTAGGTAAGTTTCTATTGGACCGACAGTCCCCTGAACTTGAATTCTTGTTAGACCGGTAGCCAGCCTCGACCTCAACCTGACCAGGATCAATTCGCTGGGAAACGAATGGGGCTCGGACACCCTTGTTGATTTTGCCACCAAACTATCGCAAAAGAGCACCAGTGCCAATGCGGGGAACCTGCGTGGGAACCGCATGTTTTACGATAATGATTATATGGCGAGTCTTCCCTCCTTGGTCTTTCAAGTCTAAGTTAAAAACTATTGCATTCGACGTCAGGTGCATCGCGGGGCAGACTATGTTACCACGTTGAAAATGTACTCGTCGCGAAGCAGGAACACGGAGTGCACGAATCTAGCAAATCCCTTTGGATTCCATCTGTCCGATGGTGCACTAAGGACTTACTTGCAGGGTGATGAATACGAGGTTCGCATTATATTTTTATTATTCCCTCTCAAAGCGATTCGGCTGACTCGCGATCGGGTTCCAGGACATAGCTGCCGCAATGGTACGCGACAAGGCCGTATATCTGAGATTTTTGCTGAGCATCTGCAGGACTGGAACCGCGTGCCAGGAATCACCACCGATTACGGCGCAACGTCGTTGAATTGCGCACAGACCCAGTTCGTTGGCGCCGAAAAGTTCGTGGGCGGGGCGTCAGACGGGCAACGCGGTATCGCAGCGATGCGATACACCAACCCCCTGACGCACAATCTCAACTGGCAGAAAACGTGGTTCTTCCTGGACAACGATGTCCAGCTTGTCATGGTCGCGAACATATCGTCGTCGACGAACGCGACGGTCATAACCGTGCTTGACCAGCGACGGCACCGCGGGCCTGTTTTTGTCGACAATGAGACCACGATCAGGGCGTCCGAGACACCATTTGCCCGCCGGCATGGGGTACGCACGCAGGCGTTGTGGCACGGCAACGTGGGCTACAGCTTCTCTGGTTCACCCCCGGATGTGTTTTCCTTGTCGCTCGAGGTGGGCGAAAAGAAAGGGAACTGGAGCGCCATCGGGACATCGACCCAGCCACCCGAAACGGTCGACCTTTTCTCCGCCTGGATCGTGCACGACTCGCTAAACGCATCATTGGCGTACACCATGTTCCCCGGCATCGGCCTGAATACATTCATCAACAAGCGTTCCCAGCTGGAATCGCGCATCCGCGTAATCCAGAACGACGCCTTCATTTCTGCGGTATTCGACGGGCGTGGTCCAACGGTAATGGTCGTGTTTTGGGCTGCGGGCGGAGGCTCGGCCGACTTTGCCCCAGGCAGTCCCGCCGCGTTTACTGTCTCCGCGAATGGGACTGCGGCGCTCATGTTCGATGTCGATTCGGGATTTCTGACCTTGTCAGATCCGACACAGACGTTGGCGGCGATCTCTGTGACTTTGACTGTCGGAGAGGGAAACATGCCGCCTTCCCGGCAGTCCGGTGGTGGCCTGTCGAGAACTGTTCTGTTTACAATGCCGAGCGGTGGGCTTTCAGGTAGCAGCGTATCGCAGAATGTATATCAATAGTTGACAAGGTTGACGATGTGTTTGGCGAGGGCGGTCCTACGTTGAAGTGATGAAACCTCAGTATGCCGTCTGCCACGAGCCTCAGATTCAGGCTCGTTAGGTGCCGCCGGTAAATTCGGCGTTATCCCATATGTCGAGGCGGAGGAATGTGGGTACAGTATTCTCTCTCTATCCTGCATTTGCAGCACCGGAGGTAAAATCCAAGGAGATTTGTGTGTGCCCAAGTGTGCCAAAGATCAAGAAGCATGGCAGGAGGCCCATGGTCAACCATCTCGGAGACACCGTAAGTATGAGGAAAAATAGCCACTTACCTGAAAATCGTGCGGAAAGTTTGAGGAAATTTTGCCACTGGTCCGGAAAATGCCGAGCCACTAGCAAAATTCCCTCCAACTTTCCGCACAACTTTTTAGGTAAGTATATTTCCCAAAACGGTGTGAGAGTAGGATGAGTGCACAAAGGGCCGGGAGTTTATGCGACAAATGATGCATACTAGGTGCCGGCGTTGCCGTCTTTAACCTCGCTGCCGAGTTATATGCCCGGAGCTACGAAGAACATCGGAGAACATCGGACAACATCGAACACCGCCGATCACCGACGTGATTGGTAGAACGGATAGATTAGATAGTCTACATTAGTGCACATCAGTGATGGTGGCCGTATGTGTTCACCCCTATCCGCCGTAATCCAGTTTATGTTCACTGAACTCCACTGAACATGGTCAACGAATTTATAATCAGCTTATTTGAGCACATGATTCTGGTCATCGGTATTCGGCGGATTCCGGCCTCCCTCATCTTCTCAAGTCTTTTACCACCATGCCGCCGAAAATTGACCTCAGCGCTCTTCCCCCTCTTGACCAAATCAAGGGGGCTTCTATCGGCAGTTGGAACAACACTCAGCTCCTCGCCGTTGCAATTGCACTGGAAATCCCTATGACAGACATCAACTACGATTTCTGTGTCCACGTCTTGATGCTACTCTACAAGGAGCTTGTCGATAGAAGGGTAGCAAAGAAAAAGACGAGGGCCTCAGGGAGGAATTTTGGGAGAAGGTCAACAGCACAGAGTAATTTACATTTTTTCTTGACAAAAAATCCACCCATGTTCTTAGTGTATTCACTCAATTTCCACTGAGTTCCACCGCACATTGACTCAATTTCCAGCGGACTTCACCGAACTTCGCCAAACATTGACAAGATTTCCACTGGGCTCCATCGAACATTGTCTCAATTTCCACTGAGTTCCACCGTATATCGGCTTGATTTCCATTGATTCCAGCAGACCTCGGCATATATTCACTCGATTTTCACTGAGTTCCACCGCACATTGACTCAATTTCCAGCGGACGCCACCGAATATTGACGAAATTTCCACTGAGTTCCATCGATCATTGGCTTAATCTCCACTGAGTTCCATCGAACATTGGCTCAATTTCCATTGATATCCAGTGGACCTCGGCATATATTCACTGGATTTCCACTGAGTTCCACCGTACATTGGCGCAATTTCCACTGGATTTTGGCAAAGGTAGGGTGCGGGGTGACTGTGGTTTGGGAAACCATTGACGGCCAAAAAAAAATATACATTCTAATACCATAGACAGTGGATGCCACCAGATATTCTGTCAATGTTCAGTGGAGATCGTTGAACAGCACGCCGGTTCACTGAAGTTGGGTGGATGCCGTTTTCGGAGTCTTGGCATGCGATGGGGATCAGTGATTTGCGATGATCCGAGCTGAGAACTCCACTGAAGATGTGTGATTGCCGCTGTCGCGGAGCGGCTTCGCCGCTCCGCGCTTATTACTGTCGCTGCCCCTTTGGTGCTGGTTTCTACGCGGCACGGTTGAAACTTGAAAAGAGTCACACCTCACAGGGAACGGCCCGGCAGAGCATTTGAGCAAAGCAAAAAATGGACAAAAACAAAACAGGCCATTTCGTATTCCTACTCGACACATGTACTACGATGTAACGACGAGCTTTTACGCGCTCTTTCCGAGAGCGAATTGGAATCATCTAAGCACGCTAAGACCAGCCTGGTATTAAAAAAACATACCGTCCGACTCGACACGAGGCACTCTCCGGACGTTCCTAGTACGAGGACGTCGGTCGTCTGCGAATGATGTCATCTGTTTCCCAGGCAGACAGCTGCGCTCGGGAAAGCTCCATCCGCGGCGCCTGTGTCGAGCCCTGTCCGCAGGCCAGACGGATACGTGACGGGCGAGATGCGGCCAGAAGCCTTCAATACGAAAGGTTGCGTGGCAGCGGGCGGCCGAAGCGTCAGAGATGGAGGAACGCAAAATGGAACGGCGCGCGCTGCCACCACGACGCGACGCCGGGTCGAAGCCAATGAAGGGATGGAAGGCGAGGGCAAAGGCTGCGATGGGGGCGAACGGGCTGCCGCAGAGTTGTGCGATGCGAAGTCATCGTGATGGTGGCGACGAAGAAGAAACTGGTGCTCGCTGTTGTGCCTTGATTCGCCCCATAAAGAGCGCGGGTTCTCACGCAGCAGGTAGTGTATCGAGTTAAACGATGGGCGGGAGTCGGGCTAACTCACAAGGTTGGGAGACACCTGACACCTCATATCCCTCAAGACACACGCGTTTGAAGTAGGGACGGAACCGCGAGTGGGTGAGAACCATGCCAGTTCTGAGTTGGACGAAGACTTGACGAAGACGGTAGATGGCGGGAAAAAAGGAGGGGAGGGAAGGAGGAGAGGGAAGGGAGGAGAGGAACCGTCGAGGCCCTGGGTTTAGGTTTATTTGGTTTCGGCAAGCAGGCCATTTCACCCAGACGCATTGCTACATTGTTTGTAGTTATTTGTTTGATGCCAGTCGTGCATTTCACCCAGGCGTATTGCTACAGTGTTTGTACATATTTGAATGTTGCGCGTTTCGGGTAGCTATTTAAAGGGGTGGGGGACCTAGCTAAAGCGAGGTGACGAAAGCGATCAGATGCAAAAATATTCGAAAATAATCAAGATTAAAAACTATGTGCTATAGGGTGCTAGGTTTATACTATGTGCAAGGACCATTAGAATCGCGTGTACTGATGAGGGGAACCCAGGGCCCTTCTTCGTCTTCACCTGAGTAGAACGAGTCTACCTCCTTCGACTCGAATCTGCCTTCTTCGACTCAAGTTCTACCTCCTTCGACTCAAATTGCGCCTCCTTCGCCTTGCATGGTGTTTGCTTCGCCTCAAATTCCAACAGTTGCATCTTCTTCGCCTTTGCCTGCTTCGTTTTGAATTCTGCCACCGCAAGAGGTGCGTCCTCGATGATCTGGCATCTCGGTTCCCACGTTCGGTCGCAAGCCGGGTACTTGTGCCAGTCTATCAGATACTCCACAGAATCGCCGTGTTTTTTCTTTCTCTCCGGCGGCGCCTCACGCTGGTCTACAATCGCCAAGACCACATAGCGTTTGTCCACAACGACAGGGCCCGGCCTGATACGCGACACCTGGCGTGCAGGGTCCGCCCACGCTACAGGCAGTGAAGGAACAGCAGGCAGCTTTGTCCGCGGCGCAACCGAGTTAAACGAGCGGCGCAAGTGCGTACGGCCGGATGTTCCTTGTATTTTGGGATGCCCTTCACGCGCGTACTTGTCTACCTCGCATACCGCATGCTCCAAGTCTGGCAGCTCGAGCTCGAGCTCCTTGCCGTCAGCACTGCGCAGATACGGGAAAACAAGGCCAAGACGTGCAAATTGCTCGCGCTGGGTCGTAACCATCCAGCGGAGGACGTCCGCCTCGATGCCCCGCACAGCTTCCTTCGCGTGGCGAATGCTAGCACCAAACATCTTAACGAGCCCCGAGGACGCGCCGGGACCGGCGACCACGAAGTCGTTGGCGGAGAAGTTGAGCAGCTTCGAGTACGAAAGCGCGAGCGTAAGTTGGAATCCGGTGAACCCTCCCATACCCGGATACGCCGCAATCTTCTCGAACACCTCGACAGCGTATTTCGCGTTGGCGAGGATGTCTGGGAGGTCGACCATGAGGATCTCAAGAATCTGCAAGTGCCGCATGTGGTTTTCCGCGTAGTCCAATTTCTTCGCGGCAATCTTCATATATGCATTCGTGAAGAGGCTAACTTTTCGGTCTTGAGCTGCGCTCAGCACCTCGCCATATGCAGCAAGGTCAAACTTTTCCCAGGTGAGGACGTCAAAAGCCTCTTCCAAGACCTTCCAGGCTTCAATCCTATTGAAGCAATTAAAGAGCAAAATGCGGAATAGCAGCTCCGTGGGGTCTTGCGAGCCTTTCTCAATAACGTCAGTTATGACGAACTGGGACGTTCTGTCGAGAACGCGATAGGAGTTGCAAAATTGATTTTTTTGTAAAATTGGATCGAGTGTCCACCTATCAGGAGAAGCCCGCATTAGATCGCCGTTGTAAACACCATGATTGTCAGGACGTACGGTGCCGGCATCCCCGCGCAACGTTTGTCGTAGACCCTCTGGCGCTCGGTGATCCACCACCATAAAGTGTAAAAAACAGGAGTAGGGTGCAGTTGCTGGCCACGGATGACGATGATTTGTGGTTCCGGCGACGGGGAGAGACTCGACAAGTCGCTTGACGCGTCGCGAGTGAATCTGTTGGACCGACGCGGTGAGGGCCCAGACCCAGATGAGGTCGTGACCGCGTCAGAAAAGGCGGAACTGGGAGATGCGCGTCGGCGGCGAGCGCGTCCTTTGGCCGGACTGTTGCGAATGGCGGGCATATGCCACTGAATCTGGATGGAGAAAAAAAATGGTCGCTCATGATTCCAGGGGTCGGTAAAATAAAAGCGGAGGCATACGGGTGAAAGTAAACACTGGGAGGCGGAAGCAAGTGCGAACCTGCGAGGTGAACTTGGCGAGTGGCAAAAAGTGAAACGGAAAAATGTGATCAGCTTTCCCACGCCCCTATCTTTGATTGAACCACAAACATTAAAACATTCAAAAAGACGCAATTGCACATCGCAGCCGTGAGGAGCATCCAGACGGCCTCTTGCCTCTGGCTGCTCAAGGTATATGTATAAACTAAAGCAAGTCTTAAGGCAAAATTGAGTCACGAAGCGGACATCGCTAATGTTGCCTTGGAGAATATTGCCGCCTGTATGTACGGTGTGGAACCTTGTACAATGGCGCGTTATAACGTTAAAACCCAACCATATGATTCCGCGGGACCATTTCCCGCCGGTATATATTTGACTGATGTGCCGTCCCCGCCGCGGAAGTTCAAACAGGCACAAGGGATGGCTCATGCTGCCACTGCCCAGCTTATGATCTAGATTCTCGACATTCGCATGTACGTGGATCGTGGTGGATCGCATGGTAATCCCCTTCCGTGGGGCTGAATGGCAATAGAGCATATTTGCAAGCCCATTTTGCGCGTTCCAAATTTCTGCCATCACTCGTAGTTTTTAGCCGACACCAGTGACTGATGTGACGAAAGCCTTCAGTCCTCAAGTTCATCCTCGTGAATCGGGGACTGGGATGTCCTCGAAGCATGGAGAAATGTACTCTCCTTTCTGTGCATTGAACTCGGAAAAAAAAATGGGCCTATGGGACTGGTTTTCGCAGTTTGGTCGCTTTTTCAGAGTCTATGCCGCCGCCAAGCCGCTCATCGTTTCCGCTTTCGGTGTCACCATATTTCTGGAATCAGCAATCATTTTTCCGATCAAAACCATCGGCTAGGTGTTTTTGGGGGCTGCAAATATGCTCTAATGTTGGTTGCATGCGATCCGGACTTGCGCGCGTAGGAATCGCATCCGGTCCCCGACTGTCCCCGATAACCACGATTTAGCTGAAGTATCGGTTGAATCGAGAGAGAAGTCAAAAGACCTGCCGCAGATGAACGAAACGGATTTACATGACAATGTCCGCCAGTGTTTGAGATGCAAGCGGCTATGTAGCGAGAACCAGCGGGCGGCATCCGAGGATTCAGGCGGACTAGGGCGGACTCAAGGATTGCAATTTGGATGGCCGGGCAGATCCTATGATCCACACTAAGAAACCATATTGGGCGTAGTTCTATTTTGACACTTTTACATCGGACCATAGATGAGGTCTCGAGGGCCCGGTGACGCAGGACAGGGAGCAGAGGGGGTCATAGCGGAATACAATGCATTTGATCATAGCATACGATGCTTGATATGCGATGAATATTCCGAGCCAGACGGCAAATCCCATCGCTAAAACCAAAAAAAGTTGGACAACAAGGGTTGTAACTGGTGGCATCATGATTGCGTGCAGAATTGACGGCAGATTGTGCATGTGGGTCCATATCGAAGTAATCATTTGGAAGCGGAACTCGAGCTGCTGTCGTTAAATTTAGAGCGATGCAGAACAGTTGCAGAGGGTTTCAGAGCCACGAAGTCGGAGTTCGTTGCTATCGTCTAGAGTCAATGAGCACTAGAGATATACTTCTGTACCGTGTTGGAAGGTTGTGCACAATCCGATGCAACTCTGTCAGACGCAAGTCAGACGCAAACTCTGTCAGATAGACCGAATCCCGATTGGCGGCAACTTGGATTTCGAATTCAAGCTCGATGTCGGAGTCGTCGCTGCCAATTTGAAGGTCTGAGCAGCGATTCAGCAGCTGGGGGAATTTACTTGTGTGGTGGATTCGGACAAGAGTAGCTGTCCGAAACGGGGCCGATCGCCGAAAAGACGTAGCCTTTCAAACGAAACAGAACACAACACCTTCCTGCTCCCAACCTTGAACATGCGAGGAAACGTGCTTTGGACTTTTGTATGAATGGCTACCACGACCGAGATAACGAGCTCCTCTAATGACCTTCTGGCGGCGCATTCCGCGCTGATTCTCAAAGTTCGAACGGCGCAGCAGGCACATCGACGCCAACTGCGTTCTCTGCAGTTTCCTCCGTCCGAAATTCTAGAACTCCCGCTCATTCCGCCAGCCTCCCCTTCACCAGTGGACCAGGACTCGGCACCAACCTCTCCGACGGCAAATTTGCGTCCACTGCAATTCCGCGCCGACTTGCCGCCAGCTAAACGCGCACGCGTCGCAAGATACAAGAACTATGTTCCCGAAGAGGAGACGATCCGGAATGACTATTCCCAGCGGTATGTCGACGGGGGAGAGTGGCCCCAGAACTGGGTCTTAGGCGCAGACCCAGATCGCCGTTTCGAAGAGTGCGTCAGCCATTTCCATCCATTAAATATGGAACGCATGCAGATGACTTCCGGTTATCTTCACTGGCTCTATACTAGGATGAGGATCTAACGAATCTGACTGGACTATTTTGGACTCTATAGGTACCCTAAACAACAGCGGCTGTTGACTTTGAAAAAGGCATCAGTGAACGCCCACTCGGTGGCACCTTCTTATCTCCCGTTTTCGGAACTCCAAAGTGTACATCCTGCAAAATTCGATGTTATAGTGCTAGATCCGCCGTTCTCGTCCTCCTTTACCTGGGAACATCTCCAGGAGCTACCCGTTCCTGCGCTCGCGGCAGACCCGAGCTTCATCTTCCTTTGGGTTGGGAGTGGGGCTGGCGAGGGCCTCGAAAGCGGTCGGGAAGTTCTTGCAAAGTGGGGCTACCGGCGATGTGAAGACGTCGTCTGGGTCAAGACCAACAAGACCACGAATGGAGGTCCAGGCGTATGTGCATCTCCCATATTAGATTAACCAACCAACTAATCCCTTGGCAATTCAGACGGACCCCCCCACGAGCTCACTCCTCACCCGCACTAAGCAGCACTGCTTAATCGGGATTCGTGGTACAGTGCGCAGATCAACTGACAGCTGGTTCGTACATTGCAACGTCGGTAGGTGGTGTTCCCCTACGTCGTCTTCACCCCGATTCTTAACTCTCGCACACTCCAGACACTGATGTTATCTTCTGGGAGGGCGACGCCTCTGACCCAACCCGGAAGCCACCCGAGATGTACACCCTTATCGAAAACTTTTGCTTGGGGACGCGCCGGCTCGAGCTGTTTGGACACGCGCCCTCATCCTTGCGGCGTGGGTGGGTGACAGCGTTGGGTCCCGGCCAGGAGGAGCGCCTCCCTTCCGAAGGTACCGTCTACAGCGAGGATGGCGACGCAGTGACACGCTGGGACCGCGAGACGTGGGATAACGACATCAAAATGCTCGCAAACGGAGGCAAAACTGTCGTGCCCATGACATCTGAGATCGACGCGTTGCGACCCAAGTCGCCCTTCAGACCCGGATCACAGGGACCGGGCGGAAACGCTGGCGCGCGCTTCCCTGGGGGCAACCGCGGTGGCTTTGGGGGACAGAACCAGAACGGCGGCCAAAACCAAGGCATGGGTCAAGGGCAGGGGCAGATGATGGGCCAGCCGATGCTCATGGGTATGGGCATGAATCCGATGGGCGCGGGGATTCAGATGGGTGGGATGGGTGGTGGAGTAGGCGGAGTTGACGGGATGATGTGGCCTGGGATGATGAACGGCATGGGAGGCGTGCCAATGGGCGCAGGGGGGATGGGGGCGCAGATGATGAACCAGATGGGGATGGGGTACGGCTTCAACGGGACCATGGGAGGCGGGTGGAGCGACCAGAGTCAGTACGCGTTAGGCGACCAAGGTCAGTACGCGATGGGCGATCAGAGCCAATATGGGATGGATGGTGGTTGGGACGACGGGATGAACGGGGCGATGAATATGGGTGGGATGAATTCTGGTGGTGGCGGCATGAATGGCGGAATGAACACCGGGGGGATGGGAATGGGAATGGGGCAACAGCAATGGGGCAATGGCGGCGGATACGAAGGATATTAATTTTTGCTGGGTTCTATTGGGACTCTGGAGCCATGTACCTAACATGTAACACAATGAATGTATTGTACTCTTGACTTGCAAACCATATAACTCACGTTAGTATAACTCTGCGACTTCGACCGCTTTTCGTCACGTGCTAAACACGATCGATCGGACTTCCCGAAACGGACTCGGAAGTCTGCTTTTTTTCTCCACGTCGTTTCTTCGAAGAAACCCGGTCAAGGCACCGGTGACGGTTTGGAAATACACACCGCCTCCAACAGCTTCCACTCAGCGACAGCCACGACCATGGGCAAAAAAGCTGCAAAATCAATGAAGAAGTTTGGTAGGCCTTTGCGATCTCCTCGACCGTTGTACAGTTAAACAGAAGGTTTTTTGAAAGCCTCCAGTGGTCAATTGAAAAAGACCATAGACGCACGCCGAAAACACCAGCAAATCAAAAGGAAAAGCTTGAGCAAAAAGTCGGTGAAGGACGGCAAGGCCAAGCAGCGGCCCACGGATGCGGAAGAGGACGAGGAGGAGGATGGAGCGCAGACTTCAAAAGCCCCTGCAAAAGGGTGAGGCCGTCGCTTTTTCATACACCGAATCGCGTTGACCAGGTATTCAGATCTAAAAAAGCCATGACTGTCGACGATCTTTTGGGAGGGGCATTCATGGACGGCAGCGACGGGGAGGATGAGGATGAGGTGAGTTTGAATAACCTAATTCCTCTATCATCTTTAAGTAGCAACAAGGACATCGGTTATGATGAGGACGAATCCGGAGATGAGGATGAAGGGGAGGACTTTGCAGATGATGCCTCATTTGCGTCACTGGATGAACTCGATGGTGCGTTGTCCCGCAACTATTATCTTCCGCTCTATTTACTTCAACTATGCAGAGGAGGGAGAAGCCCATCTCGTCGAACTCTCAAAACTTGCTGAGAAGGACCCTGAGTTCTACAAATATCTCCAAGAAAATGATCAAGAGTTGCTCAATTTCGACCCGAACACTGCGGGCGGTGGTGACGATTCTGACGACGATGAAGTTCAGGAGGGCGACGATCCAATGGGCGAAGGCGAAGTGCAGACACCAATCTTGACGACAAACATCTTGCGGAATTGGCAAAAATCCCTTTTAGAGGTGCATTCGACCGTTTTACAGCCAAAAACACGTCTCATGGCCATCCCATAGCACCGCTCACTAAGAGCTCTCCGGAAGCTGCTGGTGGCCTTCAGATCCGCGGCGCACATGAATGAGGATGGCCAGGTCCTAGCCTGGAGTATAGATAATTCTTCAGGTAACCTTTTCCTCGCCTTTCTGAGGAATTTGAAACTCAGCGGTGTTGTGCAGTATACAGTAAACTAATCACTACAGCACTCAAATACACCCCTGTGATTTTGGAACACCATGCTCCGTACAAATCGCTGTCCAACGGGAAATTGTTCACATTTGTCCTACTAGACTTAAAATTATTCTGACCCGCATATATAGCAAGCCCCCGACCCAGACGGCGAAACTTAAAGCCCTCCAAAAACTTATACTCTCCTATTTCCAGAATGTTGTCCACATTCTCTCGCAGCTCACCGACGACGACATGCTGCAGCTCGCCGTCGCTGAAAGCTCCAAAATTATTCCGTATATAGTCAGCAGCCGCAAAGCCGTCAAGCTCTATCTGAAGGTTTGACCGTCTTAAATCCTGCTAGGTTTCGCAGTACCTGACTCTCGTTAGAAATGCCTGGAACTCTGGTCGAGTGCCAAGGACAGCATCCGGATAGCTGCTTTCCTTGCTATTAGGAAACTTGCTTCTGCCACCGACGAGTCCATCCTGGATAGTGTTCTCAAGGTACGCTACTTTACATGCCAACGGCGTTTTCCGGTGACAGGGCTTTAGGGCACCTACTTGACCCTCATACGCTCGTCGAAGTCTACGAGCGCACACACACTTCCGTCAATCAATCTCATGAAGAACTCGGCTTCAGAAGTCTTCAGTCTGGATCAGGGTGTCGCATACCAGCATGCTTTCGGGTACATCCGTCAACTCGCCATCCATCTACGAAATAGCATGAAAGTGAAGACGAAGGTTTGGCGCATCCTTGCGAACAGCTCGTTCCGTGCTCACAAACTCTTCAGGAAGCATATAAACAAGTTTATAACTGGCAGTATATCCATTGCATAGACTTCTGGTCGATCGTCTTAGCCAGAGCGTGTGATGCCTCGACAGAAGCCGAGACGGGCAAAGAGAGCGAGCTTAAACCTCTAATCTACCCCTTAGTCCAGGTTAGCCTGGGCGCCATCAAGTAAGCTTTCGTTTCTTCCACGATTGAACTATTCTAAGTGTTCGTGATCAGACTCATCCCCAACAGCCGCTCCTACCCCTTCCATCTCCATGTTATTCGGTCGTTGCTGCACCTGACCCGCCATACTCACACATATGTCCCTATCTCCCCGTATCTCCTCCCCATCCTCACCTCCACACTTTCTCCATCATCTCGCCCCAAACCTTCGACCCTACGACCCCTCGATCTTGAAGTCCAGATCCGAGCACCGCAACAATACATGAAGACACGAATATATTCGGAAGGGCTCATTGAAGAAGCCGTTTACCTGCTCGCAGAATGGCTTGCTTCGCCAGCTGTCCACGGTAGCATCGCTTTCCCCGAGGTGGTGGTCCCCGTAGTCATAATGCTGCGGAAGAGCGTCAAGGCAGCCAAGACAGGAGGCGCTTCTGCCTCGAGCTCAGCGAAGGATCTGGGCTTAGTCAAAGGGCTATTGGAACGGATCGAAGAAAGCGCGCGGTGGGTCGAGCAACGACGAAAAGGTGTCGTGTTGGCACCTAGCAAGTTGGGAGATGTGCGGGAGTGGGAAAGGGGCCTGGTCTCGAACGTGGACGAGTCCCCCCTCGGCAAGTATGTTAAGGTCCAACGGAAAACAAGGGAAAGACGGAGGAAGCTGGTCGACAAGGTGTGGCATGATCTTCACACTTACTCAGCCTATGACTGACTTTGGGTATCATCATCTAGGCGCGGCAGGGCGAGGACGAGATTCTTGAGGAGTAGGTTTTCACGCCAGCCTGCGATGAATCTCCTTCAGATGGTTTGGGTGCTGCGATGGATGATATTTACCGTATTGACACCACTAAGCCATTTTTGTCCATCCTTCGCACGGAGAGATAGAAGGTGGAGAAGCTACTAGGAAGTCTCGGCAACATTCGCGGTGACATTGCCTTGTCCTTGCCGGGGCGCAAGCTCTCGTTACACGACTCTAAGATAACCATGCACGTCTTCGCGTGGCAAACCACTCGCATGCAATGGATGCAACTACCAGATACCGAATATCCTTTTCCACATTGGTCTTTCGATCCCTTGCATGCTTTTTTCGACTCCCTCGACAAGTTTTTCGTAGTGCAGACGGGCAGAAGCCGGTCTTAACGTTATCTCCGTTAAAGCATACTAAGAACAGTTGAGGCAATTGAATAGTGCTCGCGGGAGAAGCGTTACTTTTTTCTGCATTTCATTTCGCTCCAAAGCTTGCGCTGCCCGAACTGCCTCCGGAGTGAGACGAGGGTGGGTGGCCAGGGACTTGAGAAAGGTTTGTAACTGTATATGCGGGCGTAGAGGATCTATGGGACACGCGCTTGCAATCCTAGCCATCTCTTTAGCCAGTTTCCCGGTTGGTGCCGCCATAACGGTTGAGGGCCGAGGAGATGAAGCAGAGGCGTGAGTTGACTGGAGAAGGTATATGGCCGGACGAAAACGGCTGTGGAACAAACAAGGCCAACAAAATGATCTGCGATCCTGGTGGCCTTCACCCTCCAAGAAATCTTTTTTCCCCACTGAACTCACTGGCTCTGGGTCAAACTACTCTCACATCGATAGCAATTTCCTTTTTCTTTTTTTGCGTCGGGTCGAACCTTCACATCAAATCCAGTAACGCCGAGCCACAAATCAAAACGACTTGGTTCCATGTTGTTGAAGTGACCCTCCGACTAACAGCCGAACGATGTTCTTTCGCTCAGCACTGCTCTGGTGTTGTACCATTTCATATTGAAATTCTTCGGTTCCTTGCAGCTTTGATGAATAGGAT
Organism: Mycena crocata; assembly: GCA_029281795.1. Classification (NCBI taxonomy): domain Eukaryota; kingdom Fungi; phylum Basidiomycota; class Agaricomycetes; order Agaricales; family Mycenaceae; genus Mycena; species Mycena crocata. Next base: position 50,018 of record JARJCP010000092.1, on the reverse strand, counting down.
GGGGTAGCTTTTTCTTATCGATGATGCGCATGCATGTGTTGTTGTTTCCTCCGTCCTGGTTGCATGAACAGTCGCGGTCGATTACCCCGCGGGCTTCTCGGGCGTCCGTTTGTGGCCCTCCGTTCCAACTCTCACACCAACTTCGTCATCTTCACTGTCGACAGGTTCTCTGATATTTTCCCCCTCCTGCAAGGATTTCCATGTGGACCGACCGTCCATCCATCGTCTTCCCGTATCGCGTGGTGTGGTCGTCTTCTAATTTGTCGCAGATTTCTTTACAATAACGGAATAGTCTTCGGCTATGTCGGACAAAAATAACTCACACTGACCACCTAAAAAGCTACGTATTCCTCAGCGTTATAACAAGCACAGTTGGATTATCTGGTGTCGCAGTCTATAAGACTCTATGATCTCGGGAGTTCGGCTGTCTTTCGTTCTGCTCGCAGAGGGGTATGTCTTGATTTACAGAATTTTCGGGCTTCACATTTGATAATTTCTCCGCTCCCATTAGACCATGATAGAAGATGAAGTAAATTGACGGCGACCGCTGCTGCGGTGTTCGCTAGCCTTCCCCTGCTTTCACCCGAGGCGGTTTATCTCACACGAAAATGAAAATTTCACACCTCGACGTCTGACCCAGCTCGGTGGCATTATAAGACGTCTCTTTAACCCTCGGTTTTATCGTCTACTTCTGTCCATGAGAGATTTTTCATGGTGTTTGTCGGATCGATCATGCTCTAGAGCTGGCTTGAGACTGATGTAGTGCCGGCTATGGTGCGCATCACCTAGCTGCCACTACTTCATGCTTGAAATTGTGTGACAAATTGTGACCTCAATTTTAGTTCAAGGCCTTATCCCTCTAACAAAAATGCTCCTTTTGAATAAAGGAACAGATCTGTTAGACAGAATTTTATTTAGCTCAAAACTGAGGGACCTCAAAAAAAGTTGAACCACAGATTTGGCCATTAGCGGGTGAAAAAACAGAAAATACCTGCAAAATTTTTCGTCGGCCAATTTGGCCACTAAATTTTGGTAGCGGCAGCTAGGTGATGCGCACCATAGGGGCGGGTAGGGCCGACCTTAGGGCGTCGGCTCCGAGCAGCTCCGAGCTAGGCTGGATGTGCCAAGAGAATCGCATCTCACGCGTAGCTTGCGAAAATGCTCACTGCTCAGTGGTTAATTATTCTCCGTCAATGCACACTTAAAATATCTCCGGGTTATTTCGACCTCGGGTAGAAGTTTGTTCCCGAGAATCTTCGCTATTGTGGGTCGTGTATGGCTACCGATATTTTCTCTCATGCGCGCAGTCGTTTTACCAATCTTCGACTTCACAATTTACAAAGATTTACGAGGGACCGGTTGCAGTTGACCGGAAACGGCATCCCGGCGGCAACTCGATGGGGGATCTGTGTAAAAGTTGGCACTGCCACAGGCACAAGATCAGCGCCCTTTCTCAGCTTCTCCCGTCATGAGCTGTTGTAGGCAGTCTCGGGGTGACAGAAACCTCGTGGCGGCATCCAGAGTCTCTGGCCCTCCCAGCCGGAACCAGGTTATAGATCAGCAACCAATAGCCCAACCTGGACCTCAGCTTCATCACCCCGCGATTCCGACCCATGTGCCGCATCAAGACACCTCGTTCTCTTGGAGGAGCGCAGATTCTCCGCCATTGGCTCCATCTGCGGCGGTTAATTACGCGGCCGCTCACCGTGATGATGGGTATTTTCCCGCCGTTGGATCGCATGTAAGGCCAGCACCCCAAACCTTTGAGGAAGGGAAGCTAGTAATCGCCATCGATTTCGGTACTACTAATTTACTTGACTTCTCGGAATAAAATTACTTTACTGACACCAGTCGCAGGTACTACCTTCTCTGGTCTTGTGCGATTCGCACCGTGAACTTCAATGGAACGTCGCGCTGACGTGTCAAGCAGGCATACGGTTCGTCCAGAATCGCATCGGGCAAAATACAGCAGATCCTCAACTGGCCTGGTTCGGCCGAGACGTTCAGAAAGGCTTGATAAATTTATAACTCATCTTCAACACAAGTGACCCCCCTTTCAGATTCCAACATGTCTATTATACGACGAGCATGGCCGTATCATGGCCTGGGGTCTCGAAGCAAAAAATGCCAGTGCGATGCCAGGAACGTCGCGTTACGAATGGTTTAAATTATTTCTTGATCCCCGCGCCCTGCGAGACGAGGGGGCTGCACTGGATTATCGGCTGCCTTCACTCCCGGTTCGTATATTCTTTCCTTCCCTATTAATCAGCCCTTATCCCAATAATAGCTCGGGAAGACTTCTACTGACCTCATAACGGATTTTCTCAGCTGTCTGTGGGAGTACTCGCGCGAACAGATCACCCGGGACATCGGAGCTATAGCCGATCTCAGTACGTCTAACGCTTCTCCGTTGGCAGATTCGCTGCTGACCGGAATCTATTCCAGATTCCGCAGATGTGTGGGTGACAGTGCCGGCGGCATGGGACGCGCGTGGTTGCGCGCTGATGCGCGAGGCGGCGATCGCGGCGGGCTTGGTCCAAAGTGCATATCCAGGAGATATTGCTTGGCGGGACCGACTCAAGATAATTACGGAACCCGAAGCGGCCGCCGTGCACTGCGCCCATCTGACCGACCTTTATAAGCTGCGCCCATCACAAAATTTCATCGTCTGCGACGCCGGGGGCGGGACAGTTGATTTAGCCGTTTACAAGGTACATACGTCCGCGAATAAGCTCTTGGTTTTTCTTCATTGTTTCCTCATTGAACATATGTAGATCATCGGTGACCCCGCGCACTTGGAGATCGCCGAAATCACCGCCCGTTCCGGTGCGACTTGCGGGAGTCTGTTTCTCGACTTGCGCTTCCGAGCTCTCGTGGAGGCTGTGAGTTCATTTATACTGCACCTTAAAACTCTCTTTTGACGACACCGCCTTCCATACGCACCCGCCTCCTTCTGTGTACATCACTTCCTTCTTTACCTTTGAATCGACTTCGATAAACGCCACACGGACTCACGCACAATCTAGCTTCTCAAGAATCACCCAGCACATCTCAATGCGGCATCTCTTGCCTATTTTAGTCCGTCCTCCACACATCGCTGCCTTTTCCCCGGCGGCTAACGCAAATCGGTGTGAAAATTAAATTATAGTGCATTCTTTCAGTGAGGCGGACAAATTGAACTATGCAGGAAAATCTGACGACGGTATGCTTTCCTTCGTACCGAGTTATGACTTACTTCCACCAACTTGACTTTCCCTCAGACACGATATTCTACTTTAACTGCTTCAACGTCGAGGACCCGGACGACCCTTCCGTTGGCCTAATCAATGGGCAGCTCGCCATTCCTGGACATTTACTCCGTGAAGCAGTGTGCGTCTGGTTCCAATTCCTTCACGCATACATTTGTAGAAACCTGCTGATGACTGGATGATGATACCACTGTAGTTTCGATCCTGTCGTTAACGAGGTCCTGGACTTGATAGCAAAACAACTCGCATTGTCGCCCAATATCGACGCATTACTTCTTGTTGGCGGTTTCTCTGGGAGTGCATATCTCAAAACCCAAGTCGAGGTGGGTTGCGTACATGCTCAACCTCCACTACAGAAATTGGCAACTATTCTTTCACATGCTTTTGCGGTTGAACATTTTGAACCCCCTATTTGATGCTGACTAAACACAGGAGCAATTCAGCTCGCGCATTCCCACACTGGCACGCCCTCCCGATAGCGATACAGCAACACTCCGTGGTGCCGCGCGTTACGGGATGTCTCGACGCGCTCTGGTCTCACAGCTCATCGTTCCACGATCATATGTCATGAAGGTGGGCCTGACACTCTATCAGTCATGGCTCACTTCCAATATCCTCCGTTTAGGTGCGCCGCCGAACAGTCTCTAATAGCCTCGACCGTTTATTCATATACACCGCGCAGGTGAAACTTCCAGCGGAACCGGAGGACCGTGTTCGAAGACCGGGATATGTTCATGTCAATGATGCAGGGGTAGAAATTTGTGAAAATCGGTACGTGTGCCATTCTGCTCTGTTTCAGATTTTCTGTTTTCTGTTGGATCCCTTCACATCCGTTCTGTTCGTCCTCGGCGTCTTGCTTGATTCGGGCACATTCCGAAGCCCGTGTCGTATCTTCGTTTTCATTTCCGATGGCTCTCCGACGGATTACAGAGCTCGGTCTTCACACAATATTCTCCGGGAATGACGTAGCTGCGCTTTTGCTTAGAGAATCGTTGTGTTTATGGACTGTGATGGGTAGCCGCGATCCTGGGTCCCCGGATATATTATACCGGCTACGGATCCACCGGATTTTTATCCCTCCTTCATTCGTTGCTGGGCAATTCTGGACCCTGTTATTTTCGTCGTACCGGCGTCCTCCTAAACCCTGGGTCAGGACATCTTGACCGGCTGTTCTTCGGCGTACAAGTCGAGACTCTTGGTCCCCCCCTTTCTCTGTCCCCCCATTTGAATGCTGGGAAGATATGTGTGGGAATCCGATCACTTTCCTTAGTTCGGATTTGCAATCTACTTTCACCCCGATCGACTTTGCGTTTCCTACCTCGGGCCGGCCAATAAACCTTCCCATCCCCATCCATCATCTATTTCCTACTGCGTTTAGATCCCTCTTTCTTTCTCATCTCGTCTTATGTTTCATCTTGTGCATCTTTTCTATGCCGCGGAGTGCGAAATCCGAGCTGGGTGTGAATTGTTGGTTAAAAATACCAGCATTTTGTTGGCATTTTGGTCTCTTTCACACGGTTGCGATTCCTCTGCCTCCAACTTCCGTAACACATCTTTGACGCGTATACGCTTTCTTCTTCACTATGCAATGATTCAGTTTACACAAACTGACCCCGTTCGCAGATTACAGTACCTCGTACAGAAGGGTGCGATCACACGAAAGGGGTATGTTTTCGATTCCAACTCCTGTAATTTTGGCTGTGGCTCACTGTCAGCGATAACCTCCTTCCCAATTCGGATTTTTTGACGGGATCCTCGTTTTTGCCTCTGCTCTTCGAATACCCACCAACTCAAAAACTGTATATCGAAATGTGCCGGCAACCCACCTTCTCGGCACTCGGCATGTTCGGTTTCGCACCGCAACTCACTTGCTGCCACCTACACTGTACGCACCCGCGGGCTTCACACCCTCGCTTGTCCGCCCACCATTCCTACTCGCACACTCTACCCACATTCACAAAAACCTTTTTTCTTCGCCTTGCCGCGGCGACCCACGTCATTCGGGATTGTGTGGCATGTTGGCTTTCGCACAATCTGCTCTTGAGGCTCGCAACAATCTTTTTACCTGTCCTTCTGGTTATTCTTTTCTCGCTGGCGCTGGTTCGTGACCCGATCAAATTGAACTGCTCTGTTAAACTGGACCGTGCCGGAATATACCCGCCTCTCGCAACCTACTTCCCTGACGTTGGCCATCGGAATCAACACACTACAATTGACAATCTGGCGTGATTTTGTTTCTGGCCGTGTCGCCACGATATGCTCACATCGTGGTACTCTGATCCCCGTTTCGTTATATATTCACTAACATCGCAGGCAACGCATAACAACGCGTTTTTGGTATGTCATCATAATCTCCGCCGCGGCCGGTGTAACTGAACGACGGGCGTGGCAGTAAATTCGCGAAGACGCGCGAAGGTGTGTTGTGTTTCATTTCTTGCAGTATCGCTTCCGTACCGTTCTCCCCGGGTCTATTGTCGCACCAGCTGGTCCGGGCGCACCTACGCGGCGAAATCTCGCATCTACGCGGACGTGATGGGTTCGCGTGCGCTTTGACGTCGCCCGGAGATGGCGAGCGCTAAATCCGCGGCGGACCTCTTCTTTCGCCTTCCTTCGAGTCCCGCTTCCTTGCCATCCATACCCGTATGCGTGCACTTAGATTGTGCGCCATCCCATTCCATTCGAGTTCGAGTTCCCACTTCCACTCTATCTAGCTGCCGCGCGCGCGGTGCGGGCGTGTCTAGGCCTTCGTCGACCTCGCTTCATTTCCTTTCCCATTACCCCTTCCTCCCACATTGCACCTCTTCTACTCTCGCCCGTTCTCGGCTCTCTCTTAGTCGTCACCGTCACCGTCACCTCTCCTTCCTCCCTTCCTTTCACAGAATTCACTCCCCCATTTTATGATCACAAAATTCTTTCTCCCTCCGCCGCGCGCACTTCCCAGCCGTTTCTTTGCCTTTTTCTTACTGCCGTCTTCCCCCCGCGTCACATCGGCGTTCCCCGCGTCTGTCCAGTGATCACGCTCATCTGATCGACGCGCCCCCTAATATGGGATCTACTGCTGTGCCGCATTCGGATTCCGCCCATCCCCCCCATTCGTCCACAACACACATACGTTCGATTTAGATACCGCGCATCTCACCCAGTTTTAAATCTCCGCCCACACAGACAATGTACACACGCGTCATTCGGTGTCTGCTCTCTGCGGCGCATTAACCCCTCCGCGTCGCGTTCGCTATTACTGTTGCCGCGTCTACCGTTCCCGCTTCATTTCACTCTACACGCTTCGGGCATCCCCTTCACCTCCCTCGTCCGTCTTCTTCGCGCAAATCTGTTGTTCCCTCATGCGCGTTCTAGCTACTATCGTTAATCCCCGTCACGGTCCACCCCTAACGCTTCGCTTTGTCTTTATTCCTCCTCACGCGAGAGCTTCGTGTGCTTCGCGTCAATTACTTTCCACCCCGTTTATTTATTTCCCCTAGATCTACTTCGCATCCCCCCTCACACCCATTTTTTTTCTTTTGCGAGATCTGTGACTTTCCCTTCATCCCCGATGGGAAGTCCCAGATTCTCTTCCCACACATCCATCTACCCACCTACCATTTCGGATCTGCTTCACCTCCATGATCATCTCCCGCCGAGCCCGCCGGGGCGGTTGATCTCACCGCCATTTTTATTGATCTTCCCGCCCGACGTTATTTGTTTTGATTTCCGGCGGGGGTTATTCTCTTCTTCTCTCTTTTTCCATGTGCAACTCATTTTCGGCCGATGATATTTGTCATTTTTCCCTCCATCCATCGCCGCCGAGCTCGGGAGTGCGCATGGGCGGAGTGTCCTACCATCTCATCCTATCATCATTCCGCCTACCGTTATTTACACCGCCCATCTTCCCAGCATCGGTATGATTCCCACTTGGCCCCGGTGTCCTTTCTTTTTCCCTCTTTCTTCTATTCTCTAATTATCCCCTCAACCGAACAACCGAACCGAACTAATTCATCACCTTGCCAGATACGACATTCACGGCGACGCTCTACACCTCGCCATCCGCCTCGGCGCGCTACGCCGACGAGCCTGACGCGGGCCTGCAACCACTGTGCGAATGGCAAGTTAACGTCAGCGTCTTGCCAGCGTTTCAGGTGCGTTTATTTTTTCCCCTCGTATTTTGTGTGTGGAATAGTTTCGTGTTTCTTGATTTTTGTGAGGCGGGTTAACGTAGTTTGGAGCCGAGTATTGTGTGAAGTGGGCAGTTTTTTTTCCCGGTTTTTCAACCACACGCACGTGATGTGGTTCGATTTTATATTCGTCCTTATTCTTACTTCCACTTTATTTCTGCTTCGTTTCTGAACATCATTGACCCTTCATGGCAGGAAGCGGCGCAGGCCCATCCACATGGCGGGTTTTATACCGGTGCGCGTCCCATTTCTTTCCATTTTTGCCGTTTCATACCGAAAACAATAAAACTCACCCACCCCCTTACATAGACTTCGATATTGGGCTCGAGCTGGATAGGTATGTTGTTGAGTCTCGTTTCCTTTCTTTTCTCCCTTTCGATTTCGATGCACGACGCCAACTATCCATCGCCAGTGCGGAAGTCCGCGGCGTCCTCCTCGCAGCAGAGGACGCGCCCTTTCCGTCCGACTCGACCTTCCGCTCGGACACGAGCGCGTACCCATCGGTTGATACATATAGCGCCCGTCCGCCGGGCTATAGGGCGGGGAGCGCACAGGGGCACAGGTCGGGTAGCTCGCTTGGCCACGGGAGCGAGGGGAGAGGACACGGTGTGACGGAGAGCGGGCAGTGGCAACGGCAATGGAATGGGCAGAGGCAGGAGTGGGGGACAGTGGTGTTTGCGTTTACGGTGTAGGGTCTGAAAGCACATCTAGGGAAGGGCAGGGACAAATTGTTTGTTACGTTTCGGCGGGGTCGCATCGCATTTATGCGAATTGGATTTTTTGCATCGTTACGGTCAATCTTGTCCTGGGTCTTTAGGGTTTTGGGCCAGGTCTGGGTCTGGTAAATTCAATTTTCAACCAAGATTGTCAAACACGTGATCTTGGTTGCATTTTGCTCGGTGTCATTTTCGCTTCATTCCACCCTAAGTGATCCACTGTCCTCCCCGTGTATCTCACGCACCCCGCTCTTCTCCGCTCAAGTATTCCTGTACAGACATACATCAAATTGTTCACCGAATCTCAGGAACCGACCGGCGATCGAACTGGGCCCCGGTGTGCGTTTTGCGTAGGCGTTTTATATAATCATCTCCGCGACCTCCCTCCATGGGCCTCGCATTAATATTCGCTTCCAGAATGCGGATCTACGCGCGCTCGCCTAGGCGTCTCAGATCTACGCGCAATCAACCGAGTCGCAGTAAGTATGTAGACGCCTATCTACGGTACGGCTACCGCTACCCGCCGCCGAGTCCAAACCCAATTTGGACGGGCGTCATCGTCGACGTCAGGATTGGCATCCATCATCCCTCCCACTTCCATCCATCGGCGCAGATCCATTGCCGCTAGCACCGCGGTTCGTTCTTACAACATTCCTCATCCGGAGTCGATTTTCCCGCGGTTGGGGTTGTTTTTACATACTGCAAACCGTGATGTTTTTGGCTCGACCACCGTCGTCCCGTTCGTGATGGCACCTGGATGATCTTCGCCCCGCCCAATGTATTTTCCGTTTGCCCAACATATCCCTTGTGTGCCGTTGATGTCGGTTTGAATCCTTGTCCAGACTTCAGATGTTCCCGACGACATACTTGCTATCTTTCGTTCTGCACTGAACTTCCACTCTCTCCCCGCCCTGCATACGTAGCGCAGTGATATCGATGTTTTCCTGCCGCCCTCCACTCCAGCTCCAGCCCCCACTTCGACGCCGATTCCAGCCTGGAAGCTGCGCTCCCGTCATATTCTGCCGTAATAAATCTGAGCGGACCAAGTCGCCTCCCCGCGAGTGAATGTCTATGTACGTATCTCCCACGTTTTATGATTACCACCCGTCGCGGCTGCCAACCAGTACCTAGGATTTCCTCCGCGATGTAGGCCGATCAAAGCTGCTTGCTGTCAGCGGTCTTGGGCTTTGTTGTCCTGGTCCTGCCGCGCCTGGGCCGTCTACGGGACTTGCAGTATTTTTACTTTCAATACCACTCTCTCAAACTCCCTCTGGTTGTCCGATTCTGTTTTATCTCGCCGCAGTTGGCTTTCCTCTGGTATGTTCAACTCCACCTCCTCCTTTATATATATTGCAGTACTTATGTTTACCGCCTAATACGTATGCTAGACATCGCCTCCGACTTCATCCTCCGCTCGCGCCCCATTGGCGTGTATTCTAGGATTGTAATCTCTCCTCACCGACCGAATCCCGACCGAGCTCGAGTCATCGATTTCGAATCCTCCCTGTTCCGTGTGCCTCCGAGTCCCTTTTCTGTGCGGACCGTGGTTGGATGGACGTCCCGACCGACTCGGACCCGGGACAGGTACACTCTTCATGGCCAGCTCGTGTATTATTTTGTTGATGAAGGCGGTTCTCGCCCGGTCGGGATTCGGTCGGTGAGGAAGACTCGGACTCGTTTGTTTTCCGTCACGGAAATCGATGATAACGAACGAGACATTTCATTTCCGCAAATATCCTCCCGGGGCCGAGCCTCGAACATCGATATGTGAATGTCCGTTGGAGGCGCAGGGCTTGGAGAGCTTGGTAAAAGTTTGGCGCGATATGCGACGTTGAACGATTTTATGAAGGAAAAGAAAGAAAGTGATTTCACATTTTTTTCAACCAAATGCACGTGATCATGTGGTTGCATTTTCCCTTCCAACCCATGTTGCCTTCCTCTCACCATTTCTGCCCATTCCCCCCTTCTTCAAGCCATCCTCAGTACGTACTCGTATGTACATCCATCCCGCTGCTTTTGATTTAGTTGTTCAATAAATGCTCGCTGTGCTCGGTGCCGCTCTCACTGTTTGGCCTCAAGTTCTTCTCCTCTGCGTCGCAGCCATGCCGCCTTCAACCCCGTATTTGTTCCTAGGCTTACTTTGCTTGTTAACTTGGTTCCCAGCAAGTTCCTAGTAGGTAGCCCAGACTGTACACCATCCAATTATGTGTTAATATTTGACCTACGATTGGCAGAACTTTGCTTTGGGCAATGCAGGCGTCAGAGAGCAAGAACGCACGACTTACATCACCACTCTTCCCCCTGCTAAGACCGATAGTGCGGCCGAGGGACTGTATAAACTTTACTTTCTCCTCTGAGCCGGCGGAGGCGATAACTTTCAGCCCGGGTACGTCCTCATATTAGATATCCCCAATTCTCCACGCCGTACATACTAAGTACCCCCGCCCCCGTCCCGCCCCGCCTTTAGAGCTTCGGGTCTCAATTTTTAAAACTGGGTACCAGGCTCTAGAGTTCGAAATTGGGTGTGTATGTAGTGCGTATTCAAGGTAAGCACGTATTCGAGTTTAGCTGCAGACTCGGAGGCCCAGTCAATTTCCCAACTAAGTATCTTTTTTCTTTCTTTTTTCAACCACGCTGTGCATGTGATTTTGCAATTGGTGTCTTCCTCTTACCCTTCCCCTTGCTGTTCGTGTTCGTTTCGGTTAGGTTGGGAGGTAGGTATATGAAGTGGGAAGAAAGAAGTAGGACAATGGAGGGACCAGCGGTGCCGGTACGTACGGTACGCATGCGTGCTCAGGTCGTGTATTTTATTTCTTGTTTGTTTCAGGTCCTGGGCCATCGCGGACACCTCTCTTTCAAATATTCCCTGGACCATATCTCCTTCCTTCCTTCCGTGGTTCCTTACTACCCAAGGCCCTACTTCCCCTCCCCATCTTTTTTTTTTTTCGGTAAGGGCTAGTACTGGTGGAAGTATCGGAGGCCGACGCCACGGCAGTTATATATACAATAAATGACACAGCGTACGTATTTTAAGATGGGCCTGAAAATTGCAATTGGCTCAGGGCTGATTCAGAGTATTACCTATAGCTAGTGTTACGGACATAATCCGCAGTCGGGGTCGAGGTCGGACTCGTGTGAGTTGAGTACGTTGAGTTTTCGGAATTACGAGTTGACGCCCGGAATCGTGCGAGTTCAGGGGTGAAGCCCTCATAGGTACGTACGTATGTTATCATATGTATAGAGGTACTTAGTTCGTAAATACTAAATCCGGAAGCTTGACGCGGAGTATTCCGAGTTGCGAGTTACGAGTCGCGGATGAGCGTGCGGTGGCCCTGGGTATTTGAGTTGAGGAGATGGGCTGTGTACGGGGTTCGAATTGTAGTTTGAGGTAGGGTAAGGAAAGGTCGAGGTTTCGATGGATGTGATAGTGTAGCCATCGAGTGGTTGATGAACAAGTTCGACATCACTAGTACTTCAGTCACCAGCGGTTCAACTTGCGTTCAAGCTGCGTTTGAGTCGACCGCTTGCCTTATCCGATGTCTTTCCGCTGGCTGCTGGTGGTCAGGATGCCGCATAATTTTTTTTTTTTTTTTTGCTTTATTTCAACCATGAGTGCCATGAGTCTGAGTCAGACTGCATCAGGAAGCCTGTTCATGAAGACGAGGAAAGCTATTCAGAATTGCAGGATGAAGAAACGGAGGTGGGTTGAACCGCGCCGACGGAGGTCGCACATCGACCGCTCTGGTTGAATCGATCACAGCATTGAGTTTGTTTTGGTTACTCAGTGCACTCGGTTTTGGCTACAAGTTGCACTTGGACTCGTGTGAGTCGAGTACTTACGTTGACTCCCGGAATCGTGCGAGTCGGTGTTCACAGGGTTCGAAAGCCCTAGTACGTATATTATCATATGTATAGAGGTAGTTCGTAAATACTAAATCCTCAATCAGTATGGCACGGGTTATTCCGAGTTGCGAGTTGCACTTCGCGGCCGACCCCTTGATTATTTAAATTTGACCAAGGAGGTCATGCCAATGTACATGTATGGTTCGAATTATAGGTAATCAAGCAAGCAAGCAAGGATATATAATCAATGTAGTGTGTGTTGAACAGCATTTAGTGTAACGAGTTCGACATCACTGAGGCTTGAATGGTTCAACTTGGGCTCAAACTGGCCATGGGTTTTATTCGACCGAGCGCTTGCAGTTGCCTCTTCCGATGTCCGCCTTTCCGCTGGCCGTGGCCCTGGGCGGGAGGACGTAGGTCATTCCGTGTGGAATGAATCGGATGTGAAATGAACTTGGGCTCGACAAGGGGTTAGATAGAAGGTGAAGAGGGTGTGATTTTTTTTTCAACCATGACTCATGAGTTAGCCAGACCACGGAAACGGGTTCGACTACGAAGATGTCTGTGGGATGTTGACCGGCGCGGAATAAGGATTGGAAGATGAGTTTGACGACGGCAAAACCGACCTCCCTCGCGACATCATTTGCGTTGGTTGAACCACATCATCAATTTTCCATGTTGAACATCTGGAACAGGCTCGAATTGCGCCTAGGAGGGTCTTAGAAACATGACCGCTGGATAAAAATACATAACCGCTGGATAAAAACACGCAACGCCTGGATGACGTTGTAGGACTCCTCCGATCAGCAGCGCGCGTGGTTCAGCGGGTTTTTTTTTATCATGATCCATCTCTCGTTATAGTTAACTCCACTGGCATACGGGCGACTCCCACTCGCATACGAGTGACTCCCACCTGGCGTACATACCAACGCCTCCCACCCGCGTACCCACCTTCTCCCGCCCGCATATGAGGGAAGATGAGGGACTCTCATCGCGTACCTGCTGTAGCCGCGGCAAGGCGGCGGAATTGAGGCGAGTTACGGGGGTGCGCATGCGCAAGCGACGAAGGAACGAACGATGGTGCCACAATTGGCGAACGCCGAACGGGCTGCGTGGTACACAAGGTTGCATCAGATGTATCAGCGCGGTGGATGTGCGCGTAGCGGGGGGCGTAAGTTCGCGGAGGCACGTCTAGGATTCGGTGTTTTGCAGAGGCGTGGAGGGGTAGGAGGGTGGTGAAGGGCGGAGAAAAGGAGAGGAATCGTAGCGGGAAGAGGATTTTCCGACGCGCAGTAACGGCGGACGGAACTCGTTTGTCGAACTAAGAAAAAAAAGTGAGCGTCGGCCGAGAGCGTCGGGTCGGGCCGTAGCGGGTGGATCGACGTTGTTGTTCATTTAGATCGGGATCAGAGTGTCGCGTGTCGCATTGATGTGAGATCTTGAGATCTGTGGGAAGATTTGAGTGTGCTCGATGTGGACGTGTGCTGCTCCGAGTTTGTTTCCCAGCCTGCGTCGCTCTCCCCCTTGCACAAATGGTTATTCCCAATTCCCGGATTGGGCACTGCACCACATCCCTATATAACCCGCACAAACCATCCACAATGCACGAAACATGGCCCGCAACTCCCTCGCAGCACATCTCGACCACATCGCGGTCACGCGTCCCACAGTGCACAACTGGGCGCGCACTTTCCGCTGCCACCCCCGCGCAGTATTCGCCCCAACGACCGTGCAGGAATGCCAGGACGTTCTTGCGCTAGCTCACATGGATAAATGTGTTCTGCGCCCCCTCGGCGTCGGCCACTCCCCCAGCGACGTCGCGTTCACAGACGACTACCTCCTCGACACAACTCGTCTCTGTCGCGTACTGCACGTCTCGCGAGATACCACACCCCCGTACGTGGAGGCAGAGGCAGGCATCAAGCTCAGTGCACTCCACACCGCGGTCGGCGCGCACGGGCTCGCGATGCGCAACCTGGGCAGCATCAGCGACCAGACACTCGCGGGCATCGTCGCGACCAGCACCCATGGGAGTGGGGTTGACTACGGTGTCATCTCCACGCATGTCCTCGCCCTCACGCTCCTCGTTCCGGACTCCCCCGCGTACCCGTCTCCCAGTGGTAAAGGCACCGTCGTCAGATGTTCCCCGAACGAAAACCCGGACCTTTTCACGGCCACCATATGTGGTCTTGGCGCGACGGGGCTTATTCTCTCCATTACGCTGGAACTTGAGCCGGCGTTCCGTTTGAAGGTGAGGCTCCTGTTTTCTTCCATCTTCCTTTTCTGTGCAGGACTGATGTTACTTCAATGCACAGGACACACACACTATCCGCCCCCTCCCCGAGGTCCTCCGCCACCTCGACACAATTAAAAAGGAGGGCGAACACGTCCGTCTCTGGTGGGCACCCGCCATCGGCACCGTGCGGTGTAGCGTCGCGAGTCGGGTTACCGAGGTGTGTAGCGGTTTATTCTGGTTGCGCCAGCTTCCTTTCTCTGTCCTTTTTCCTATTATATATCCTTCGTTTTCAATTATACACCCTGCATTTTCGGTCTCTTCCCTATGCTTCGTACGCGTTCTTTTATTTTCTATGCGCTTACTACGGCGCACGTCCTTCCTTTCCTCTTCTTCTTCGCCGACCCGCCCCGGGTCCTTTCTTGGTACGAGCCGTTGGGCTTTCTTTCCTTCTCATTCTTCACTCCCTTCCTCTCTTCCTCCCTCCCTCCCCCAATACCTCCCCCTTCTCCCCCCTTCTCCCACTCCTTTTTCTATTCCCTATTCCCCCCTTCCCCCCAACCCTACCCACACTCACTAACGCACACCCCCAGCCCCCAACCAGCCCCGCCCCCTGGTACCGCGACCCCGACGCCCTCCTCGGCTTCCACGCCCTCCAGCTCGCCCTCCTCCTCACGCGTTTCGCGCGCCCGCTGCCGAGGCCTGAGGTCCCGCGGTTCGTGGCTCCACCGCTAATCTCTACGAGATCTTTCCTCGCTTCGAGTTCGAGCTATTCGCCCGGTTCGAGTTCGAGCTCGCCACCGTCGTCTTCAAAATCACCACCCAACTCCCTCTCATACCTCCTCGCATACCTCTCCGCCCTCTCCCTCTACGCCCTCGCCTACACGACGTACGCGCGAAACTACACCCGCTACGCCGCCTCCCTCCCACTCGCGCGCCTCACGCGCCGGGCGGACGTGTGGGCCGCGCGGCTGGCGGGGTGGTTGGGTGGGGGTGGGGGCGTGGGGGCGTTGATGCCTGATCCTCATCCTAGTTCTTCTCCGAGTTGCACCGCGGCGGGAGAGTCGACTTACGTTGCCGAGGTATCGGCCGCGGCAAGAACGCAGTGGATAAAAGGACAAGACGAGGCGATGGTGGCACCGCGCGCGGACGTGGATGAACGTGAAGAACAACGTGAAGAAGAACGCGTACTGGAAGAAAAATACGATGCACAAGAGGAAGAAGAACACCCCGCCCCCGCGCGCACCCCCGCGAGCGTGACCGTCGCGGAGAGCTGGCGCGTGTTCAATATCGAGTGTCGGGTGCGTTTGTTATTTCTATCAATTGTGTTCCAGACTGTTTCGGCGTTTTGCGTATTGGAGGGATTGGGCGATTCAGATCAGGCTGCGACGGTTCTTTGCGGGGTGGGGGCGCGGGCGATGGGTGGTGCTCGCCGCTCCCTGCGTATTCGGAGCGCGATTCGGCGACCTCGGCCGATGGGTCGGGGCGTGTGTCTGACGCGCCGACGCGCCGACGCGCCGATTTTGGAGGGCTCGCGCTTGCTCGCTCCGTCGCCCGCCGTTGTCAGACGGAGTCGATTGCGTTGAAGAGGTCGCGCCGTCGCTTCCCTCCACTCCCTTCCTCCTCTCCTCTCCTCTCTTCCTTCCCACTTTATTTTTTATCTAATCACGAGAGAAAAAAAACAACTCACTAACGCGCTCTTCGTTTCGTTTCGCAGTACCCCCAACACACGACAGAGTGGGCGCTCCCTGCGGCGCGCGCGCGCGCGTGTCTGGGCGAGCTGGCGGCGTGGTTGGAGGGGGAGAGGGGGCGGGAGGGGGTGAGTGATTTCTCTGTTCATTGCTTTACATTTCTTTTTGGAAAACAGGGCCGGGGCGCGCTAGGGATGGCGGAGACGTCGCGCCGCGTCCTAAAGCGCGTTACACGACTCGCTACCTCTCACTCGCTCCCTCTTTCTCTCTCCCCTCCCGTTTCATCTCGCGCTTGCTTGAAAGACTCGCACTTGACACTCACCAAACAAAGACCGAACACTAACACACACCCACAGGGCGAGCGCCCGCACTTCCCCATCGAGGTGCGCTGGAGCGCGGGGGACGACCTGTGGCTGAGCCCGAGCAACGGCGGGGAGACGTGCTGGGTGGGGATCGTGCAGTTTAAGTAAGTGTTTGTTTGTGTGTTTCTTCGCATCTTTACTATACTTCCATATCCCGATACTTCTCGCTCCTCATTCGTCCTCCCTCCACCATCCTCGCCCGTCCTCCCGCCCTCCGCCCACTCTCTCCCGCCCGTCCTTCCTCTCCACCATCTTACTTCCTGTGCTTTCCAAACTTCTTCGAAACATGTATCTAACTCCAACGCAAACCCCGAGAAACCGAAACTAACACTGGCACCCGCAGACCATACAACCTCCCAACGCGCTACCGCGTGCTCTTCGCCGCGTTTGAGCGCATCCTCACCAAGCATGGGGGGAGGCCGCATTGGGCGAAGGTGAGAGCGTTTGTTCTTGCCTCAATTTTTTCAATCTTTTCTGCTCGTTCTTGGCCCTCCTTTTTTGTGTCCACGCGACGACGATCTTTATTCTCCCTCTTCGTGGCATTTACCAAATTGAGCGAGCGACGATCCGGCTCGTCCCGTTCGTTTTTCCGCGTGTTTGTGGAGGGCAGCCCGCGGGTCCATGTTTCAATCTTTTCCATCGGCGGTTCCGTATGTTTTCCGGCTTCTGCTTCCTTTGCGTGTTTTCCTCTGTTTTCGTTCTTGCCAAATCGTCGCATGGCATGTTTCCGAAATTCTCAGGTCGCGCGTACGCGTTTGTTTCTTCTTTTCGAATCTTCGCATGCTTCCGAGGTTTTTTCGTTTCGTTTCGCGCATGTTTCCGAAAATCTTCGGTTCGCGCATGCCGCCGCATCGACGCATGTGTTTATTCGGACTTTGCCGCGGGGTGTTTCTTCGGATTTTGCCGCGACGGCGATTCGAGTCGGGTCGATCTACGTTCGGTCCCAATGCGGATTTTGATGCGGCGGGATGGGCTCGATGCTCGATTTTGATGCGGTTTTGGGTCGTGTCGATTTTTTTTGGCCGGTGCTTGGATGCATCGGGCTTGGCGGGAACTGAAAGGCCAGTGTGTGCACTACGGTGTGGATGTTCTGGCCCTGTCTCCTCGTCCCGCCGCCACCGCCGCATTCCGCTGCCGATTTGTTTTCTCAACGATTTGCGATACGACTTGCAAACAAAAAAAAAACGCGATCGCTGACAATCCTTCCTTTCCTTTTATTTTTCAGGCGCACCACCTCGACGCGCGCACCGTGCGCAGGCTGTACCCCGACTTTGGCAAGTTCCTGCGCGTGGTGCAGGCGGTGGACCCGCAGGGGGTGTTCCGGAATGAGTATATCGAGCGGCATCTTATGGGCGGGGGCGGGGATGGGCGGGAGTACAAGGAGTGGAATGCGTCGCGTGCGGATTCTGCGGATGCGTCGACGCCTCAAGGCTCGGTCCCAATGTCCGCTTCGACACAGACCGAGGATGCGTCGCAGGAGCGGGAGAAGGAGAAGGAGCAGCAAAAGGAGGAACGGCCTCGGGCATGGTGGAGACGAATCTGGCGTGGCCCCGCGCCGAAACCGAAACCGGAGCCCGATCCAAAGCCGGACTGGCGCACGGATTGGCGGATCGCGCCGCCTGAGGGACGGAGGCGGCGGGTGAGGCTGGGGCGGGTGCCGCTGGAGGGAGGAGAGCAGCTGCAACCGCAAACGCGAGCGAAGGTGAAAGTGGAGGCGGAGGAGGAGGAAGAGCGGGATGTGCATGAAGAAAGCCCCATCTCGAGCGAGGACGAGTGCGAGTGTGAGAGTGGGAGCGAGAGCGAGAGCGACATGGACGCGACGCTGGCGGGGTCGGTGGAGCTGAAGTGCCCCGACGCCGACTGCGACCTGTTACGCGATGAAGGAGGCGCACCAAACCAAAATTGCCCGGCACCCACACGGACGTGATTTATGAACGACGGACTCGGACGTGGTTTCACGGACGAGGGGCAAACCCATGGACCACTGGCCTGAGGACGGGACAAATAAAAATTAGAGTAATCCGCGCTATATGTAGCCACCGCCCTGCCCTAGCATATGTCTAATCTACTGCTAATCTAGGATTTTTTGCTTTGCTTGCTTGCTTCTATGTTCGACGCACGGCGACTTTTCAACGCCTTATTTTCTTCGACATTCCCGACTCGGAGAAGCTTCTGCAGCGTTTATGTTGTACATAGTAGGTTCGGAAGTGGCGTGGTCGGATATTGCCGAATGCCAATTTGGGAATACTGAAAGATAGGGGTTAACTTGGCACACGACCATGTGAATCCGCCGGCAGTGAGCTGTTTGTCGGCTTCACCAAGGGCTTCACTGCGTTTGCGCTGTTCCCCAGGGCGTTTTTCGTCGGGGTCTACACCGCAGTCGTGAACGCGGCCTTCCACCCTCTCGAAGCTGTGGCGATTTACCTCGCAGGGTTTGTTTGCCGCCGTCAGTGATTTTTTCCCCCTTGACTGAAGTCCTCAACCCAACTGTACAATACACCACATTACAGTCGGACTGGGCGCTTGGCCGTCCACCAAGACCAATTTTTTGTGTACTCGACTCGGACTCGTTGGACCTCATGCCCTCCATTCTCTGCCAGACGGGGGTTTTACTTCTCTGAAATATCGGAACTTCACACTGGGGCCTCGGCGCACGAATATGTCCCACCGTGTCGTCGACCCGGACATACCCATGGCGCACCGCAGTCTTAAGGGGAAGCTGCGTGGTGTCGTGAACCTGTGAACCTTGTATGCCCAGCCAGAGATCTAGAGTATGCAAGCGGCAAGGCTCTTGTTTTGTCTATTAGTAGGCTGCTAAGTGCCGTACCTCAGAAGAGGGTGATGCGACGACACCGGCGCTCGCCTTGCCCGCCGGCAAAACATTGAAAGAGATTCGGAGGGAGGAGGTCTGAGAACATCTGGAGGTGAACTCCAAGTGAAGCCTGTGTCAGATTCAGTAATGAGGTGATCCTTCTCTCCACAATGAGACCAAGGAGTAAGCAGTCCACGAAGCATAAATGTGTTATATAATACATCAATCGTACATCACGCTCTCCGCAGCGTCGAACCCAGCAAACCACCCTACCATCTAGATTCCACTTGCGACATGTATTATCTACAGCCCAAGCTGCTCCCGGATCGACGCGCGTACCTGCCGCTCGTACTCGGGACGGTTGTCGCGATAGAGCTTGCTGCAATCGACGCTAGCGGGTGACTCGAGGTTCGGCTCTATGGGAGGTTGTTAATATTGATTCGGAATACGGTGATAAGATACGATAAATGCTTGGTCTCGCTTACGCGCCGGAACCATGCCAATAAAATTGAGTAAATGCGGAGGTACCCACCAGCTAGCATGGAGATGACGCTCAGAATGACCTTTTCTACGCTCTGCACGGGGCTCCACCGCTCGGATGCCTGTTCGTACATCGTTGGGTCGTCACCGGGGGTGTGCAAGATCGAGATGCACACAGTGCCGTCGGGGTAAACTGGGGAGGTTGTTAGCAATCAGCGGAATTAAGATAGACAAGGACGAGGAGAAAGTTTGGCAAAATGAAATAAAATGAAGTAAACTCAAATTTCGGCACGGAAGCTGAAGAGGATAGATCGCATGTCTCGCGCACCGCACCAAGTCAACACCGACGACGTCGGATAGAGCGCCGCAGTATGGAACGAAACAAGAGCGAGACTGAACATAAGATGGCGCGGAAGAACATCGGCAGCCACCAAGTACGCGGCGGGATCATGACCTTGACGTGGATAGCAATATGACGCGAGCATGAGCGCACAATCATAGGCAGTGTATAGAGAATCGGATGAGCGGGGTCATCGGTCCTCGATAACTATCACGGGCGGATACGGATAGATCCCGCTACACTGTAGATTTCCAATGTAAGCAAGTAGCACGCAAAATAAACTGCGCTGGCACGGCAAGGAGCAAGATTCGGTGGTATCGGACACGTCGGCGATCGGGTTAAACGGGACAATAACCTGATGTCGAACAGAACGGACGGGATGCAGAGGCACGCGGTCGGCCTGCATGCGATACGAGGACGATCGAACAAGAGCTCCGAAAATGATACGTACTGTTTGGGTGGAACAGAGGGGGGTCGAACTTCATCTTGAAGGGGGATAGCGGGTAGTCGGTGGGCTGCATGCGTACATAGGACCGATGATTAGCAGACAGCCTCCGGACTTGGCAGGAACGTACGAATGTCAGTTTGGCGGCAAATACACCACCTTCCTATTCCGGCTGCGATGAATGATTTGGTTCGCCCCAAGTCAGCTTAGGCTACTCACAAACGGCGTGTCCTTGGGGCCACAGATGAGCGCCTCCCATATGAAGAAGTCGGATTCAGAGATGGGGCCTGCAGGTGGAGACAATTGGTACGATATGATAGCAATGTACGCGAATGAGGTTACCGGCCGTGAACATTCCGTCGGGCGAGCCTGCAGGCAAGTAAGATTGGTGTGGCGGTCGAAAAGCGTACAAATCGGACCTCCAGAAGTAAGTTGACGGTACTCCGTCATCAGCCTGCGGAGCGCAGTAGCGCTATTGGCGCTGCGAGAGTTCATGGTAAGCGGGAGAGCAGGATTGGGCACGGATTACAACAAAGCCAAACAAGCGATGCCTAAGTGCCTAAAAAACTACGGATACACTGTAAAATACATTTCAAGCTGATTCTTACCACAGCCGCACGCTCAAGTACACCCCAAGGTTAGGTGCATCAGCCCGATACATCACGCATCGTCGAGAACTAGTCGAGGAACCACATTCATCGCCATCAGCTGCAAGGAGGAATACGAATTAGCCCGTCCTGGATAAGATAACACATTCATGAGAGTCACCTCCTGGAAGAGCAATTTAGCTGCATATGGGATCGTCAGCTGCGCCATTTGCTTCGAACTCTTGCAATAGGTACACCATCCATTGTACCCCATCAAACCGCACTTGGAGCACGCGTTCACCTCGAATTTGTCGGACGAGATCATCAGGCGCTCGAGCAGCAGCTGCGTCGCGCCGTAGCCGATAAGACAGTCACGCTCCATCTCGCCGAGCCGCAGGCCACCCTCCCGCGAACGACCCTCAGTGGGCTGCCGCGTAAGTGTCGCGCGTGGTCCTCTGTAAACTCGATCAGCTGCTGAGCCCGCAGTTCTCGGAAGTCAATACACTTGCCTCGCGCGGGCATGCATCTTGTCCATGACCATATGTTCTGTGCGAGAGGGAACATCAGAGGTTAAACAAAACCATCACCGCATTAATTCCACTGACTGAGTTTCTATACACAAGTCAGAACACATCGTGACATAGCGCACAAACAGCCTCCATACCTGATAGTAAATGGGTCCGAAGTACACATACGCCTCAAGGGGCTCGCCCGTGATGCCGCTTGTTAGCATGTCCTTACCGGCGTAGCTGAATCCATTCTCGACAAGGATTCGGCTCATGTCCTCCACCTGCACCACAAATGGATTTAGACCACCAACCTCTCGATTGAACGGTAAATTACCTTCGAACCACCGAAAGCTGTGCCGTATTGAAGCTTCCCGCAAAGAACACCCGCCTAGATACCGGTCATCAAACGCGAAATTGCAATAGAGGAAAATCTCGCACCTTGCCGGCGAGAAGCTCGATCATCTTGCCCACAGTCATCCGCGAAGGAAACCCGTGCGGGTTCATGATCGTATCTGAAAATGATCGTGAATCTTGCTGCAAAAGATCCCAAGTTTGGCCTTACCAGGATTGATCCCTTGGTCATTGAACGGCAGATCTTCTTGGTTCACTATCAACCCGCAAACACCCTTCTGTCCGTGCCGCGAAGAGAACTTGTCACCCAGCTCAGGCCGCCGTGTTTGGCGGATAAGCACTTTGATCAATGTCTGATCATTCTCGGTGTCGCTGATGAGGACCTTGTCGATATTGCCTGCAACTGGGGACTTGTATGTCATGGGGGTGTTTTTGTAGGGCACAGAGGCCGCCGCGCCGGTCCACGAGTTGTCGGTAGCGTTCGTGGGGGTCTGCTTGTTGATATAAACGTCGCCTGGGTCCACGCGCTCGCCCACACCCGCCAGCCCGTCCAGCTGAATGATGTCGTATTTTTTAGCAACTTGCCCAGGATTGTTTTCATCTGGTGGTGCGTCGGCCAGACGATCATACCTAAAATCACATCGGCGTCAAAACAATACGGTGCGGTCCGAAGGACAACGAAAACCAACTCACGTGCCGTTAGGATACTTCCGAATGAGTGTGGCGTTCTTGCGCAGAACCTGGCATCTGCCGTAGCCCCGGTCTAAACTAGCCTATCAGCGAGATGTCAGCTTCCCGCGAGAGTTGAGAAGCGGAACCAGGCACCTTATTCAAGATTAGCGCGTCCTCGATATCGTATCCGGAGTAGCTCATCACAGCCACGGTCGCATTCTGCCCAGCCGGAAGACGGTCGTAGCCCGTCAGCTCGATCGTCTTGGTCTTGACCATCGGTTGTTGCGGGTATACGGACAGATATAGCAGCGTATCAATCCGATTCAGCTGGTTATATGCGATCGCACCAATGGCTTGTTTTCCCATGGCGCATTGGTAAGTGTTTCGAGGAGATTGGTTATGATGAGGGTATGGGATGAGGCCGGCGACAGCACCCAGCAACGTAAATGGCTCTATCTCGAGATGCGTCGTGGCCGGAACGATGTCCGACTCGTACAAGGCTATGAACGTGTCATTTTCCTCGTTCACGTCCAGGTATTCTACCAGCCCCTTGCGGAGAAAGTCGTCGAATGTAACCGCGCCTTTCTTGAGAAGCTACATTGTTGTCAGTCGGTGGATGATCACTGCGCGATAGCGGGAAAGATCCTACCGAAACATGCTCCGAAGTCACTCGGGGTCGGCCATTCTCCACGATGATCGTAGGGCGGCAAATACGACCTCCGTCGCTGGCTATGTGAACAGCCTTGTGGTGGTGATTTATGTAGACGCTCACAAACTCGCTGACGCGGCGTGCTCGCCGTAGTCGTCGGAACTGAGAGACAAACCGTGTCGGGTAACGTGTAAGCCCGATGATCGTTCCGTTCACATTCACCACGAAAGTGTGGGGACCATATATCTCCGTTCCGGTGGCAAGGCTTATGTCTGGAACCCGATCCGCGAAGTTAGTCGCAAGTACGTCTCATAGAGTTGTAAACAGACCTTCAACACCCAGCATAAATGCGAGCCGAACGATAGGCTCTTCTTCGACGTCCGTAGTGATGTGCGTCATGAGCGCTAGGTTCTTCACGAGGCCGCATGCCTCTCCTTCAGGTGTATCGCTAGGGCACAACATGCCCCACTGACTTGGCTGCAGAGCCCGTGGCCCGCTAACCTTCCGGGTCTTTTCAAACTGCGACGATATACGGGTCATCATCCCCAGAGCCGAGATGAAGCTGAGACGGCTGAGCACATGGGTCACACCAGCACGCTCCATCTTGAACCGCTTCAGTGACCAGTTCCCAGTCGAGATAGCGCGCGTGAAGCCGGCGGTCAAATGGTCGCCTTGGAACTGCATGGTATTGAACGCATCGAATTCGTTCGTGCGTGACTGCTTTTTCAAAACTTTGTCAATAGCAGTCTTGAGGTTGCTGTTGTACGTTTTGAAGAGATCCTCAAAAAGGAGGGCAAGAAGTTGGCCGGCACTGGATGAAATGATGAGCTCGATGATGAGGACAAGCATAACAGATATACTTACAGCTCCAAACGCTTGTTTCCGACGTAATCCCTATCGTCCACCATCTTTTCATCCTCCATACACATGAGCACTCGCCGTGTCATGGTGGCGACGAAAATAGCCTTGGGCCGAAAGTCGAGGACATTTACGGGTACATGCGCGAGAACGATGGTAGCAAGGGCCTCCAATGCCTCTTCCCATGCAGGTCGACGCGGACCCATCACCTTGCGGTTGACCTTGACACGCGACCCTATGTATTCCAAAGCCTGTTGGCGCGTGAATACTCCAAGCTTGGCAGCGTCCTCGAGATTCGCAGCAAAGGCGGACTTGTAGGAATCCGTGTTTCCAGCAGTGAGAAGGAGAATTTCCTTGTCAGACTGGATACCCAACGCCTTGAGAGCGATGACAATCGGAATGTCCTCGTGAGTGCAATTGTGCCGGAGGTAAATCTTCCCCTTCTTCGTGGCAACGTAGGTTTGGACTTCAGACCACCGTGGGTTGATCTGTGATAGTAAAGCATCAGAACCAAACTCGATTTAGGATATTTGAACACGTACGA
Organism: Mycena crocata; assembly: GCA_029281795.1. NCBI lineage: Eukaryota > Fungi > Basidiomycota > Agaricomycetes > Agaricales > Mycenaceae > Mycena > Mycena crocata. The sequence continues at coordinate 25,509 of JARJCP010000092.1, read as the reverse complement.
CGTGCAGGAAGCCTGTACAATCCCTTTCGCCGAATCCACCTCGACGATAATCCGATTCTTGCTCAATTGCTCCTGCACCAAGATAACCTTCTCTGTCCCCTTTACCACAAAGTATCCCCCAGGATCCAGCGGACATTCAGTCATACGCGCCATCTCTGCAGGCGTTTTCCCCGTTAAATGGCATTTGCTGCTCCGCAACATGATTGGCATCCGCCCAATATTGACACTCCGTTGGACAATGTTCTTCCCTCGAGTGTAATGTATAGTGACGGAAATCGGCGCGCTGTATGAGATATCACGGAGACGACACTCGTGCGGGGTGACCTTTTTGTCGATGGCATTGGGCTCGTTTCGATCAGGTGTACCAACTTTTATATCGGTGTACTTGAGCCAAAAGCGCGGGTCGACATCCGAGGTAACCTTGTTGTTAGCCTTGACGATATTTTTTATGTCGGTCTCGACAAAATAATTGAATGAATCTATGTGCTGCTTGACAAGCCCTTTCACTTTCAGAAAAGCGGGTAGCAACAGCCATTTGTCCTAACCACTCATTTAGCTATCGCAGAAAGGCCGGGGAGTTCGCCGGGCGAACCTCAACGCTCTTTATTGGATCAGTCAGCCCAAGACCGTGCCATTGGTTGGCGCCAGTAATCTGATTCCATTCAGTTTCATCGTCTGGCACGTCCATCCCGCAGAGACGGAGGAGGTATTTTATGCGGCCTTGTTGCAGTCCTCAGAAGAGCAACGGGCGCCAAAAAAAACCGAGGCAAAGAGAGACGAGTCAAGTTTGTGTCGGGAGCAAGTGCATCGACACGTGCCAACAAAAACGCGATCACGTGGATTGACTATGCCCCTCGTTCTCGCAATTACAAGTGATAGGTAGACGGTCCGCGATCTCTTCTCATTTTCTTTGCCTCTGACAGTCTGCTGAATGACTATAGCATAAAACGGCTGGAAACCTGGACCTAGGCGTGTCAAGTTTCGAGCACCACCACTGCTAATCGGAAGATTCCGGTCGTTCCACAATTCTTGCTCTTTAAGCCTCGTAGAATAAACGCCAATTTGCAGTGTATTGGCCTCAATAGCCTGCCTTCCTTGAGAGTAGAGTCATATCTGAAAGCTAATACGTGGTCCAAAGATGAGATGTTACAACACAGTGTTGTATATAGCTTGCCGGAGATCCCCAGGTCGATCCTATATGCACGTAGGGTGCCTCATCTGCCATGAAATTGCCGAGTCCCATTTCCTGAGTTCACGGGGACTGAAAGCTAATTTGTGATGGTCCACGCGTCCGCACTACATTTTTTTTAGTCTATGAACCGCGAAATTGAACTAATTACGAGTTTTCATGTTCCAGGGTGGTAGAATAGTACCATGCTCAGACCAAGAGGTCAGTATGACCCGCTTTTCGCCTCACAAGTTGCAGATCGGGGTCAAGTCAGTCTCTGCTGTTGAGCTTGGGCAGTGAAGATCCCCGAAATTTATATGTTTGCATGCCCCGAACACCTTCAATCTACCACGGTGTCCGAGTCACCGATATCATCCATTGGGCAGTCCAACGAGTCTCTCATGACTACCTTCTGCCCTGCACCAAGAGCCTAGGCCGTGCTGTGCCAAGGGGGGCTACACGGGTTCTAGCTTCCGACATGCAAATGAGAATAAAACCATAGGAACAGATGTATGATTTATGCTGATCCAAACGACAAATCTTCTTCGCTGTTGGACGCACCCATCCAAGTCCAGATTGAAAACGTCAAAGGTTAAAACGAAAGTAGAAGTTGATACAAACGCGAACCGTTTCCCTGGACCTTCCTGAGAAACTAGGTGGAAACACCCGGGCAGCTATGCAAGGCAAGATCCGAAGACTGCAGCGTCCAAAATTGACGACTTGAGGCAAAAGGGTATGTCCGGTCACACAGAGTCCAAAACGAGCCCCGGTGTACGGCTTGCGGTGGAATCGTCCCTGCCACATTTGCCGGCGTGATAATGCGCCTATAGAGATTTTGAATTTGAATCGAAGTCGAATTCGAGTTGTTGAAGCTGGGACTTGTGAACGAACATGGCACGTATATTTTGAAGGTGCCAAGTGTGGAGAATTCATACAGTGAGTTTAGCTCTTTTCTTTTGCTTGGCCCACAGTCAGTATACTGCCAGAGTAGCATTTTACTCGAGATTTTGCCGTTTTCTGGATTATAAACGAGTGCAAATTTGCTCAAAATTGTAGGCGCAAGCAACGGTTGTACAAGGAATCGGGAGAAAATTGGGAATCAATATCACTTGCGTACCAAGACATGGAAGACGGAGACTGGAAGAACGAAGGGCGTGGCGTAGAAGATGGTAGAAGGAGTGGCCAGTCCGAGTCATCACGTGGATTCCGTATATCGGCAGTCGGCCCAAAACGGGACTTTCCACTTAACCACCACCATCGCTGAGAATCGCGCGCAAGAAATATCCATGTCGAAGCCCTCAACTCCGGGGCAGACCGCTTCAAACACCATTCTTCTTCGTCGTCAGCTCACAGAGCTCACCAAGCATCCAGTTGAGGGGTTTTCAGCAGGTAGATTGGCAGTTTTTTTTGGTCTTCGTTTTTCTCCTTAATGCGCGAGATAGGGCTCGTTGACGACGACAACCTATACGAATGGGAAATCCTTGTCATTGGGTGTGTAACTGGTCCTCGCCCTGATTGTAGCACTCACACTCTTAAGACCCCCGGACACCCTCTAGTACGCTGAGCACCTTTTCGAATGTGTATCTATTCTGACAAGCTACCGTACTCAGTGAGGGCGGATTCTTCAAGGCTCGGCTTACTTTCCCGCCCGAATTCCCACTCCTTCCGCCCAAGATGCGCTTTGTGACCCCGATGTGGCACCCCAACAGTTTGTTCCTCATTTGTCCCACAGAGTATTCGCTGATCATGTCTAATCAGTTTATGACGATGGCGTAGTCTGCGTCTCCATCCTCGTTAGTCTCTTTTAGATCACCCGCTTTTTTTCTTCACCCATCAATCCGTCGACCTCTTTAGCACGCGCCGGGCGATGATCAGTACGGATACGAGGACGCTGGAGAGAGATGGATGCCTGTGCACACCGTCGAATCCATTGTGCGTTTACTGGATCCATATCCCGCGCAAATACTCATCGACTTTGTAGCTCATCAGCGTCATCTCTCTCCTCTCGTCCGACACGCCGAACATCGACTCGCCTGCAAACATTCAAGCTGCAATCGAAGTCCGCACAGATCTTGAGAGTGAGTCTCGCCTCTCTAATTTTTTCTTGATGTTTACTGATCACATCCTTACTTTCTACCACTCGGCAGACTACAAGAAGAAGGTGCGACGGCTCGTACGGAGGAGTGCGGAAGAGGCGTTTGATTAAACGCGATTCGTTTATTATGTATCCCTGTCCCACTGCTGTGTTATTAAGTGCATCCTTCGGTCTCGCTGCCCTTTTTCCCATTCGCCGATTTTAAGTCTGCCTTGGCCGGTACAGTACGCGCGAGATGGGGATGATTTAGATCGACGCGTCTGTGGCTGTGTCACTACATTCTTCCACGGTCAAATCACAACCATTCCTTTCGACTCAATTTCTTGGCATGTTTATTATACTCTTTCCACACGTACCACTGGATTGCATTTTCGGACCGTCGAATTTCGGCAAAATAAACAAAACCCGCGTGTCTTCCGGTGGCGGTGCTATATTGAATACCGTCACGTGCTTAGCTACGCGAAAACCGTTTGGCTGCCACCATCATCACCCCTCTCAGTGTGCAGTTATGCCGGAGGAGGACAAGAAACCCAAAATATCCGCATACGTGAAACGTGGGGTCGTTCACTTCTTTAATAGCCGCGACTCACCCGTTTCCAGGCAATTCGAATTGCATTTCTGCGCCGATTGGTGAGTTTGAGCAATTTCATCCTTTACGTGGATTAACGGACATTAGAACTCGACTCTGACTCTGACTTCAATTCCGGGCCGATTCAAGTACCTGTCAAGGAAAAGAAACCGCGACGGAAGAGTGCGAAGAGTGCCAAGCGGCGCGGATCGTCAGATTCAGATGACTCTGAAAAACCATCCCCGAAAAAGCGCAAGACGAAGAAAGCACCTGTGCGGCGGACAAGTGAGTGATAAATTATCTCGTGTGGTTCCCTGATTTATGAAATAGAGCGCGAAAGGACGGGAGATAATCCGTTACTAGAGTTCTTCCGTGCGTTAGTTGGTTTCATGTTCGCATTTCTGATGCTCATCTTCTGCCAGAAAATATGGATCTACACTCGGACTCGTCTGAGGATGAGCCGGACCCAATGGAATATCGTCCCAGCGACCACGAGGAGGAGGAGGAGGAAAGTGAGGCAGACGACGGTCCCGCGCCAACCAATAAATTCGCCGCGCTTAAAAAGGGCAATCTTCCCCTTCCTTCGCCCCCAGCCGATGACAGTGTCACTGGTGTGTCTCTCCTTCTTCACGCGGATGTGGACTTATTTCACCAGAGGACTCTGACGATGAACCTCCCGGACCGAAGCCACGCCGCAAGTCGCCTCCTTCCAAACGTACACCTCCTTCCAAGCCTCCGCCGCCCCATGCCGAGGAAGACTCAGTCACGGAGCCAGAGTCTGTAACAGAAGACGAGTCTGTAACAGAGGACGAGTCTGTAACAGAGGATGACTCGGACCCAGAGTTCGCTCCGCAGGTGTGTATGTCTCCTGTCGCTCCCGCCGCCGCTGAATTCTCGGTGCAGCCCTTCAGGAAACGCTCAAACCTCAGCGACCCAAAGCTGAAGCCCCGCCCGGGCTTCCCGATCCCCCCTGGCCAGAAACCGCTTGGCCCGATGGTCCTTGATGCAGCGAAGGGGATCCAGGTGCCGGCGGCGATCAACACTTACTTGCGGACATACCAGCGGGAGGGCGTCGAGTTTTTCTGGAAGCGCTACAACGAGGGTCGCGGCGGCCTGCTCGGCGACGATATGGGTGCGTGGAACGCCTTCTCGCTTGTCTTCTTCTGACCCACCATGTATAGGTCTGGTATGTGTAACTGATTCGGAGCACAGCGGAAGCTAACCGCGGCGCGTGCTTCCATTTGGACAGGGTAAGCAGACCAGTCCTTTGTTTTTACATAATGTATTTATGGACGGTTAGGAAAAACCATCCAGGTCATCTCGTTCCTCTCGGCGATCATGAAGAAGGATGGGATCAAGACGGATCGGCGGCGGCGGCAGAACCATGTCTCTGCCCTGCAAGACGGGCGGCAGTGGAAGAAGCACAAGACGCTGCCGCCAGCTAATGAGACGTGGCCGACGTGCCTCATCATTGCGCCAAGTACGGTGGTGAGGAACTGGGAGCGCGAATTTGAAACGGTATGCAATACATTTTCCTACCACTTCGTCTACTTATATCCTTCCAGTGGGGGTATTTCGAAGGTGCGCTATTCGTCCCTGGTCCTTGCAGCACGATGACCTTTTCAAGTTGGAAGCTATGTCGGAACTCGCACGGAGCGCACAGCGGTTTTGGAGGATTTTAAGAAGGGCCGACTTGACGTTGGTCAGTGGTTCATTCGGCTCGAGATTCTTGGTGCCGATGCCGCCGCAGTTCTTACTAGCCTCGATCTTGCTCGCCGCGACATCGCCTTGCTCGACACCTTAGCCTGGTCGTGTGTCATTGTCGACGAGGTTCACACGGTCAAGAACCCCAACTCCAAGACTTCCATCGCCTATAACAACTTTACATGCATCCGGCGCTTCGGTCTGACGGGGACAGCGATCCAAAACTCGTACGACGAGCTGTGGACCATCCTTGACTGGACGAGTCCCGGGAAGCTGGGCGACCGCAGCCAATGGCGTGGCTTCGTCTCCAACCCGCTCAAGGTCGGGCAGTCTGCCACGGCGACCGAAGGCGAGCGCCTTCGTTCGATTGTACGTCACTGTCTTGCGGTCATGCTTTTTCCCTCACCGGAGCGATCAGAAAGTTTCCAAAATCTTAGTCGAGAAACTTATGCCTCGGTTTTTCTTGAGACGGTATGACAGCCGCTTGCATCCCATTTCAGTTTCGCTCACGTATCTCGCAGGACAAAGGCGATCATCGCTCACCAAGTACGTTCGTTTAATCTCCTTTTGGCACCATCTCAGATCCTCTCGCTCTAGCTCCCCAAGAAAACCGACGAGATAGTGTTTTGTCCATTGACAACTATGCAGATTAGCGTGTATAAGAAGATCCTGGGCTCCGATGAGGTCCAGGCGATGCTAAATAGAGATGAGCCTTGCGAGTGTGGGTCAAAGAAGAGGTAGACACTCATTACATCGCTTCCGCTGTGACCGATTCGTTTCCTCTCCAGACAGGCCTCCTGTTGTGTCAAATTTGAGCCCGCCACGATTTTCAGGACCTTGTCCATACTGATCAAACTATCGAATCACTTGGGGCTGATACTACCAAGTTCGTCGCCTAGCTGTCTCTGTTGCGGCGTTTGTGCTGAACGCTACCTTGTACAGCGCCGAAGGACACTCCCGAACAGGTACGGCTTGCGGGACGCGAGAGGAGCTTTGCTTACCACCTGCCACTTAGCTAACGCGTAATCGGGAATTTGCTGCCATTGCTTTCCCAAATGGAGATGCACCACCGTTCGGCACAGCGATATTGGAGTCGCAATACTGTGGCAAATGGACCGTCCGTATCTTGTTTGATTTTCTGCTTCACCATCTGAACACCATACAGATATTGGCCGGTCTATTGAAAAACTGGAAAAAAGACCCGACAAACAAAGCTTTGATTTTCACGAAGGCTGTGAAACTGCTCGAGATGTTAAGCTTCCACCTCAAAATTGAGGGTACGGCCGTTCCTTTTTGCTCTTGTCAGGCCATTGACTAAAAACGTCAGGTTATGGCTTTCTTCAACTGGACGGGAGCACCAAACAAGGCGACCGTGAGCGTATTGCTGCTGTTCCACGGCTTCGCCGACTCACAGATGCTAGGCATGCCCATGATCGATACCTTCCACAGGGACCCCAAGATTTCGGTCTTCCTCATTTCCACGATGGCTGGCGGAACGGGTCTGAACTTAACAGGTATGCATACCGCTCTCGCTCCCAGTCCGGTCCTGATATCGTTGCAGGCGCGAATAAAGTTGTTATATTTGGTACGCATTTAGGTCCCTCACATTCCATTCGACTCAGAACTGACGTTATTATTGCGCACCAGATCCCAACTGGAGTTCGTCTCAATAAACCCTCCTTGTGCGCACAGCAACACTAACATAACCCCCAGACCCGGCGCACGATTTGCAGGCCATGGATCGCGCGTTCCGATTTGGCCAAACGCGGGATGTCTCAGTTTTCCGCCTGCTGGGAGCCGGATCGGTCGAAGAGCTGATCTACGCGCGCCAAGTGTATAAGCAGCAACAAATGAAGATCGGCTACGAAGCCAGCATTCAGACCCGGTGCGTCGAATGAGGCGGTTTGTAACCTAGACAAACGTAGCATGCAGGTACTTTTCCGGCGTCCAAGGGCACAAAGACAAGCACGGAGAGCTCTTTGGATTGAACAATATCTTCAAGCTCCACGAAGGCGGTCTCACGACAAAAGCTTCGGTATGTTCGCCTTGCCAACTGGATGCGTTCGCCCAGCAATTGTTTGCTAGATCGAGAAAGCCCATTTGGCGGAATTGGACTGGGCACTTGGGAGCATGGATGCTCCGAAAGCCAGAAAAAAGAACGACATTGACGTCGCCGACGTTGAGAAAAAGCTTGAAAAGGACTTTGTGAGCCCCTATCTAGACACTGTCATGTGAGCACTTACCTTTTTTTGGCAGAGCGAATTGAAAGGCCTTGGCGCCCTGCTGTTTGACGATGGTACGCATTTATCGAGCGAAGGGGGATCTTTGACCTCATTCCCTTGTTTAGCGGTCCCGGAAGCATTCAAGAACGGCCTCCCGGAAGAGACGGGTGTCAAGGCAATATATACGCATCAGAATACAGACCTGCTTGTCGATAGTAAGATCGAGCAGGAGAGAACAAAGATGGCGCAGGTGAAATTGCTGTTTAGTTGGGGTATTTTTCCCCTCTTCTCACCGGGTGCCCGCTTCCTAGAAAACGCGCCGGAAATCGAGGAAATCCGCACCAGCTCCAGAAGATAACCAACCAGCAGCCAAACCGTGGCCACCTGTTCGCGTACGGAAGGGAAAAGCTGGGTGCACCGCGTCAAAGCCCCCCCCAACCAACGAGGAAAAGTGCGTACTTCCACTGAAATTGCTCTCTACTAAACCTGATCTGACTCCACTTGTGCGAATGATTAGATTCAAGGGCCGCACCAAGGCACTCATTGGAACCGGGTTGATAACGCGCCCAAGCGATCTGAAACAGTTTGCACATAACTTGTAAGTGCTGCTCCTCGCCTTGTTTATTGCCACAACTTAATTGGGTGGGATAGCACGAGGGTTTTCACGGCAGAGGAACAAGCGTTTGCCCTCAAAACTTTAGACGAATACCGGGACGACAGTGATGACGAGTCGCAGGATGGCGACGCCGACATGGAGGTGGCGGAGGCAGAACCTGAAGATATCGACATGTTATAACTGTCTCTTTTTTACTTGACCAAATAGTGTACATGATTGCTTCCTAAGTTTTGTTGTATTCCTCTCCAGTGTATTCCAGCATTGTATTACATTTCAGTTTGTTTGCAAGAAACGCTTCTTGTTATACATCCAAGGTGGTATCAGTATTTCATATGTGTCCGTATGTTTACTCTAGCGCGCTGCTTGAGCCGCCGTGAGCAGAATGTCGTAGTGTCCAGGTCTAGGGAGTTCGTTATTTGGGCGAATCTCACGAAACGAAAGTATACCTGAAGAGCATCAAAATGGGTGGCAGATCCTTGTCCATCGCATCGTCGGACTGGATAGGAGTGAAGACGTCCAACTCCTCGACCTTGCGGCTGTCCAACTTCAAGTGGGCGTTCAGCGTCGCGAGCTTGAGCGTGATGCGCAGGGCGTTGCAAAGCGCCATCATCGCGAGGTGGTCTGAAGTTAAAATGAGAACAAAGCAAGTAGTAGAACGGACAACAAAAGAAGACGCACCGACGTCAGTGTCGACGGCCTCGATTTGACGTTGGCAGAACGCGGCAATGTCCGTCTCGGTGGGGGTACGCTCGTCGGGGAGATCCAACTCGGCGAAGATGAAGGGAAGGTATAGCGAGGGGTTGGTGCGGATTTCAGCGGACTGCCGGTAGGTTTAATAGACCGGCGAGCGAGCGTGGTATTGAGAGGACACGACGCACCGCCACGAGCCGGAAAAAGTACGAAACATAGTCGGACACTGCAGGACGTTCCGTCAGAGGACAAGCAGAAAAACCGTCGCATACCATCCAGGACACGATCCAAAAGGTCCTCCGTCGTCAAGGCTACACCAAAGTCCTCGATTAGCTGCAAGAGCGTGTAAAGCTGCTCAGAAAACTCCTTGTGGATGTCGTCCTCGAACGCCAGACTGAGCGCAGTCTCCTTCGACGCGAGCACGGCCCGGAAGCGCGCGACAGTCGCGCGGGCGTCGGGCGCATGGAGGATGCGATCGAGGTATGAAAACGCGAGGGCTGCCTCGGAGACGTCTCAGAAATCGGGCCAGCAGCGAAAGGTGCGCACTTCACATCGGTAGAAACAGTTCCCGTCGCGCGCAGCGCGCCGGAAATGTGTGTATCCATTTTCAACCAGCCAGTCGAGCTGCTTGACCACGCTCGGCTGTGAGTCCTGCGACGGCCCCCCAGAAGGCAGATACTCTGCACGAAGAACCGAGATCTGCGTGATCTCTGCGATGAGCTTGGTGCGCGTCGACGGGTCGTTCAGCATTTTCTAAAGGAGCAGAGTTTGCAATTGCGATATTGGACGACGACACGACACACCTCAGTCAATTGGGCGATCTCCGCTGCAGTCAGAGACGAAAGTGCTGAATAAAATATTTGGTTACACGGGCCTGTTAAAAGCATCGTGCAACGTACGAGTATTCTCATCGATTTCGCGCGGAGCAGGAGGGACATGGTCAGGCTCGACTTCCGGGAGATCTGAGCTGTGTAATCTTGCTACATGAAATATTATCGCCATTGTGCCGTGAAATAGCTGGCAAGACTAACGCGCTGCTGGGGCATCCGATGGGTCCATGTTTGAACTGTATTGATTGGGTAGACGGGGAAAAAACGCAAGGTGGAGCAAGGCTCAGCGAGCTGGCATGGCACAGCCACATCGCAAGTCCCAATCGGGTTTGACTCTGATCCGTCCGATCTTTCAAGCTTTGATTACAAAGAGGACCAAGATTCGGGTCATGGCTGACAAGATTGAGGAAGTTTTCAATTCCACACCAAGATAAGCGTGCCATAATTTCTTTGAGTCGGACTTTGACAGGCTCTGGTACGGAATTTCGAATTTCGAAAGATATACAGTAGAGTCTGTCATATGGAATACCATCGGGAAGGGTCATTAGGGTATTCCATACGACGGTTATTCCAGAGCACATAAATTGAATAAAAAATACATTTTTATGGAAGAAACCAGTCTCTGATTCAAGAAGTAGGATGTAATACTACTTGTCTGACCTTTGCTTGCTCCACTTCCTGTGCTAGTGCAGAACCAAATTTCTTGAAATGACCAGCAAGCGGCAAAGCCACATTCAAATCCGGCTGATGATGTGCAATTGTTGAAGGACTACAACCTCATCCATGGCCTCCTTGCTGAACTTGGACTATGGATCCAGCCATGGTGAGTGAGTTTTCACATCATTTGTCTCTTGCAGAACAAGCAGCATCAGTTTTAGGTTTTGAACCCAGTTTAAGACATGGTTTTGTGCAGCAAGGCTGGGGAGAGTTTTTGTCTCGACCAGGGAGTACTTTTCTGGGTCTCAGTGATGGCCAAACAATTCAGGCGCCCGTTCTTACAATTTGCACTCATAGCACGACGAAGGATATGCTCCTGCTTCTCAGCGGGGTTAATTTCTCCTGTAAGCCAGTTACTCTACTAACTCGAATTACTCGAAGTTGCTCTTGATTTCAAATCTTTGAAGAAGATTAGGGATTTGCATATGGAGCTGGAGCCGGAGGTACAGTTGATGTAGTTCAGTATCCATTGGAAATAGATGATGTTGAATATGAACCGTAAATTTTCGGGCGTGATTAGTTTCAGAACTATGTAACCTGTAGCGGTTGGATTTTGGGAGACGCAAAATCCTCCATTTGATCTTAAAATTTCTTCCACAATCTTATGCCTTTCTTGAAGTTTCCCCTCAACGACAATATTTTCGAACTACTGGCAATTTATGGAGAAGTCAACAATATGTTAATTTGACTGAAGAATGAGTAGGCTGTTTGGTCTGACCAGTAGTTTCTTGCTTGTACAATTTTTACTACATCGACCTGTTCAAAACCAACTCCGATTCTCAGAATTAGTTGCTTTGGAGGCGGCTCAAAGGGGTGATCTTAACTTGTATTTTCGAACCATGGGAATATCACTCCGTTTTGCCTGCTTTATAATTTGACCACAACGCCAGGGCATTTGCTTCTCCGCTCCATGTTCAAATTGACCCCCCATCTAGTTGAGCTCTTCATGCTCTGCAACTAAGTTCAATGGGTGTCAGCTAAGATATCTACACAACCTCGTACATTGTCCCATGAGACAAACTAAGTATCGAGCTGTAGTAAGCAAGTATGGATGCATTGATATCGTCAGCATTGATATCGTCCATTGCATAGTCGGAGAATGTACTGGATTGCGGGGATTCCAACACCACGTCTTCTGTGTCTGGGACAATAATTGGTGACATCTCAGGGAGAGGATTTAAGGATGCTGTTGACAGCACTTCAAAGCTAGGTTTTTCTTATAGAGAATGTAGTCAATTGAAAATAATTGTTAAGAAGTACCGATACATACCAGATCCGCCCCTGCATGTGGCAGCGGCGACAATGTCTATGATATGCTCACGTACCACAGGGGAGGTGGGCAACGAAGTAAGCAGCTCTTCAAGTGTGTCAAGAAATTCGCGGGAGGTAGCTTCCCTGATGATCTAACTCACTGGAGCAGCAGCAAGCTGCATGACAGGTTCACCGTACTTCAAGGCACGGTGAAGTGTTTCCATGACCCCTTCTGCACTGTACTCGTTGGCAGAGCCACAAACGAGTTTCGGCGACTCAAACACCCAAAGCAATGGGTATTCTGCACAAAATATCAACAGATGTTACACCAACCCCAAAACACGCACCTAGCTTGCAGACGAGTTTGTTAGCCTGGACCATATCCCAGACCACAACTTCAGCAGTAGGTCTACTGGCGGGGTTTTCAGCCCAATACACAGTTATGTGTTGCCAGTGTACATCTGACATTGCGGGACATCCAGAGGGCCGCTCTGCTCCCTTGCCATTAAGGATCTTAAGCAAAGCCGCGACTTCGGACAGTTTCGAAAACGGTGGTCGGCCTGTGTACAACTGGATCATTTCAGGACGAGGATACAAAGCCAGAGGGTTATTCACCTCCAAGCAGACACAGCCAAAAGTGTATATGTCACTTGCTGGTGTTCAAATAAACCGATATCCAAAACAATCTGGGTCAATCAACTCTGGAGCCATCCAGAACAGACTACCCGCTCGGTTCGAGGTAATGGAAGTGGCGTTAGAGAAACTACTGAGCCCAAAATCGGTCAGGCCCGCGCTCAAGTCTTGTTTAATGAGGATGTTTGCCTGCAATAATTATGCAATCAGTACAGGGTTGAGACGATTCAAAAAATTGAGCGCAGACTCCTCGCAGGTCTCTGTGGACAATATTGCTAGAATGAAGATAGTAGAGGCCTTGCACGACGTCGAACAGCTAGTGTACCAGTTAACCGAATAATACGAACAAATGAGAACGAGAGCCTGCCAGTTTATCCACATTCTCCTGACCATGCATTTTAAGATAATCCAACACTGCGCCATGCTCCATCCAAGGAGAAACCATGCAGAAGGAAGAGGGAAAACTATCCCGATCTATCCCGATGAAAGCCAAGATATTTGGGTGATGCAATTCTTGCCAGACGAGAGCTTCACAGCAAAATTTCTGTGGCTGTAAGTACAAGCAGATCTGGATGGCGCAGACTCATCAAACGAATGCGGTGCAAGTCCGAACCACGAAGAAAATGTTGCATGTGCTTCAACGTGACAGGGCTGTCATTGTATGATGCCCGGTATATGTCTCCGTATCCTCCTCCAAAGGTGGCATGTTGCTGACTCCAGTAATGAAGAGTTGGGACGGTAGTTTTTCCGACGATTCAGAGAGTTTCCGTACTATATGCCGAGCCTTCCAAGCATATTCTTCGCTCTTTGGAGTCCCCTTATTGAGTACCTAGGTAAATCAATAAGAGACAGATATCATAGGTTTTCAAAGATGCCCTACATCCTGCACAGTATCAAGGAAGCACTGTGCTGACTCACTCACAAGTTTGAGCACACTATTCTCTGCTGATGTGGAATCGAGAATAGAGACGAGAAGTCTGACTTTGCGTTCTTCGTCTGTCCGCAGGGCGTTGCAGAGCCGTGAACCATTTGTGAGCCTGATTTTGGTGGATACCTGATGTACTATCAGACTATGGATCATCTGAGTCAGTGAATCGGAAGGGGTGCGTACATCCAACAGTGTTTTCATGCATGCCACACTCTCCACAATGCCGCTGATGATGTTATCCGAGCCATACTCATCCAAGGCCATCAAAGTTGTGGCAAGTCCCCCCAGGTCTCGACTGAGACGGGACGTTAAGCTGCAATAATAACAAAAAATAACATACATACCCTGGAATCCCAGAACTGACAGTGTCTTTGAAGAATTGAATCAAATTCTGGACACATGGCGTGAGAGTTCCCCAAGAGCAGTATGATTACCTGATATATTAGGATCTTGTCTTTGCCTGAACTTGCACAACTAGTGGGTGATGTTTCCTCATGGTGAAGTAGGTCTGAGGTAGGAGCGAGACCCCTGTCGGAAAGGCATAGGTTTTGATCAACTTGAAGGTAAGGCAGGTTTGAGTCCCCTGTTTTTCCAAGAGGTGACCCTGGATCCACGCAAAGCAGGTTTGGGTCGGACTGCTGCATCTAGGATCCTGAAGACTCTCATAGGTGCCAGGTATAGCAGCTCAGTCCAAACTTGATCAGATCCGAGATTCCGAATGAATGCTATGTCAATCCGTCCATCATGCAGGCGTCATGCATCCTGTTAATCGCTTCTAGATAGACACCGTCAATCTCCTCACAATGAAAACAAAACCGAATTGAAGTCTTAGAGTTACTTACTCCAGGCTGGAAATGAAAACCAGAAATTAGAAATCAGAAATCGTTTCCGGTGATGCGAACACAAATGCCGCCGGCTGCTGCCGTTTTTGATGGTCCAGATCATCTGTCACAATTTGGTCACAACCCTCATTGTCGACAGACTGCTGTCTTCATCACGCCCAACGACGATGACGGAGATGACTTCCACCTTAAACCATCCCAATCTTCACATCCTCCTCATAGGATACCAATAATAACAGTGGACTTTTTTTTCTTCTTTTTCTTTTGCATCTTGGGTTGCTGACAAGTGCACAGGGTTGAGGGCGGCTGGAGGCAGGACAGCGACGAAAGGGCAGGAAGGGCGATCAACAGTCGGGCAGTGTGGTTGATTGTATTCCGTGTTTCCCACAGCCGGGGCTAGGCTCAACGCATTACGTTACATTTGTGTAACATCACCGAAAACCATTTCTATCTCTGATTTCTGATTTCTAATTTCTGGTTTTCATTTCCAGCCCGGAGTAACTCTTAGGAAGCGGCCATGCAACAAGGGGAAAATAAAACACGGGTGAAAAGGGAGAGGCTGGGACAAGGTATTGGGTTGGGAGAAGGAGAAGAATAGGGTCATTCACAGCTGCCCTTTTTTGAGCCTTTTTTCATTTCCTTTTTTCTTCCTTTTTTTGTTTTTTATCGGAGGTCAGAATTTTATGCTTCCGTTGCCACAGTTTTACCTCGAAATTTGACAAGAACCAACCAAGCAGATGCAACCAGATTATCTGCTGAGGTTTCCTAGCCTACATGGAGGGTTGAGAGGTCAAAAGACTCAACAGAATGCAAAAAAGGGAACAAAAAAGGGATGGAAAAAGGAAAACTGGGAGGGGGGTTTCACAGTAGCCCTTTTTTCTGCCCTTTTTTTCATTCCACCGTTGTTGCCGTTTGACCAGTTGAGCACCTAGGGTTGTTATCTCTTCCCTTTTCAACCCTTTTTACATCCTTAAGTTGGAAAGGGGAAAAGAATCCGGAGAAAAAACAAAGGAATCCAAAAAGTGCAAAAAAAGAAAAAGAAAAAGGGAAGACAAAAGGGCTACTGTGAACGACCCTAATAACAACATACACAGCCATGGCTCCCAGCTGACCTGGAAGTTTGCTGGAAGTGCCCGAAACAAAAACGAACATCCTCTATGTACTTGGTTTGCCTTCAGTGCTCCAAAATCATACAAATTCAAACCCGGGTACTTATACTACATCATGGGCCAACTTCTCAAGGACAATCCTTCTAACCTCTCAAGTAATCCTTCTCAATTCTTCAGATGGTACTAGGCTTCTGTGTATGGCGGTCACTTTGCACATCAATTATTTTCCAAATAAAACATGTGTTTCTAATCATTTTCCTGCCTTTTCGCAAAACTTCGGGCACTTCAGAACAATCTTCCTACTTCCAACAAAAAAAATCCATTTCAGTCTAAAATCTTGCCTGCAACAAAAAAAAAATCATTGTGAATTCTTTTTTTTTTTTTGGCTCAACATTTTTTTTCTGGATTGGGTTGAGGTGATGGGATCACATGATTGTGTGCCCATTTTAGAAGTCTGGGCATATATGAACCTGTATGAGCCTCACATGACATGTTAACATACCAGGATGTTCTTCCAGCTATCAACAGGTACCACAGCTGCTGTGAGTAGGTACAGTACACTGAAACACACCTAGTATCCAGCATGCACCTGTAGTTATGTTTTTGAACATGCATCAATCCAACTGAACACCAATTGGCCTCATTTTGAGGTAGTAGTAGGGCTCTGCCTACCAGCATCTACAGTATCCCTCGTGTAACCCCTGCTCATATTTTTTGTGTGTCTCACAGGAGCATTAGCAGCCCCCGGAAGTCTATGTTTGGTCTTGTATCCTACTTACCATGTGATGCGACATATCATGTGACCTTCTGCTTGGCCTTCCCGAATTTTTCTTTTTTTTTTTGAAGTCAGAAAAAAAAAGTTTTGAGAAAGGGTTTCAGTTCTCTGTTTTCCTCATCCTCACAAAAATATCGACAACTTGAAATTTTGATATAAAGTGTTGAAAGATGTGTGAAAACAGGTCAAAATGTCTGGAAACAGGTGTTTTATTTGGAAAATAATTGTTGTGCAAAGTGACCGCCAGATCTGTGAAGCCTCTGAGTACTCGGTCTGAGCCTGAGGATTGTGTTTTGTCAAGTTCATCCTGGACCAATGTGGAGCGGCAGGCTGGTAACGAGACTAATAAACAGACACAAACAAACAACCTCCCAGCATCTATAAAAGGTGCTTTGGAACAAACCAGGCTTTCTTCTTTCCGAACACATTCTTTACGCCTCCATCCTACTTATTTGGACTCGGCGACGAGGCATGATGCATTGCTGTCGAAAGGTCAACTCCCTCTTTTCCTGGATAACTCCACCGACAAATGGAAAACTGTTGTTCTAAGAGCAGCCGGAATCGCTGCCCATTCCCCCGTAGGCCCTGGGGAATTTCACTCTCAAGGTTTGTCCAAAACGCGGCCTTTTGAGGGCATAATTTCATGATCTCCTTGTCCAGATTGTGGCTTTTCACTGTAAAAGCAGAGTTTGAAAAGGCTTGTCCAGAAAGTCGCTTTTTGAGGGTAAGTTTGCTAGTTTCTGACATGATTCTGACCACTTGTGTTCAATTGTTCGAAGGTTTGTCTGCGATGAAGTGTGATGCTGCATTTCACCTACTTGGGTCACCAACCGCCGTGAGGGAAAAACTCAATTATTCTGATAGGAAAATGGACATTTTGTTTCATTAGTCTTGTCCGAAAGTGACTTTTTCAGGTTTCAAATGGTGCTAACGAGTGGCTTTTAGAGACTGAAATGGACAAAATTTTCCGGACAACTCTTTGATAGAGCTTCTTGGGGCCTCCCCCATATTGCCACTCCCGGTCCTCTCAAGAATCCGGTTCTCGACCATCTCGTCCTGGGCTGCCGAATGGGAAGTTGTGTTCGACATGGTTCCTGGCAATAGGTTATCTTTTTTGTGGTCCGCAGGTGAGTGCTTCATGATCAAGTTCCCATGTTTATCTATGTTCCAAACGGTGACTACAAAGCTCCCTCTCGTTTGCGACTCTGATATTTCACTCCTTAGTTGAATAGGCAGTTCCGCGCTGGAATAACCACTCGAAATCATGCGAGACTGGGAGGACTCTGCCAGTTTTCCACTTGAGCACTTTGGCACTTCTATGAGCGATTGCATTTTAGCTTCTCCCGCTCAGTGGTGCTTTTGATCCCTTGCACGGTGCGACGGCGCATTCACTGTTTGATCCTGCCTGCAGCATGCCACTGCCCCATGTGATTTTCTGCAATGCATACCCACCTCAAATTATTTTCTGTGGACGCTTTGAAGTGTATTATTGTAGTCTCGTTACCAGCCGTTCTCGAGGGATAAGACCCTCACGGCGTAAGTAGTACTAGTAGTAATCGCTTTTGGCACATATCATGATTTCGGATCAGTTCTGGTCGGGGTTTGAAAATGAAGCACAGGGATCCCTCTCAAACATCTGGGGCAATCACACTGAGAATAGCAAAATTTCGGTTGACCCAATGTTAGTTTTGAAAAGTGATCCGAAATTTTGCGCATCAGTTGTGCCGATATCAGGGCCGAAATTGTTAGAATCCGTTGAACTAAAAGTAAAGCCGAAATAGATGATTTCGTGATGTATATCGATGCCGCCAAACCAGAACCCAAATTTTCTTATCCCAGACGCATCAATATGGGACCCAAAAGTCCATAGATCAACTTTCCTTTCAGTATCAACAAAATGGTTAGTTTCGGCACGAGTTTCGGCTGGACAGAAATCAGCACCGAAATCATTACTTTCAGTTGTGCCGAAAGTAATTGCCTGGCAGCAAAAAATACATTTCGGCACAGCCAAAACCATTCGGCTTTCATTTCGGTTGACTGAAAATCAGAACCTAAACCAGTCATTTCAGTGATGCCGAAAGGGAAGCCAATGTCTTCAGTTTTGGGTGCTATATCGGGACACCGGAGATCAGAAAAATCGGCTTCTGGTTGGCGGCAGCAATGTGTGTGACGAAATTTTACATTGTAGATTCCATTGCAGCTGTACCGATTCTACAACTTCAGGCACTGATATTGGCACGACTGATTTTCAACGTTTTGGGTTACTATTCGAAACTAACATTGGGTCAACCAAAATTTCGCTATTCTCGGTGTGAATTCGTGGAGGAACCCCACCCATCGAGTCACACGCTTTTGTCACACTTGCCACCATGAGCCCTTCCGGCAAGTCCTTGAGGCTCTGCCATATCTGAAATCCTACAAAATAGGTTCTCATTGACACTGACTTATACCCCCAAATTTTCCTGAACTTTTAGCTGTATTCACTGTGGCCTACAAAGCCATGTCCACCCCCTATCGTGATGCGCCCACAGACCCATGAGAAGGTCGTATAAATTTGGGGAAAAAAGGGGAGGTGCATTTTCAGGGCACCGGGAACCCAATAAGTTATGTTTGGGGCTTTGGAAGAGGGTGTGGTACGGGGGAAATAGTAAGTGTGACTCGATGCGGGGGATCACTGACCGAGTTGCACCAGACGTTCGGGTGCCATCTCTGCGCTTCATTTTTCATTCTCCGATTGTTCCGACCGTTCCGATGATCCGGATGCACCCGAACGTCTGGAGCCGAGACTAGTATTATCGTATCTATGTAAACCTTCCTTGGTTTTTTATTCAACCGGGTTTGAAGTTTGAAACCTCTCAACACCCTCTGACCGACTCAGAAATGGATACGACCCGCAGTAGGAGAGTCAGACTTTGTTGAACCGAGTGCCGATGCTAAAACTCCGGAACACCGGGAACTTGAGCACGGGCGTGAGGAGACATAGCAAGAAGCCGGAAAGAAAAGCCAAGAAACTATCAAGAGTTTAGGGCAAAAATAAGTAGAAAAGCGATGCGCAGCAGGCCTTACGCCCTACATACCCCATCCCAAACTGTGAAGCTCGCAGCTCCGGATAAAGTCGCGAACGACGTTTCTCTGCGCATCAAGAAGCGTGATAATCTTTTGGACCAGATGACCAGAGTTTTGTATTTTGTTCGGGACACCGGTTTTAACAGTTGTTGGGCTTAAAAACTGGATCATGGAACCTGAGCGCCAGGACAAATTTGAACATCGAAAATTAACTTCAAGTTACCACATCCCATCACGTCACCGCGCTGTAACTTCGCCAGGGGACTGACACGACCAAGACTCTCAGGCTTCCTCAGTGCAACAGCTCCAGCAAAGCTCATTTCAAGGAATGACTCGCACCCCCCTTTGTCATGTATGATGCTGGTGTTCTTTAACCTCCTACAATCACTGATCTTGCGGCTCAAGTCTGGTTTGGTGTTGGTCGCAAGTCGCAAGTGGCTGCAGTCTGATGGTTCATCTCATACTCTCGCGCGAAATTCAAGCCCATACACCAAGCAAGGCTCTCCGCCCATCTATTCATACTCCTACCCAGTGGCCATGGTATCTAAAGGGATAAAACCCACATCCCGATGCTTTGAGTGAGTTTTAAATTACTATTTAGAGCTTCCGAATCTTGCCTTTCATTTTGGTGATCAATAATCCCGCATCATAAGGGATTCAAGTATTCGACGTGCTCTATGAGCACTTGACCTTTATATCTTTCATTATCTGGTCTGCTCACCGCTCATTTCGAACCTCCTAGCCGACGGCCCGAACTGCCGAGAGAGTCCGTGCGCACGGAAGAATCCGGAAATACAAGTCCGATTTGAAACTCCGCCTGCAGGGAAATATTGTGCTCGCCCTCTGCCAGCACCACCCAACGCTCTCTCTGCCAAATTTTGGCGTGGCCCCCCGCCAAAACCCAACAAATCACTCCTTCGTTCTTATCCTTCCCTTTCATATCCAGTTGAGTACCTTATTTCATTCTGACCATTCTGCCGTCGAAAACACCCGCGATAAGCCTCGTCGTCGTCGTCGACGGCGACATCGAGCGCAGCTGGCGCGTTGTTTATTTCTTTATTTGGCTCGAGACGCGTCGGGTACCTTGGGTCCCCCATGCTCTCCACCCTTCTTTTCCGCCATCTCTGCACCCCATATCGCCCTCGCATACCTAGAACGAGTCTAATCTTCGCGTTCCGTCCCTAGACATGCCCAAAGAAGCCAAACCGAAAGTGAGTCTCCTCATACCATCATATTCTTCTTCATCCTGTTTTCCTTCCTCGAAACCCTCTTATCGCGCTGTCCATGGCCTCCTGGGGCGTCGCCGATGGGCTGGCCGCGAGGGCGTCGCGACCAGGGGCGCATCAGGTGGTACGCTGCCAATGATGTTGTGGTGTCTCAATACCCTCTCCTGCTCGATCCCACAGCTCTGCTGCATAACGCATCGTCGCGGGCGCTCTTGGGCGCTGCCTGCCACGTCACGTCAAGCTGCTCGGATGTTTTTGTGCGGTCTGGGCTTGCCGTGATGGTTGGATGACTGGATATTCTGCACTGTCCCTTCCTTGCAACTCTACTGCCCAACACCTCCCCCGCGGGCATGTGTGTGCATTTCGTCTGATTTTCGTCACGGCGCTCAGATCTTTTCCGTCTCTGTCTCTGTCTCGTTTTCTTTTTTGTGGAGCAAGCCCATCTACATTATACTAACGTCCTCTTCAGCGCAAGGCCGCCGAGAAGGCCGAAAAGGCCCCTCGTGGCAAGGCAAAGAAGGATCCCAATGCGCCCAAGCGCGCGCTGTCGGCATACATGTTCTTCAGCCAGGACTGGCGTGAGAGAATTAAGGCTGAAAATCCCGACGCAGGCTTCGGTGCGTACCCCTCCTCCTACCTCCTTCCCCCCCCCCCCCCCCCCCCCCCCCCATCTCACGCGTTGGCCCCAGGCGAGGTCGGCAAGCTACTCGGTGCCAAGTGGAAGGAGCTCGATGATGAGGAGAAGAAGCCGTACGTCGAGCAGGCCGCCAAGGACAAGACGCGCGCGGAGGACGCGAAGGCCGCTTATGAGGTGTGTCTGCGTTCCCCGCAGCTGCTGCATTCTTTCGCTGACAACCCTGCGCTTAGGGCGGCAAGAAAAGCGCGCCTGCAAGCGGTGGCGAAGAAGACGACGACGACGACTAGTTCGACGAGGAATGCTCGTAGCCCGACAAGGAGTGGTTCTCTTAAAGAGACCTCCTGGCGATCTTTATGCATCGTCTCCCTGCACCGTATCGTAACTCGTCTCCCTGACCCTACCCGTATCGTAACTCTCTCGTATCACTCTCGTTCCCCTTGCTGCCGCGTTGACCCATACCGTGTACATACCAAAACCTTCTATTCGTCGTATTATACTTAGTCGTATGTTGTGTGTCTAAAATATAAACCCTGCTTGATGTTGTATCGTGGCGTAGCGAGGCATGACTAGTAGGAATGTTGTTGGCCTCGTCTAGATCCAGCTCTTTGAGGCAGATGCCTCAGAATGTTTGAGTACAACAGAAACCAACTCCCGAGTGGCCGAACAAGGGGCAAAACTTTGTTGATGTCGTTCCATTTTCTCCCTCATTGGATACCAACGCTCTATGCCGCCTCTGTAGTATGTAGATGTGTTCCCACCCCGGTTCGATAAAACTGATTACGCCGTTAACCCCGATGCACGGCTGAAGGGCGGGATATAGAGCGTTTTTGTTTCCGTTTTGAGTCTATTGTCTGATAAAATATTCCATCTTACTGGGAATCTTCTGGGCCTTTGACAGTGAATGACACGAATGCCAGTGAACGCGTCTGGTCTGTGATATTTCAGCCAGGCTCTCCGCAGGCCCTCCGCCGAACTTCATTTGCTCAGTTCGTAAATAGCGGCTGAAAGACAATCAGAGCAAACATTCATACACACATTGGCCCATTATCGCCGCAACTCTCATGAGCTTGCTCTCCCTACCTAATGAGATCCTCCTTGTCGTCTTCTCTCACCTCGATGACCCTTATCCCCTCTATCCCCTCTCGACCCTCTGCCGTCGCCTCCATTTCCTTGCCCTGCCGATTTATCTGACTCGCATGGGCATACTATGCGATTGTCCAAGCGGCGAATCCAGCTCGACTGAGGCCTGCAATATTTCAATCAGGGCCGAGAAAGCGGGTGCTTTAGCTGCACTCCAGACTTGTCTTTTCCTCAACAACGTCCAGACTTTGTCTTGTTCCTTTGCGAATTCCTTTGCGAATCCTCAATCACAAATTGCAGAGCTTGCCAGATTTAACCGGCTGTGTTCTATACTATCGAGTATAGAAACAGTCAATCTTCAAATCCCTCCGCATAATGATTATCCTGAGGGATCACAGGAGATTTATTTCAAAAATCTTGTTCAAGCTTTGAACACGGTACTGGAAAAATCTTGCATCTCTTTAGCAGTCGATGCCACGGTTGGAGACGCAGTTTCCCGCATCTCGAAGCGGCATCGCCAGGCTCCATCGTTGGAATTCTTTACAAGCAGTATATCTTTATCCCCAGTTGCCCTTCGTCGGGGAACTTTGTCCACATTCAGATTACACTCGGAAGTACTGTTTACACCCTATTGTCGTCCATGGACCCTGGACGTCCTAAATTCATTTCCCCTCACTTCCATCTCCATCGATGCTCCCTTTGTCCCTACCGAAGTTCTGGACGCTCTTCTCTCTGAAACGGACATTCCGACGCTCTCGGAGGTGTCCATTTTGAATTGCAGAATCAAACCCGCACGAATGCATCTCTTCCTTTCCCGCCATACAAGCGTAACTTGGCTGCATCTCGGGAATGCGTTTGTTCCTTCATTCGAGGAGCAACTTCCGTCAGGTTATCTTCCCCGGTTGACATCGCTCTCAGCCACCGCTGCACAGGTGGCATATCTCCTCCACGCGATGGACAACACTTCTGCGCTGCGCACGGTCCGTGTGCTCAGCCACATGACGCGCCTCGATCTTATATTCACCGACACCTCGTTGCATTCCGTGGCATCCCGCCTCGGCACCCCCGTGTCCCTTACCCTCGTCCTCCCAGTTCCCCCCAATCTACCACGTGTTGTGGTCGATCTGAACTTGGTCTTCGGCGAGGACACGACACTTAAATTTGTGGCCACGTTGGAGTTTGTTTTTGAGGATGCCAATGTCGCGTTCTTCAAAATCTCCGACTATGTGTCCATCACAAAATGGTGCGCCCCGTTTCCGGGGCTGCAAACAGTGGTGCTGCTTGGGTTCAATGCAGAATATAACATGACTCTGATTGTAGAGGCCATGCGGCTGCATGCACCCAATGTCGAAAAGCTGGTGGTCAACAGCGTGGAATATGAACTGATCACTCCTGCAGAAACGCAGAGGAAGGCATATATTGTTCCCTCTGTATAGATAGCTATTGTCGATGTTGGTGGGAACGGGGCAGACATTTGAAACGGTTCCGACGGATGTTGGTTTCAGTACGCTCTGGCGGTATCTGTAGCGTCCATTCGGGGACATCGCCTCCCTCGAATTGACCTACGGTTAACCAATGCAGCGTTTCTCTGATGCTGCTCAGAACCGGATCTTTTGCATCTCACAATATCCTGAGCTTATTTGATGTGTGTAGATTCAATTCTGGACCCTCAACAGTTACGGAACACAAAGCCAAAACATCACTCCCTGTCAACTCCCTGTTCAGTATTTTACAAGCCTACCGCTCCCATCAATGCTGATCTCCAGTCTCTTTCGGCTTCAAAATTCAGTGTTCTATAATCAACGATCCCAGCCATTTCTGACACTATATCTGACTGACACTGGGACGAGCATAATACAGGTCAGAGACGAAACATGTGCCTGGATTCGAGAAGCAGAAGTGAGTGCAACACCTCAGGCTGGCAGCCTTATTGGGAGCTCAGGCAAGGCAATGGCAGCATAGCCCGAGATGCGCCTGCCTGAGTCGTGGCGACACTGAGATTAGATTAGATCAGTCTTGTATCGCCACCTGTCATAGTGTTTCTTTCGCGCACCTCGTCGCTCAAAAACCCTCAGATCGTTCTTCACGCGCCTCTCCGCGCCCTCAGCTTTCTGTTTCCCCACCCACCCTCCTCTAGTTTTGGAGCTGACGCTCGGGTTGCTCTGGTCTCGTTGAGGCCTCGGCAGCTCTTGCGTACCGGTTTCGGTTGGCCCGTGCGTCCCGGTTTTCCCCGTGTTGGTTTTTGCCGCAGCCGCCTTTTCCCGTGGCCTCGCAAAACCCCCCAAACCGGCCGGCCCAGCCAAAACCCCCCACACACACCAAAGACCGCTCCATATTTCTGTATCAGAGCTGTTCTTCCAGTTCTGTATCAGAAATCCTTTTATTTCTGTCTTGTCTACACATCTCATCCAGCTAGGCGTACACTAGCCTTGCCAGGTTTTTGCTGGATGACCTACACTGACTGACCAAATGATTTGAGACCCGAACCCCTATATAGGTTATTACATACCCGATTCGGACATGCACACTCCTCAGTCGTTTACCACATCCGTGACCGACTGAGGTATGTGTTCTAGCTTATTACTATTGTTCCATTTACTCACGGACTCGTTACCTGTAGGACTCATTATTATTCCTCTGTCTACAGGTGGTTTACCGACTCAATATAGTTGTTTACCACATCCGTGACCGACTGAGGACTCATTGATATTCCTCTGTCTACAGGTTATGGGCTCCTGTGTGTTCTAATACACCGAACGACTCAACACTCATATTCCACTGCGCTTCTTGCTGCCTGAAATCACACTCATGCAAACAATAACTTGACACTGTCTTACCCCTAAACATGGCAAACCCTACGCAGTTCCTGCTGCCCGAAGAGCAGCGGTTCAACGGCAAGAACTTCGCCGACTTCGAGTTGGTGTTAAAGACCGGCGTCGAGGGAAGAGGATTTGCTGGGTATTTGGACGGTGATAAGCCGTGTAAATCTGCACGCATGGAAATTTTGCAATTTTGCTTTGTTTCATTGGCATCCACGCACTCTCAGAGAAGCTATCATGAGCTCCGAATGAGTAGCTTCTAGTTGCATAGCATGGGTCAAGTCCAGGACTCATTATGGCGGTACCTCCACACTTGGGGCTAATATAATGCTTATCGGGATAAGACTTAAAATCATAACAGTACCCGAAATCTCATACGGATGAGCTGTTTGCTAGACTAGGATCAAGGAGATATAAAATACGCATGCAGGCGTACCGAGGATGGTCTAAATCCACCACTTTGACTTTTGTGGGCCTAAGTGCCAACTGGAGACGCGACGCGACAGATCATGTGACCGTGCTGGTCTAGAACA